>CM051030.1:35941433-36351433 GCA_027627225.1 Congeria kusceri | reverse complement strand
GTTCACATATTTTAGATCTAGTATATTTGAAAAATATTAATAAACGTCGCAACTGCATAAAATAAAACATTTGGACATAAACATTTAAACTGTGTATCATTTATATAAGTCCCGCTAAAGAACCTAATTAAAGGGTGTCTTTCTTTCAGAACATGCCGTACACTTCCTCCCTTTGGACAATGCGGTACCCGGAACTGGCCATCATAGGCCAGCGCAACAAAAGCCTCCCGGAAGGTGACGTTGTTTACATTGTATTGTATCAAAAAGGCTATGACACGCGGTCGCCTATATTACAAATTAGCGAATTGTTATGATTTACAACGAATTCTAACAGTAATTAGTACGAAAACAATTTCTCGTATATGTATTGTAATACCATGTGCTCAATGTTTTTACGTATCGTGTAAACAGTGATTGTGTAACTGTCCAAAAATATATTTGTTAACGTATGAACCATGATTTTAAGGGTAGGTAAAGTAATTCTAATCAAGCAGAAGTAATGACGAAACGCGATGAAAAAGTATTTTAAACACTTTGGTTACAAACACAACGTGATTTACAACATATTTGATAGCATTTGCAACCAATAGTTATGATGAATCTGCCCCCTTTTAAATGTTTGAAAAAGATTCCCTTAATTGTTTTTAACTTTTTATCCAATGCATCAGAAGATCAACGGTAAACATTGCCATGTTTTTAGTTAAGCTGATTGATTGTCTCACAAATAATATAATATTTGATCTTCTTTTTTTTCAAAACTTAAATAATTGTTTGTTGTTTATATATGTATATTTCTTTTGTATATTTACGTTCATAGAATAATACAGGATATTAGATTTCACATACTTTTGATCAATTAACTGTTTTGCGTATTGAATGGTGAATTTGTTGTATTGTTGATTTAAATTTAGTTGATAATGATGGGATAATCCATTTACAGAAAATTAGTAGGGCCCGGCTAGCTCAGTTGGTATAGTGCTGGACTGTCAAACCGGGGATCGTGAGTTCGAACCCCAGCCCGGCCACATAACTTGTGTGGGGATTGGTCATGAAATTATTTCTACGGCCATTCTCTCCCTACCTCTGATTCAAGTAGGGCAGTTGTCAGTTACTGGCACAGGTATGTGCACTTAGTACTGGTAAACCGCTTAGATCGGCTAAGCTTGCCCAGGAAAAGTGTGAGTAGGTTAACTGACCGCCGTGATATGACTGAAATACTGTAAAAAACGGCGAAAAACACAAACAAACATCGTGATTTTCGGTTTGTTAACACGCTGGAGTCGTCTGTATTTTTGTAGCGGATCCGTGGTCTAGTGGTATAACGTACTGGCTTCACAATCCAGGCGTCGCAGGTTCGAGCCCCCTCAACACTCTAACGTATTGACTCGTTTTTCGCATGAGACGTTAAACCGAGGTGCAATGTACTAGGTGCTTCACACAGGTCACTAAAAGACCCAGGGTCGCCTCTGGAACGGAGAGTCTCCTGTATCATCCACTATCCCCCGACACCCAACTAAAAACTCTTCTTGGGGAGATGGCCATATGTGAGAGAATCCCGTCGCACTCGATATAAATGTGCTACACACACTCTGTATTTAAATCGTCAGATTTACCTGAATCGCTTCGTCCATGTTAATAACGATTCTCACTTGCATTTTAACCGACTGTAGTCATTAGCTTATAACCCTTTTCCAGGCAACCAAATACACAACAATGTGGTATACAACACTGCCAGGGTCGGGTTCATACCTTCGAAGAGCGGGTGGTTGAACAACGTTGGTTTGTTTAACGTGACAGATACACTCGTCGTAAGTAACAACACATACACGCTCCATTAATATTGGTAAGGACCTTACAACGCACAGCAAAATGTACCTTCCACAAGATTGACAGAGCAATGATTTAACACAGATGAGACACTGTTATCAGACTTTAAATACAATGTATTCAGGTGGGGGAACCAGGAATTTGAATTAGAGGGGGTGGAACTATTCAGTAACTGAAAAGGCTGCCAACAAACGGCTTTTGGTTTCTCTTACTTTTGCTTATGAGATGTCTGGGTATAGTATGCAATATGTTATAATTAGTTTTATATCCAGTAACGGACACTTTATAATTTATTCGAAAGCAGATCTTGTAAATTCATGAAAACTGTTATTACAGAGCTTCCATTTCACTAACATTGACTGTTGTTTTAGACTATGATTTTTTTTTTTATTTCTCCACATCAATGCAATAAATAAAATGACCCTATGGTGGCATACTTCTGCATAAGAATATCAACTACTTTTTTGAAAGTTTAACCAATTTTCGTGAAATTTGATTTTTTTTTTCGCTTAAACTTGAAAAACTTTCGCGAAACATGATGTTTTCGTGAAAATGTTAACAGGTTGTAAATAAAAAAAATGTCAGATAAGTGCCAACTACTGCAAAAGATAATCATTGTTTTTGCAAAATATTGTTAGTTATCTCAGACATTAAGGACAAGTTTCATGAAAAGTTGAGCACTTTTGTTTGAAAATCAGTCAAATTATCATGAAGGTATCTGGTTATCTTATAAATACAGAAGTGTGACACCATGGGTATTTTGTATATACATTTTTAAGCACGACTAATCTAAATTAATTTTTATAAATATAAATATATTATTAATATTTATAACTATGTATATTTGCTACATGTCGTTGTTGTATCGATCATTTGTTTTACTTATACCTGTCAACAATCAGGCCATCGGAAGTACGGACTGCTACGACGTCACAAATGGCGACTTCCGGTTACGGTGTTCTGCCAGAGACTGGGCCAATGTAGTGGGCTTTGTGCAGGTGCTTCCCCCTGGCGAATACGGCTGTAAAGTTCAAGTCGGTCCAATACACCTCAACAGAGGTCAGATTTTATCGTTTGAGTATTATAATGTAACCTGGAATACTAGATGCTTTAAAAAACGTTGCAAATAGGTATACCGGTAGACATACAGTCTCGCACAAAACAACGATTAACGCGTAGAGAACACTTAATACAAGTACATGTTCAATGTTTGCCACATCTATTAAAGGAATCTCCTTTCTTGCCCGTCGTTAGCGGGATATGTTAGTGCAATGACGGGAGGGAAAGATCTAGAGGGGAATAGCAGGGTGCTGCACCCAGCAAATAACCGATAAAACCACACATGGTCCCGAGGCGAAATCAATACAGACTTAATGCGTATATTAATTAACCATGTGGCTGTTCTATTGTTGTTTCTTGTCCTACGATATCTTAAATTTAAATAACATTCTTGTGTCACACAATTTTCTGAAGTGGAAGTGGAAATCATCTCGTATCACTTGAGTCCCAACGTGTTTTGTTGTGTTTATTACTTGTCCCATTATAAATTAGGTTTAAAAGTGGAAATCCGCTTCTGATATATCACTTAAATCAATGATAGTGCCTACGACCCTGCGTTCGAACCCTGCCACCGGACCCTGCACCACCAAGGCGCCGCTGACCACCTCGCAGGCTCCCGCCTATGTCCCGGATGGGGCTCGAGCTAACGACTTGTACAACATCTCAAATACAGGTATTTAAAAAATCTGGTTTAGTATTGCATAAAATATTTGTTCTGCTTTTCTGTAAAACAATGTTGTGTTTGTAACCGGATCTATTGATTATTGATTATTAGAGACTTGCTCTCAATTGTGGTGTTAATTATAGAGTTCGTTGGTTATGTATAATGTTTAAATAATTGTAACCATTTTGTCATACACCTTTGTCGGGTGTTCTTGTTTATGACATCAATCATTTCTTTTAAAATAACGTGTTGAACGACACCGTTGACTGTTGCTAGGGTTTGTACCGTTCATTTGTTAAGCATGATTTCGAGTGATCCGAACGAAAGATTTTATGACATGACGTCAGCCAGTCACTTAGCTGATAGATTTTATGACATGACGTCAGCCAGACGTTTAGCAAATAAATTGTATAGAATGACGTCAGCCAGAACTTTGGCTAATAGATTTCATGAAATGACGACAACCAGAGATTTGGCTATAAGTTCAAACATCGCGTCGAACCTGACTGGACAGTGTTCGGATTTGTCACTGCTCTATGCTTTCCGCAGTACATTTTAATAGCTCGACCACATGCTTATTTTAATGCCACAGGCTGCTGGTTGGTCGTGTCCAAAATGCACGGCACACCCGAACGCCGTGGGCACACCTGGATAGGCGCGCGCATGCAGACGACAACGAGACCGCGTGCTTTGCTCGTGCTGTCCAACAATGGCACGACTGTGGAAGCCACGACAACGAACAAGTCGTGGCAATATACGGGCCGTCTGGTAAGCTCATAACATGTAATTTCTTCTAATTTCTCCCAATAGACGGCATAAATTTGCATGTGTATTGTATCCACTTAATAAAGCAAAATTGTACAATATTTCTGAAGGAAATCGATATGTTTCTCACAGCAGGTAAAACTTTGACTTGTTCTGTGCAGCTATTTATTGTCTGGCATTCGTTTTACTATGCTTATCACATTAATATGTAATGCAGCTTAGTTTTTCTTTACTTAAAATAATATGAACGAGCACAAGCAATGCATATGTTTTGTTTTATTCCTGCTAGGCGCGATGACGCTAGCGGGTGACGGATGTTTCATTTCAACGTACGGATGCCCAAACCACGGCGGCCCGGCGGACGGTCACGCCGTTAAAACAGGAAGTATCTACCGAGACTCGTGGGCGGAGGCACACGGGGCTGCGCACAATGAAGAGATCTGTTTACAGCGAGCACGTGTGCATTGGGCGCACTGCGGATGCTTTGCCAGCCATCCTGTAACATCCATATTCAGATCATCAGGTAAGTGAATATAATTACGAAATACGGTACTTTATGTATACTTGTGTTATTTAATTTATTGCGCTGGCTATGTTTTCAACAACTTGAATTTGTTTTTGAACATAAAATGTTCCAATGAAATCACAATAATCTGAAAACTGTTTTATGATTTATAAGTTTCGAAAGTGTAAACGTACGCAATGTCCAAACACGCCACATCAGTAAGAAACTTGAACACCCGAAGTCACTGATCCTAGCGCGAATATTCCAGGCGCCATAAGGACATCAGGGGCCGGATGTTGGATTCACGCCCAGCAGTGTAACATGAACCCCAAACCGCGCAGTATGTTCTACGACGCATGAGGAGCCGCGAATCTACAAACAGGTCTGGTAGAATACATCAGGGCCCATATCCACCCGGCTAAGGAGCTTTGTGGATACGGGCCCGGTTGGTCTTGGTAATATTAGTGCTCATTTCCTTGCGTGCTTTTTCTGAACCATTGAACAGAATATCTTAATAAACCCCATCTTTATAACCGATGGTTAAAATTAATGTCATGTCATTTTAAACAATAGTTAGGAGGTCTCGAATGCGACCGTTATCATTTTTGCATTGCTGTTCTTCTTTGGAGTAATGGAAATTATAATAAAATTACCTATAAAATTGTTCGTTTTAGACGACATCGAGGAGATGTGTCTGCACCAGGCTGCCTATTACTGGCGGAAGTGCGGCTCTGACCCCTCCCACACGGTCACGGCGTACTACCGCCCGACCACCACCAGTCGCACATATCCGTCTGCTGCTTAAGCTTGGTCGAGCTTCATGTCACAACGTCATAATAAACGATAGATAATCCCCTTCAACTATTGTTAATACTTTACCAGTAGTACGAACATTCTTGCAAGATATGTATATCGCAATTCCTGCGATTTTTTTCCCAAGGAAACAGCACCATGTCAACTCTTTACCAATGATCATAAACATGATGTCTAACTGCCAAATGAATGTGTGCATTCTTGCCATCGCTTCTTATAGTCATGATGCATCAAACAATTTTTGACTTAACTGCGCCATGAATTATTACCTAGTATTTGTCTTAGCTTCAAGTAGAATAGACATTTCCCCTTTTAACAATTTAATCTCATTCCCAGCAATTATTAACGGATTTCCGTTCATACGGCTTCTATGGTGGCATAGAACTGCCTTACGATAACCACATAAGTTTCGCGATAATTATCACGTTAACCACTTAAGTATCGTGTTAACCACATAATTTTCGCGAAAAATATCACGTTAACTAGTTAGCGTTCGCGAAAAGATTCGTGTTACTACTTATTTATTGCGATATTTATCTGAATATTAAGTTACCGTTTACGAAAATGTTTCTGTTAGATAATTCATTATTAAACTAAATGACCTAAAAGTGCCTATAAGTGACATAAGTTACATTTTCTAGGTCTTCGAATTATCTAACTAACGCGAATTGTATCATGAAAATTATCTGCTAACGTAAATCATAACACGTTAATATTCCTGTTACCACTTAGTTTGCCCGAGGTGTTCCGCAACATGTTGCTAACGCGAACCTTAACACGATAATATTCCTGTTACTAGTTAATTATCTGTTAACGTAAATCGTAACACGATAATATTCCTGATACTACTTAATTTGTTTTCGAGGTCTTCCGCAGTATCTGAATATCGCGATATTTTTCGTGATAATTATCTAGTAACGTAAATCAAAAGACGTTAATATTCCTGTTACCACTTAATGTTATGTTTTTGTTAACTGAAATCCTGGTGTCAGTTTGGGGCACTTTCAGGCCACATTTCAGTTAAGCAGAAAATAAATGACAAAGAAAACTATCGCGAACACTAACAAGATACAAGATAAATAACACGATACTTAAGTGGTTAACGTGATAATTATCGCGAAACTTATGTGGTTATCGTAAGGCAGTTCTATGCCACCATAGGCTTCAACAACAGTTTATAAGCTTTTCCAACAAAAGCCAAGCTTAGTAGTTAAACAGTTCAACATGTAATATCCGACTAAAATGATTGGGTAAAACAATATATTAATTTCCATATTATTAATATAAGGTCAGCACTGGAGGGATGTGTGGATAAATTGTGCTCTCCAAAACTTACATTAAAATACATGTTTATAGTGACAAAGTAATGTTAAACTTGGGTACAACATGTGCATGAATATATTTTGAATGTTATGACAAAGTGATACTACGGAATAATAATGTGTTAAAAAGCAACTTGAAAATATTTATAACAAAGGATTTTTAGATTATTTATGTGTCAACTGTGTGATCATCTTCAGAAACGTTATTGAGAAGACCCCTACATTACTGTGCTTGAAAGGATTATAACCAAGTGTTGTCACATCCACGCGAGAACCACCTGTGATAATAATTGCTGGATTACCTGAAGGAAATAGGGGAAAGTAACTGTACTTGGACATAAATACCACACCTAACACAGTACCGTTTAAACAATGAGCAGTAACACAACAAAAAACCAGCCTAAGCTAAATTTCTCAGGAACAAAACCACAAACAAAGCCAGCAGTCAAGAAATATAGACCAGATATTAGTGACAATAGTAATTCAAGCATGGATGAACTCAATTCCATACATGTACAGCTCCAAGCCATGACTGATGGTATTTCAAGTTTGAGGGAAGATCTCAAAGGCATGCTGCGAAAAGATGAAGTTGAACAGTTGATCACAAACACAGTCACCAGCTTAATGCAAAACATTGAACATAACATGAATAAAAAAATAGAGCAAATAGTCAGTGACAAATTTAATGACATGCAAGCCAATTATGCGGAGGCGGGCTCCAATGAAGAATAACGGCTATAAACTGGTCGATGACGTCACCAAACCCAACCAGGGGCTTATAAACAGACTCCACCTACACCCGGATATCGAGAGTGCCTGATATTTCAATGGGTCTGTGTATGGCAAACTGTTGTGGACGAACGCATTAAATTTGACATTTACGATAATGTGAATGCCGTAATAGAAGACTTCAGACAGTACAGACGAAATGGCGTGAGCGGGCACTAGGAGATATCCAGTAAACATTATAAGCAAAAATGGTATGTTCCTATTTTGTATACTAATCATTACTTTATATTATTACAAACAAATTAATATTTTACTTTTGAATACAATTGTTTCGAAAAATTGTTTTGTAATAAACTTATTAGAATATTGTTTTCTAAAAGTATTATCCATAACAGAAATAGCATAACATTGTTCTACATTTATCTCAGTCTCAATCGGTGCTTTTCAACAATGTATAAGCATGTCAGTTATCTGTAAATAATGATACAAACTACACCAGCTGAACATGCTAAAAACTGACTATGGAATACTTACAATCAATCTATTTTTAGCTCGTGAGTATAGTCTGTATTTGACTGGTATGGAGAAAAATACTGCAATAGATAGAATATAGTCTTTATCAATCAAAACAGTGTAAAAAATTAATACTTTCCTTTCAACAAAGTACACATCAGGAATGTATATACACGGGATGCATTACTTATAAATGTAACATGTGTTACTTATTTATATGAGTATTATGCATGTATGCTCAATTTCAATTACAGTTATTATAATCTTATAATAAATCAACTATCATTTTGATAATATATCCTGTGATTTTTTGAAAAACAGTCATACTGTTTATTTATTGTATTTCAAAATAAAACTAGTGCTATTGTTTACAAACCATATTCCATGTTGGCAGTCTTACAGTTTGTCCTTTTCCATACCAAGATTTACTGTTGACAATATTAATAAAACATGCGTGTACTATGATTAAATATCAGAACAGAACAGAACAGAACAGAACTTTTATTGGTGACTTGCACAAAAGTACATCGTCAAAGCAAATTCAGTACAAATAAACAATTATATGTCACATAATAAGTTAAAAGGCTTAGAAAGTAGATACCATACAATACAGTCTTTTGAGAAAATAAGAAAAAAAGAAAGGAAAAAGAGGGTGAACAAAATCAATGAATAGCTAATAACGTGGAATTTCTAAGAGCCAACGCCTGCTTTAAAAATCTAGCAACATTAAGCAATACAGTTCTATTTTGCGTATTGATTAATTCAAGAAATTTAAACATTGAAGGTTTCTTAAAATAATAACGGGATAAAAATTTCTTTCTTAAATCTTCGAATAAAGGGCATATACACATAAAATGATATTCGTCTTCAATATCATTTTTATTGCATAATAAGCAAAAACGTTGATTTCTGTCAATTCTATTCCTACTATACCGGCCTGTTTGAATTCGGAGGGGATGTTCTGACAGTCTAAGCCTCGTGAAGAAGCATCTTAGATTATGTGGTAAGGTATCAAGATGAGTTTCATATTCAAATCTGTGTTTAATATGTTTATAGTTTTCGAGTGCGGCATTTCTTTCTATCCCCACTGACCATTGTTGTATAAATACTTCAATAACACGCTGTTTAAACATCGGAAGAAACGAAGTAACATCAACATTTGCACAATTGTCAAAAACATATGAAAAACCGTGATCATTTAACAATTTTTTTACATTGGAAACCCAATTTGGTAACCCTTTCTCACAATCTAGAAGGGCTTGGTGGTATACTGTTTTCAATATAATATTATCAGTGTGTAATAATTTACACCAATATTTTATAATTGTAACATATCTTGAAATATACAAAGGGTAACGGCCCAATTCGCCATAAACACCAACAGATGATGCATTTGTTTTAATTTGAAGAATTTGTTTACAAAATTTAAGATGAATTCGTTCTATCTCTTTCGACTTTGAATTCCCCCATACCTCTGAAGCATATCCTAAAATCGACCCAACAAAAGCATCAAATAATTGACATAACAATTTGGGCTTCAATTGATAACGTTTACAATTATTAAGTAAAACATGTAATGCCTTTATAGCTTTTCCGGCCAGGTATTCCTGGTTAAGACTGAAGTTACCCGTATAATTGAACACAGTACCTAGGTAGTTAAAATCATTAACCACTTCGATTGGCTTGTCATCATATACCCAATGTTCGTTTGGAAATAGTTTACCTCGCTTACGAAAAACCATTATTTTTGTTTTATCAGTATTAACTTTAAGACCCCATTTGTCACAGTAAGTTTTTAAACAATTCAAATTCTCTTGTAACTCAAGTGGTGTTTTGGCAAATATGGCCATATCGTCAGCAAACAACAAAAGAATAATAACAATGTCATCAAGAAGCAACCCCGAATCAACATTATTTTGCAAATATAACTCAACATCTTCGACAAATAAGGAGAAAAGTAGAGGGGAAATAACCTCCCCTTGCCTCAAACCAACGGCGCAATCGAAAAAATCAGTGTAGCTATTACATACTTTAACACAAGATTTAACTTTCTGGTACATGTCCCGTATAACTCTTAATAATTTACCTTGGATTCCGGTCTTGTAAAGCTTTAACCATAGCGCATTCCTATATATAGAATCAAAACATTTAAACATGTCCACATATACAACATACAGACGTTTGTTATCATTTAAATATTTCTGAACTAAAGACATTAATACAAAAATAGCATCAACAGTGCTGCACCCTTTGCGAAATCCGAATTGCGCGTCCGAAATTTTACTGTTGTTATTACAAAAACTTTCGACACGTTTATTTATGACTGTAGTAAACAATTTCGATAAACAACTGAGCAACGTTATACCCCTATAGTTATTAACAGTATTTAAGTCACCTTTTTTGTGGACAGGAACAATAACTCCCTCGGTCCATTTATCTGGAAAATAGCCAGAGTTCAATATCGCATTGAATAAATCGCAAACGTGGGATGAAATTATATCGATACTTTCAATAAAATATTCATTTAATAAGTAATCACTGCCAGAAGATTTTCCGCACTTTAAAGATTTAACCGCGTTCAAGATTTCATGAATCGTGATTTCGCTATCCAATTCCGGAAACGTATGATTCGGGGCATCAAAATCATGATTATTACAGAACTGCTCCGCGTCTTGATTCGAACAGTGTGAGATATCGTTACTAAGGGACGAAAAATATTGATAGAAGCTTTCTAATGTAATCTCGTTGTTTCGTGTTGATTTTTTCTTTTTAAAATATTTCCAGAACTCTTTCGGTTTACAGTGTTTTAACTTTTCTATGTCGTTTAAGTTTTTATTGTTAAAAATGCGCTTTTTCTTGTTTAATAAATTCTTATATTCCTTTTTTAATTCAAGTTTTCAAGTTTTTTTATTGGAACATCGGCAAAACGCCTTTGACCATTAACATACAAGTAAACAACATATAGTCAAAGTGCATCAGTACAATACAAATACAATCATGTTAATAGACATAGACATAAACTACAGTGAAGAGTGTTCAAACATCGTGTACAAAAGTGTATGTATTAAAACAACGCAGTGAGAACAAACAAGTAATAAATAGACAATATATTTAGTGATTCATACAATATTTATTAAGAAGCAGCAAATAGTTGTAATTTTTCCTCACGGAGTTTCATAGCATCGGTAATGAATCTGGCAACATTGTTAATGACTGTAGTATTTTGACAAGAGAGAATGTTTTTAAATTTTACTAAATTTGGCCAGTTGGATCGAATACAATATTTTGTTCGGAGATCTTTGTAGATTGAGCAAGTTAGAAAGAAATGATATTCGGATTCAACAGTGTTTGCATTACATAGTTTACATTTGCGTTCATCTCTAGGTATGTTATTATATCTACCAGTCTCAATTTCCAATGTATGGGCGCTAAGTCTAAATCTTGATAGCTGATGTTTTTGATTTTTATTATTAATGCAATCTAGATATTTTTCATACACGAATTCCGTCTTAAACATTCTATAGTACTCTAGTTTCGGTTGGTTATTAATTGTAACGTGCCAATTTTGGATAAACTGATCTTTTATTCTCTGGTTAATTTCATTAGAATAATTAAAATTGTCGTTTAAGTTATTGAAATACATTCCGTATCCTAGTTGTTCTAATGCTTGTTTAACAAATACACACCACAGAGTATTGTTATTGTTATTATCCCTAATAGAATCATTGTAGAGATTACATTGTTCGTTGTAAACAATGTGCATCAAAGATTCGGGGTTTTGCTTAATTTTAACCCAATAACTAAGGGCACGTTGCTTGCATATAATAGAGAGAGGAAATCTGCCTAATTCACCTAAAACAGCGGCATTAGAAGTCTGTGAGCGTACACCTAGAATAGTTTTACAGAATTTAAAATGAAGTTTATCTACTTCTTTAATGTTGTAAATTCCCCATATTTCAGATGCATATAGAATAATTGGAACAACTAGGGAGTCAAAAAGAGAAAGTTTTGTTTTAGTACTTAGCTGCACTTTACTAAAAATAGACAATAAATGATTATAAGCTTTTAAGGCTTGTTCATTAAGTGCCTTTATTGCTCTTGATATATTACCAGTAAAGTGTAGTTTTAGGCCAAGGTAACAAAATTCATCAACAATTTCAATAGCCTGTTGGTTAATACTCCACCTAGACGAACAATTACTTTTCCTTTTTTCAAATATGCACATTTTAGTTTTGTTTACATTTATTTTTAATCCCCATTTACATGAATATTGATATATAGAATTTAATTGCAATTGCAAACTTTCTGGATTTGTAGTAAATAATGCAATATCATCTGCAAATAACAACATAAATATAGATAATAAACGTATATCTTTTTCGGTTAAATTATTAACATCAATACAATCATTAATGTCATTTATGAATAAAATAAATAATAAAGGTGATAATGGCTCACCCTGTTTAACACCTAACGTAACATCAAAAAGCTCCGAATAAGACATATCTTTATGATTTTTAACACATGATTTAACATTCTGATAGATTGACTTGATCATGTTTAACATTTTACAACTTATTCCTGTTTGTACTAATTTAATCCACAGTGCTTCATGTATTACAGTATAAAATGCTTTTTCGTAATCAATAAAAATGCAATAAAGTTTTGATTTATTATTAATAATATTCTGGATTATAGTGTGCAATATAAAAATGCAATCAATCGTACTACGATTATCTCTAAATCCGAATTGCGATGTGTTAAATATATTATCATTCTCGCACCAAGAATTTATTCGGTTGCGCAATGTAAGTGAAAAAATTTTAGCTATAATATTTACTAATGTAATACCTCGATAGTTAGAAGCAACATTTTTGTCTCCTTTTTTGAAAATAGGGACAATAGCACCATTACACCATATTTCAGGATATATACCTTTCTCGAATATGTAATTAAAAATTTTAACTAAATACAGAGAAATAAACTCGTTAGAGTCAATAAAAAAGTCTGCAACATTGTTAGACATATCAGCGCTTTTATGACGTTTGAGCATTGATATTGTTTTTTGTATTTCTAAAATTGTAAATGGGCGATCTAACTCCTCAATATGTAGTGTTTCATGTCTTGATACGTTTTCATCAACATTGAACGAGTTGTGATGAGGTGTGTTAGATAGATGTTTAAAATGATTTATTAAATCATCAATATTTACGTCATTAGTACCAGACGTTTTTTTATGAAGCTTATATTTGTTTATGTATTTCCAAAATTTCTTTGGGTTGGATTTACTTAAAGTTGACAATGTTTTACTTTCTTTGTTATAAAATTTATTTTTAGCAGTACGTTTTGTTGTACAGTATGTCGATCTCGCTTGTAAAAATGACGTTCTGTTCGCAAATGATGGATCGTTTTTGTACATACGTTTACTGTTGTAGAAAGCTTGTTTGTGCCTCTTGCAATTTTGGTCGAACCATAAAGATTTGCGTATATTTCGTGGTTTTGTACTATCTAAATTTAAAATACGTCCATGTACTTGAAAAGATACATCATATATAAGTTCACATAACTGATTAATGCATGTGTTAAAATTTTCATTTTCCAGTATTAAATTATTAGTAATATTTTCAAAAATATGAGTTTTACTATTCAGCAGGATATTTAAATCTGCGGATTTACCATCCTCCCAAGATAACTTATTAAATACCACATTAGTAGCATTAGGTTCTCGATACCTACATGTAAAAATAAAATCAATAGGGCAGTGGTCTGAAAATTCAGTTAAGTCATTCACTTTAAAACTAGAGATACATGGCAATAGATTAAAATTAACTATTACATAATCCACAACACTGGCTCCCAAAGAACTTCTAGCACAGTTGAAACATGTAAAATGACCCGGCTCTAATCTACCATTCACAATTAATAAGCTATTTTCTTTACAAAGTGACAACAACTTGTTACCAAATTGGTTAACATGACTATCAAACGATGAGCGAGCCGGTACTATTTCGAGCGGAACATCATAAACAGGCATGTGAACATAACGGTCAAGATTTATATTTTTAATAATGTCCGGCCGCTCGCCCACTCTCGAATTTAGGTCACCAACTAACATGATATCTCCTTGCTGACTGTAGATAAGTACATCAGACGCTATCCGTTCAAAAAAATCAAATTCAAATAACGGCGAGTTTACATTTGAATAAACATGTGATTCACATGGTGGTATATAGCATGCACATACAAAAATGTCATTTTCTAAACATAATGACTGCTTTTTCAGTTTAAGCCAAAGTATACCGTTAGTGTTAAGTTTAATTAGTTCTACTGCATTTGAATATGGCTTCTTAAAATATACTACAACACCGCCACTTTCCCGCTTTGCTTTTTTGTTACATTTTGGACGGGGGCATGAAAAACAATTAAAATTATCAATATTAATATTTGCTAATCTAGAATTCCAAGTTTCCGTGAGAATAAGAATGTCATATGTATTAATAAAATTTAGAAAGTCACTGTCATTTAATTTCGATAATAAACCATGAACGTTCCACGAGCAAACACGTAGCTGCCTCTGGTCGACTTCCTAACTGGTACGCGGTTGAGTAGTACCGTGACTTCCGGTGTCGCGACGAAGGTTGTTCAGAGGTCCATGGTGCGGCATTTCCGGTATAGGCCCTGTTGGGGGGTGATCATGCGTGTACTTAACACGGTCGACGTACAGCGCGTCGTACGAAAGCGACGCCTGCTTACCGTCCTTCCGGGCTTGTATCAAGTATGGCACAAGTTTTCGTCGGCGCTCTTGGATAGCCTTCGGAAACTGGTCGCTCACACGGTAATGACTGTCAGGAAGAAGTTCGTGAATTTTATTTTTAATTTCGAGTTTGTCACCGTAAAAATTGAATTTAACCACTATAGGTCGTTTTTTACCTTGTTCAAATTGACCGACCCGATGTGCGCGATCGATTTTGATTTTGTTTACTGGGTCATCTATGTGCAATTGCTGTTCGCAAAATTGATGTATTTTGCTCGTACAGTTTTCTGATTTTCTGGTTTCAAAAGACTTCTCTTCTTCAAAATTGAAAAAGAGCAAATTGTCGCGCATAGATCGCGCTTGAAGGTCTATCAGATTTTCGGACAACTGCGAATTTTCACTCTGCAGAGTTTTTATGCTTTTGAGTAGATCTTGGTGCTTAGCCCGGACATCGTCATACATTTCACTGTCAAATGATCTGCTATCTTCAAGATCAGATAGTTTTTTGTCGGTACTGGTTAGCTTTGTTTCAAGTGTTATAACTTTTGCTTCCACTTGAGTGACTTTACAGGAGATAGTTTGTACGTCACATTCGATTTTATCGAGTTTATTTAATTTTAATTGAATGTTTCTTTGTCCTTCTTCAATTGAATGTAATGAAACAAGTATGGCATTAATCATGTTTGCATCAATGTGGGACGGTACCTGATTCTGTTGGTTACACACCGGTGAGTATGTAGATCCGCCGCTCTTGGGCGTAGAAGGTGGTGGGCTTAGGTACTGGCTACTTTGTACCGGTATCAACTGGCTTGCGAGAAATTGTAAGTGTGGAGGAAAATAAGAACCCGTTCCAGAAGATGTATCATGCGATGCTGGTGTTGAAGGGGCGGACGTATTGGATGCCATTTTGTGTAATTTGTCAGGTTGTCCACTCACACTGTCCGGAGACGCTTCTTCCTTGGTCCGCTTTTTTCTGGTCATATCACCGTACACGGCCAATAAATAATTGTTTATGTACAGCTTATATACAACTTATTGATTGTATTGATTGTTAGCAAATTTTGTTACTGTTATCCACCATAACCACACCAGCATAAGGTATAGCAGCGCTCGAGATAATTGGCCGATAATTATTCGAATTGGAGAAGGCGTAATCCGATTGTATATCCGATTGTATATGTACTGTCACAATCACGCTCAATCATGCACTGACAAGAGTTCACGAAAAAAAAAAAAATTGCCAGACTGTCAAGCTGAAATCAACATCGCGAAAATAGACGAATAATTAGTTAAATAATCAATATCTTCGTCGATTTTAACACTTAAAATGTACTTTTTGTGGCACCTTCCTTCTATACAATATGTTCATGCCTCACTCAATTTTCAGGAACGTAGCTATATTATTTTTTAAATTAATTCCATGAATATAGGAGCACAAAAGAACACGTCCACTGTTCACACACACACGACACTTACACTTTTTAATTGACAAAGACGTTCACGGTTATGTACAGAATGACATTTGTTAAAAACACCGAGTGCATGTAAATATCGATTTTGGGCGTTAATACAATCGAGATCAAACCAGTCAGCGTCATGCGGACGGCGTCTCTCGTTATTAGCATTAAAGTTACACTTCACTTGCTTAGAAAACAAAGGATCCGCAACATTCCGTAATATCGACGTAAATTCATTTAAAAGGTTATTCACTGATGGTCGGCTTGTAATATCAATGTTATTAATATCCGTTAATCTATTTAACTCGGGTAATTTGGCTATCAGTGCCGAGCGAAATAGATCTCGTTTCTCTGCGTTCCATTTAAATTGGACAAACTGTTCGGACGACGATACCCGATTATCGATTTTACATAGTAAAGACAATTTTAACGGTGTATGATCGCTGCAAACATTTAGATCCTCTATAGTAAAACTATTTATCATCGAAAAATTACATTCCTTCGTGAGTAAATAATCTATCACCGATGCGCCTTGTTGTGAAACAAACGTAAAACGATCAGTATTATAAAATCTACCGTTAAGAATTCGCACGTTCGTTACCTTGCACATATCAAGAAGTTTAACCCCGTGACTATTAGAAGTTTTATCCGGCGAGGCCCGTAACAAGGGGACATCTGCAACATAATCATAATCATCAATGTAATCAATATTTTTATCTTGAATAATGTAATCAAATTTTGTTCCTACTCTGCTATTAAAATCTCCTACAACATAAACCGTTCCTAAATTATCATAAAAGTTTATATCTGATTCAAGGACCTCAAATAGATCTATATTATTTATAGTGTAAGCTGGCGAATCTATTCCCCAAATATACGTTCCACAAATATATACATCCTGATCAAAATGAAAAAATGCATGGTCAACTTTGATCCAAATAATGGTATCCAAATGGTTACAAATAACTTCAATACCCTTGCTTATATTATCTTTAAGGTAGAGAACAATACCGCCACTAGAACGTTTAGCATTACGGTTTTGAAATTTTCTAAAAAAGTTAAAGCTGGTGTATCCTTCTATTTCAATATCACTTTTGCTATTTGTCCAGGATTCATACAAAAAAACTATATCACAAGTATTAATTGTTTTAAGGAAATCGTCACTTTCCTTTTTGCTGCTTGTTAGTCCATGAATATTCCACGACAGGATGTGGAGTTCATCCCCTTGGAATTCCTAATCCCGCACTGGTTTCCCCTCAACGAATAGAGTGTCATAAGCAATCCACGCAGATTTACCGTCTTTGCGAGCCTCCTTCATCTTCGGGATCAGCTTCCGGCGTTTGTCAATAACTTCCTTTGGAAATTGTTCACTCACATAAAATTGAGTACCCTTCAGCGCTGGCCCCTGCCGTCTGACCAGTTCACGTTCCTTGTAGAATGTAAATTTGGCGACGATGTTGCGAGGTTTGCCTCCGACCCTTGCGCCCATCCTGTGGACTCTCTCGAACCCAATCTTATCCGCTATATCTTTAGCTAGTTTCATTTTTTCATGTAGGAACGTCCGGATCGTACTTTCTGCATCTTCGACGTCACCGGCGCGTGGTTCCGGGATGCCTCCAAATACCAAGTTGTTCCTCATAGACTGGGACTGTAAATATACTACGTCTTCCTGCAAACTACTTCTCTGCTTTTCTAACTCCGTAACCTTACTATTGACCATACCAACTGCAAAGTCTATACTCTCGGCCTTTTCCTCGACTCTAGCAACTTGTTCCCCTAACTTCCGGTTTCTCTCATCGACAACTACCCACAATCGTTTCAGTTCTGACTCAAAGCTACTGACCTTTCCTTCTACCTCGTCAAGAATCTTCAATCTTCTCTCTATCCCATCCATTCTGGTGTCTATCTTCTTCAAATACTCGAGCAACTCACTGTTCGTAGGTTCCCCCATGGTTGAGTATTCCAGTTGGCACGACTCACTTACACCACTTGAGTTTAAATTTCCTCGGAACACATCATTGTCCACATCTAAGAAAGGTACACACTCCTTTTCATATAATACAGCGTTTGTTTCACTCAAAATATCACTCAGCGACACGCACGTACCCCCGGACGGGCCTCTGACTTTGAAATATTTGCCTTTGTTTACTTTATCACTTTCACTACCACTGCTTTCTCTATCTTTCCTTTTCCTATTTTTCCCCATAACACATATCCACCAGTTAGAAGCACTTTATTTCCAGGTTTGGCTCACTTCACAATGCATTTTCAGGCTTTTAAACATGTTTTTAATTTAATTTTATGAGAGCGCAAAGAATACGACTTCTCCCGCCTTATCACGTGACATCATCATGTCACAATCCTAATTTTGTATAACATAGTTTGATGTCTTCTTTAAATAACATAACATAATTTTATTTATAAGACTTTTATAAACAATTTATTTTGAATAGTTCCTATCACGCTCTATATAGTGGTTAAATTTATTACATTATACTTTGCGACTAAATAACTATGTCTGTACATGATTGTGCACTTAATGATTATGCGTATACATGTGTACCTTATGATTAGGCTGCTTTTTCAATGTGTGTGTAAGTAAATAAGCATTTGTACCTTTAAACTAAGTGACTTTGTAATACTGCATGGGGTTGTTTGTAATATACACTTGAAAATATTGAAGATGGTAATATGCACTGGTAAAGATTCAAGACTTACGCAATAATATTTGAACTGTTTTAATGAAGCTTTCTTTTTTCACACTTTTGTATATATATATATATATATATATATATATATATATATATATATATATATATATATATATATATATATATATATATGTATATATGTATATATGTATATATGTATATATGTATATATGTATATATATATGTATATATATATATATATATATATATATATATATATATATATATATATATATATATATATATATATATATATATATATATATATATATATATATATATATATATATATATATATATATATATATATATATATATATATATATATATATATTAACATGTATATTTGATGAAGATTTATTCCTCACTATTCATCTAGGTAAATAAAAATATTACTTACAAAATTTGACGATTAATGTATTAATTGTTTGAATACTTTGGTAAAGCTACCTTATTTGTTTACAAACTCTATAGGCTTATATCATGCATGTGTAATTAGTTTAATATTCAAACATGCTAAGCGTGTTTGATTATGTCATATTTTATTCATTATAGGATTTGTTTAGGTGATACAATACTAATACAATTTTAATAATACTAAAAGATCACTACCATAAATGTTGTAAAACCATGTATTTTGATGTAAATATCACTTATTGCTTGATTGCAACTACAATCAATCCACATACCTTGAACTTCTTTTTGTACATTATCTTTTTATTTCATTTGTTGTTTTTCTGAATTGTTTGAATCAGGACTAGTTTATTCTATGTAAAAAAATACAGAATAACTTAGAAATGTTGTACTCTGTTTGTCAAGATAAGTGTTTAATAATACAGTTGTTTAGGCACATTTTCCATCATACCTATGTAAATGGATAATCTAAAAATTATTTCATACAACTGTCGGGGTCTCAATAACAGTAAGAAGCGTAGAGATGTCTTTGATGTTTTAAATCAAAACAAGCACATATTTATTGTTTGCAACATTGCCATTTTATTACATGGAAAGTAAAATTTATTCAGAATGGGACGGGGAATGTTATTTTAGTTTTGGATGTTCAAATTCAAGAGGTGTTTGTGTTTTGATTAAACAAAACTTACCAATCACAGTACATAAAATCGAAAAAGACTCTCTTGGTAACTATTTATTACTAGATATGACATATATCACAAATAGATTTATTTTGTGCACATTATACGGTCCTAATAATGATATGCCCTCATTTTTTACAGACCTATTCCAAAAAATTGAAATATTTGAAACTGATGATTTTGTTATATGTGGAGATTTTAATCTTGTATTAGATGTAAACTTGGACTATTTGAATTATAAATCCATTAATAATAATAAAAAGGCTAGAGAAACATTACAGTCCATAATCAGGGATAAAAACTTAACTGATACTGTCAGATATCTAAATGGTAATATTCAACAATACACATGGAGACGGTTAACGCCGTTAGAGCAGGCTAGACTTGATTTTTTCCTAACTTCTAATAGTTTGTCCTCTAAAATTAGAAACTCAAATATAGATTCCAGTTATAAATTAGATCACTCAATTATTGACTTAGAAAAATTAGTTTTGGAGATATAGCCCATGGAAAAGGTCTGTGGAAATTCAACAATTTACTGTTAAATGATATTGACTATATAAATTGCATTAATTCTTTGATTGAAAATCTTAACAAACAATATTGTATCCCAGTATACAATATAGAATGCATAGAAACACTTAATAACAATGACATACAATTTGCGATCAATGATCATTATTCCAAGAAACATTACTTGTGGAAATTAGAGGAAAAACTATTTCATTTTCATCATATAAAGCCAAGTTAAACAAAAAACATGAATTTAATTTAACTATGAAAATAGAACGACTTGAAAAGTCCTTAACTGAAACTAATATTAATCAACGTCAAGATTTACAAAATGAATTAGAACACTTGAGGGGAAATAAACATAAAGGTTCACTCATTCGTTCTAGAGCTAAATGGCTAGAACAGGGGGGAAAACCCACAAAATACTTTTGCTCTCTGGAATCTAACCATTATACAAACAATTCAATACCTTTTATTGAAACAGAAAATGGTGTTAAGTTGAATGAGCAAAATGGTATTTTAAATGAAGCAGTTTCATTCTACAAAACATACAAAAGAAATGAAAATGAAATTGCTTATGAGCAGAACAGAGCAGAACAGAACATTTTATTTAAGACTTGTACAAGTACATCGTCTACAACACATATCAATATAATACATGCAATCAACATGACATAGCGTAGTGTTAAATAATTCTAATCAATGCGTATTTCGATCGAGGAATTCGGAGGATGAACGTTAACCGTGTGTTAATTATTAATGAAAGTTAGTGCATTTCTAACATTCATAGCTTCCTTAATAAATTTACACAGATTAAAAACATCTGATTTATTAGTTGAATTTAAAAGCTGGGTAAATTTATAGACAGAAGGTTTTACATAGAAATATCTTCTAATATATATTTTTCTGATGTCAGTATAACAATTGCAAATAATGGCAAAATGGTATTCGTCCTCTATATCTGTAGAATTACAAAGTGTACAATATCTTTCCTCTCGTGGAATTCGATTATATCTTCCTGTTTGTATTCTGAGAGGAAGTCCATTTAATCTTAATCTACTCATGTATCAGCAATAACGTTTTGATAAAATATCTAAATATGGCTCGTAATAATGTGTTGATTTACACAATTTATACTGACACAACATTGAGCTGTTGTCAATTTTTGACATCGTCTCTTGTTTAAAGGTGTCTATAATACGGGTTTTTAACTCATTCAAAAATAAATCCTGATTGATACTACTAACATTATCAAATACGTATGCAAATCTATAATCAGCTAACAACTTTCTTATATTTGCTGCCCAATTTAAACGTCCGTTATAACTATCAATAACAGATTGGGAATAAATAGTTTTAACAATAATATTGTTTGAGCTAGCAATTTTCAGCCAGTATTTAATCATTCGAATATATCTACTAATAAACAATGGGTAACGTCCCAACTCACTATATGTAATTGCATTACAAGTATTTATTTTAACCTTTAATAATCGCTTGCAAAACTTAAGGTGGACTCTTTCAAGTTCCTTTGACTTAGTATAACCCCATACTTCACAGGAATAATTCAATATAGGACTCACAAAAGCATCAAATAACTGACACATTGTCTTAGGACTTAAGTCAAACTCCTTACATTTGCATAAAAGAATGTTCATTGCTTTCAAAGCTTACCAACTAGGTGTTCCTGATTTAAAATAAAATTTCCAGTGTAATTAAAAATTGTTCCTAAATAGTTAAAATCATTTACAACTTCTATTTTTTGTCCATCGTATGACCAGTTTTCAATATTTAATAATCCACCCCTTTTACGAAAAACCATAATTTTAGTCTTCGAAGTATTTACCTTGAGTCCCCAGGTATCACAATATGACTTTAAACTATTTAAATGTTGTTGTACCTCACATGGGGTTTTACCTAAAATGGCCATATCATCTGCAAAAGGTAGGAGTATCAATACAATATCATTTAAAACTAGGCCACAGTCAGTGCCTTTTTGTAAAAACAACTCTAAATCTTCGACAAAAATAGAAAACAATAGGGGTGACATTACACCACCTTGACGCAAGCCCACTGCATATTCAAAGTATTCAGAATAATTCGAACACAGTTTAACACGAGATTTAACATGCTGATACATATCTCTTACAATTCTTAAAAGTTTTCCACGTACACCACAATTGTATAATTTCAACCACAAACCATTTCTATAAATAGAATCAAAACATTTCATCATGTCAACGAAAATAACATATAACCTTTTGTTTTCACTAATATATTTTTGCACAATTGACATAAGTACAAATATTGCATCAACAGTGGATCTACCTTTCAAGAATCCGAATTGCGCATCCGAAATAGTGTTGTGCTCATTACAAAACTGCTCAATTCGTTTGTTTATAACTGTAGTAAAAAGCTTCGCTAAACAACTAACCAACGTAATTCCTCTATAATTATTCACATCGTTTTTATCACCCTTTTTATGCAATGGGATAATTGTACCTTCAGTCCAGTTATCTGGGAAATAACCAGAATTTAGTATAGAATTAAACAGATCACACAAATGTGATGATAAAATATCAATACTTTCAATTAAGTATTCATTTAAAATACAGTCACTGCCAAAAGCTTTGTTCCGTTTCAAAGATTTCACAGCGGTAACGATTTCATTAACGGTAAAAGGTTGATATAGTTCAGGAAAATATTCATTAGGATAATTAAAATCATTGTTTTCACAAAAAGTCTCCGCCTGAACATTTTCACAATCAAAAATGTTGTTACTTAAATTTGAAAAATATTCTTTGAACTCATTTAATGATAAATTATTTCCCACATTACTCGTTCGTTTGCTGAAATATTTCCAGAACTCTTTTGGTTTACTCTTTTTTAAGTTTTGAATTTCATGATATATATACAGATTTGTCTAACATTAATATACCGAAACTAAATAATGTTCAATCTGAATCTTTAGAAGGACTACTAAGTATGGAGGAAGTCGCCTTTACACTTAAAAACATGAAAAATGACAGAAGTCCAGGTTCTGATGGATTTACTGCTGAATTCTATAAAGTTTTTTGGAACAAGTTAGGCCAATTCATAGTAAGAAGAATAAATTATGCCTTTAATACTAATTCATTGTCTGTAACTCAAAAACATGGAATAATAACTTGCATCCCAAAAGACAACAAGCCCCGTTGTTATTTGAAAAATTTAAGACCATTAACCGTATTAAATGTTGTTTATAAACTGGCATCTGGGTCCATAGCAAATAGATTAAAAACAGTCCTTGATATTTTAATCTCCAAAGATCAAACTGGTTTCATTAAAGGGCGATTTATTGGGGAAAACACTATATTACTCTATGATATATTGAAATATGCTGAAGATTATAATTTACCTGGATTACTTATGACAATCGATTTTGAAAAGGCATTGGGTACCTCATCTTTCCAGTCTATAGAAACCACTTTCAGATTTTTTAATTTTGGACCAATGTTTCAACAATGGATATCCATGATTTTGCACAATACTATGGCCTCTATACAAATAAATGGATTCATGTCAAATACCTTCTGTAAAGAGAGGGGCTGTCGCTAAGGGGACCCGATAAGCGCTTACATTTTTATTTTATATGCTGAAATCCTTGCTATTAAATTAGAGAAAGCAAACAAATAAAGATATAACAATTAAAGACATATAATACAAAATATCACAATTTGCCGATGACACATCTTTATTACTTGACGGATCTGAATATTCTCTTATTTGTACACTAGACATGCTTCATGAATTCTCAACATACTCTGGACTGAAAATTAACTATGAAAAAAAAACTAATCTAATTTGGATAGGCTCTATGAAGTACAGAACTAGGTCGATAAAAACTAAATACAAACTGACATGGGGAGCAACCACTTCTAAAGTGCTTGGAATAGTGTATTACCTAAATTTAGACAACATGGTAATGAAAAATTTTGATAACGAAATCAACAGCATCAAGAATTTAATAACTCACTGGAATCGTAGAAATATTACATAACTATTGTTAAATCATTGCTTCTTCCACTGCTTACCCATTTATTTGTTTCACTACCAACACCAAGAATAGAAATTATGAAACAAATTAACAAACTATTTTATGACTTCATATGGGCAGGTCCAAGCAAAATAAAAAGTACAGTTGTTGTTAAAGAATATAACGAAGGGGGTTTAAAAATGATAGATGTTTCTTCATTTGAAAAACATATGAAATTAACATGGCTTAAGAGATTTGTGACAGGAGATGGAAATTGTTATATACTTGTTAAATCGTTTATTGACATTAAAAAACTGTTTAATACTGGTAAAATGTTTGCTGAGAAACTTTGCTTAAATTTTAAAAATTAAATTTTGGCTAGATGTTTTTAAAAGCTATATATTGTACATTGAAAAGTTGCCTATAGTTTGTCAGTTGCAATGATAAGCTTACCTATCCAGCTAACATGTCAGGATATTCTACTTGGTATTACACATTAAAAAATGTACAATTTAAATATTTTATGCCTAGAAATTAAACGATATATTTTCCATTGCCAGAGAAAAAAAAACAGAATTCCTTCTTACTTTGGACTAGTTAATAGCTTCAAACACTCATTTGAATTTTTTTAAAAATACAACAAAAACAGATGCAGAATTAAGAGATTGGTCACTAGTCAGCATGTTCATAGACATTGTTTAGTGAAATTAAATAGACAAGGATTAATACACCTGGTAATAATTATTTTGTATACCATAACATTACTTTGGTAGTCTCTGCAATATCATAATAACATTTATACTCAATGCAATTCAGTGTCTTTAGCTTATTTTTTTATGTGCAGTGTTTCTTACAACATATTTCAATTTAATACATGTAAATGTATAAATACCGCTGTATGTATACACATTTTGTTATGTAATAGTTAGTCTGTATGTCATAGCATTAGTTTTGTAGTCTTCACAATATCATACTTACATATATACTCAATGCAACTCAGTGTCCTCGGCATAATCTTAGTTTTACGTACAATGTTTTATAGACATGCACTATTTTTCTTGACATATCATTTTAATTTTGTACATGCAAATGTATTAATGCTTTTGTATTAGTATAAATATAATGGTTGATGTATTAATGTATGTAAAGTTACTACGAGAAAATAAAATGTTGCACTCACACACAAAAAAAATTTTGCACAAGCTTGAAAAAAAAATGCATATTGTTGACTTTTTTGACAACGTCTATTTTCTGTATTTGTCATAGAATGAATCTGCATAGTTCAAGGCTTAGTTTCAAACCAGATATACGTTTTGTCTTTAACGCCTACTTGGTCCTTTAACATACCGTGAAAAAAGTAAAAACGAAAAACGAAATATATATATATTTTAATTGTGACGTTTTTAGTTCATCTTTATTAAAATGACATAAAATTATAACTTGTCTTTTTTTTTCTTTTCCAAATCCCATTACTAAAAGCGAAAAAGTTGTCACTTAACCGTTTTCTATTTGTAGTTTAAAAAATCAAAAACGAAAAATAGTGACGCTGCATTTCCGTTTCCCTCTTTGGCTTCAAATCGGGGCGCCTGCCATGGTTTACTTTAACCATTTTCGTAAACGGCCTTTACAATAATGATCATAATTACTCCGGTCACAGTCCGGCGGTTATCTTATATGCGATAAATTTAAACAGTGAATGAACTTATAATTCATATCAGATTCAAGTGTATCAATGTTTAACATTTATAGTAATCAATACTTGCTAAACGTGTAAACAATCATATACGTATGCTGTTGTTTTTTAATTATCCGCGACGTCTTAATTTGTTTGTGATTTATGTTGATTCTACTGTATTATAAAATATAATATGTTAATTGCTAAAATCTCTTAAACCTTGTGACGTATAGTACACCGAAAAAAATAATAATACAAATTTTCGAAAGTGAACAACTGGAACTACCATACGTTACCGAGTCATTCCGAAGTACATACCTTTGTTATTGAATGTCATACATCATCAGTAGATTTATTCCTATGTATTTGTAGTAAACCGACTTTTCCAGTCTACTCGAACGCCGTAGTCTCAATAACAGTTAAAGAACACGATGACCTTGAGCTGACCTGTAGCGTGCCGGCTGGTCCGGAACAGGAAATAGTTTGGACAACCGTGAACAGGGGAGTCCAGACCGGAAGAACGCTTACATTGGCTGATGTCTCGCGCCTCGGTAATGGACCCTACTTCTGCTTTGTTGATTCAACGAGCGGTTCTGTTACAAAAGAGTTCCAGTTGTCGGTCGAATGTTGGTGCTGTTGGTGTAGTTGATACTTGTTTTTTTCTATAATTCCATCGCGCCTCAGAAAATTGCATTTCGAGTAATTAAATGGTAATTAAATTGAACAGGTATTCCCGTTTATTGATGTTTCATTTGAGTTGTGATGCTATGAGGTAAATCTTTATTTACACTTAAATGTATTATGAATATAAATGGGCCAAAGTGTGAGGTTCGGGAACCCACAAACCGGTTTAAACCCCCAATGCTTTGCATTGACCGTTCCATTAAGGCGGTGACCCCAGCTTTATTCATTCGTGTTTGTTTGTGTTATGTGTTTTTGTATTGTGCCGTGTTGTTTTGGCAATTGGTACTTGCCATAAATAAAGGACCTAGTGTTGATAGTAAGAGTCCTCTCCTGGTGTCGCAGCTGGAGTTTCACTTTGTTTATAATTGCTCTTCATCTTTGCATACATACGTTTCGTATCCTCGGGCGTATAGGTACCAGAAATATTTTTTATTTTTTTTTACAAAATGCACATAGTCTTAGCGAATTTATTAATATTTCTTTTCAGGAAAATCTTTGGTTTTGAATTTGGATTGGAAATTAGTAAAATATAATTTTCACAACAGTTTTGTAATATTTTTTTTTTTCGCAATAAGATACAAACTGTCTTTACTGATACTTACTTTAAAACTACATTTTTAATATGCGCCTTATCAATTTTACGTTGAGTAACGTCACGTGCGGGCAATTTCAGTTGCAAAGCAGCAACAGATATGGAAAAGACTCGAACATTGTGAACTTAATCGTTAGTTGTAAGTACACGACGTCGTGGCAATTTCAGTTCAGTTTGAAACAATCGCGTGTGGGCTACTTTATGCAAATTGTTTTTAATAAAACTTGACATGTTTAATTAATTTTTGGTTTGTTAACTGTGTCAAACATCAATAGTTTTTCATCAACAACCTCTAATAAAGCATTTTAATTTATACTGAACATATATTTATTAAACCATATCAATTCACACTTCAATGCACGCATTAAAAACTGTAAGGGGAATAAATACGATACAACTTTAGTAACGATACAAGTATCATTTGCAAATATGTATAAAATGCCATGCCATGCAATCGTTATTCAACGTTGAAGGCATTATTCACAGATTTTTGTATTTTTTAAGAATGTCTTAAAATGTCTAAATGTCTCCCCCTACCTCGGATTCAAGTAGGGCAGTTGTCAGTTACTGGCATAAGTATGTGCACTTAGTACTGGTAAACCAACTTACCCAGGAAAAGTGTGAGTATGTTAACTGACCGCCGTTTTATGATTGAAATACTGTTGAATACGGCGAAAAATCCAAAACAAATTTGTTTAAACCTCAATTAATAAAGCATCTGGAATACCAAACACATATATTATCTGTCAAAAACGGCCATTTCAGTCATAGTTAATTCACAAACGACACATACTTTCGAGTAAATGAGGCTTAAGCCGAGGTCGACAGTGTTTGTCGAGGGTTGACGAGACGCACTTTCACCCTCAAGGAAGTCAATATTTATTTTATTATACCGAACACAATCAAAGTAGAGAAATCAATTACATAAGTTTAATATTTCAACAATATTGTAACAAATCATTTGCGTACCGGGCGACATAGCGGTAGCGGGCGACATTGCCGGGCGACATATCAAATTGTTGCCCGCTGAAGTTTATATGCATTATATAGAGAAATAATCAAGTGAGGTATAATGAAAACAGTTGTTCATAAAACGTAAACCCTGATTGTGTACAGACAATTTTAGTCTGGATTACGGAAACGAACGCTGCAAGTGTCATGATATGAAGTTTAGTATGAAAGAAAAGTGATGGAGTTGCAGCCCTGTTAGCTCAGTTAGGAGATCACTCGCTTTGTAAGTGAGAGGTTCTGAGTTCGAGTCCCTGACTGGCTGCAGAGTTTTCCCTATCTGTGACTCAAGCAAAGTAAAGTTTCTTTAAGAAAGACAATATTAAGGTACATTTGTATAGGTACACGTTGTTGTAGCTAGTTTCATGTACCTAAATCGTTCAGGGCCATCCGACGAGCCGACAGACTTTGCAGTGTCCGACGTAAGCACTGACGGAGCCACGCTTAGATGAGTTACGGGCTCCGATTACAACCAGACGCAGACGTTTGTGATCTACCAACACGACGGGAATGTGACGTCAGGTACTTGTTTGATATTATATGTTCTAACACGAAGAAAACTGAATAATTCTGGTATCGCGATTTTTGTTAAATCAGAGTCAAAGCGCTGTTCTTCAGCTATTGTAAATTTTATTAGTGAACACCAGTATTATGCCAATAACACAAAACTAAATTATGATTTCATCTAAAGGAAAACTTAAAACAAATGAAACTCAGAAAAATTACCATTTAAACCATTGGTTATCACACGACCAATTGTCAAAAAAAAACAACGATAATGCAGCCATGGAAACGTGAACCGGAGAGTTCCTTTGGAATCTACTTTTTAACGATGATTTTCACGAATACATTCTACGATACACTTTTTGTAAGTTGGGAAGAATTAGTTAAAATTAATATTAATATTTCGGGTGTCTAAATTACTTACTGACTTTCAGTCTTTGGGGGGGTATCCGGACACCTCCGGCGGGACCGGAAACGCGCCCGTCGAGCTGCCCATTTCCGGTCTGTCGGAGACCTTACAATTTCTCCATCGTCGCCGAGAACGCTAACGGCACTTCCGTTGAGAATTCACACTTTGTCACCTTTACCACGTTTGGTGAGAACATGTTTAAACAATCACATGATCCATGTCAGTATGAGAATATCATTCATATTAGTATTATAAACGGTATTCATATTTTCCCTAAATTTAAAATAAGATTTTGTTTTCGTCTAATATTTTACAGCGCAAACACGATGGCATGTAGTTTGTACAATAGTACTATGCTGTGAAAATACAATTCATCTCCATCTTATAACGCAGTTAAGATTTTCCATATATAAATGACAAGGACATGTCTACTTTAACATAATATCGTTTTCTTATTTGCTACATAAGGATATACTTACTACAATGTCAATATCGCAGGTCCACCAAAGCCGTCTCTGGATTTCGAGGTGGTCGATTGCTCATCTCCTCGCATTGGCGGCGTCGCAACGTTTACTATGGTTGTCATGGGCAACCCCGTCCCAACGTTCACGTGGTCGTACAACGGTGCCCCGGTGGATCATACTGACGACCACAACACAACGACCGTCAATATCCACGACGTTAAGATTGACGATTTTGGGGAATATCAACTAACTGTCGCAAACGAATTTGGGCAGTTTGACCACGTGTTCAACCTTCAAGCTGATGGTACTTGACGATTTAAACGTCTTCCCGTATTGTAACGTTTATCAATACTAGTATCTTATATTTTGGTTCATGCTAATCATATTTTAGTTCTCTATCTTTAAAATTTAAAAACCTGTTAAGAATAAATGTAATGTATCAAGATTTAAAACATTGGTTTATTCATTTCATTGATTGAATGCAAATATCATCACAAGTAAAATGGTATATTGACAACATAACCATCTTGAAAAGGTAACGTACAGTCCTATGTCTTCAAACTCGCTAATTAATTTTTCAAATATGCTTGTCACGTCTATGACTGTTATGAGTTGTTTTTACTTAATAACATTTTCCATGATCATTTCCAGGACCCGATTACGAACATTGAGTTGCTGGGTGCCACCGCCGGGTCGGTGGAACTGCAGTTCCGGGCTGGCTACAACTACGGAAGCACGCAGATGTTCACTGTGCAAATGCATGTCGATGACTTCTGGAACGGTAACTTGGCTGTTTTCTTGTTGCTCTGTTTCGTAACTGAGTATACTGTTATACGCAGTTACGAACGTGCGTATAATCCTAACCAGTACAGGACAACTAAAAGTGCCTAAAACTAGCAAAACACCTTAAAGGGACTTGTTCACAAATTTTCGTATTTTTTAAAATCGTCATTTAATGTCTCAAAAACCAGTTGGACTAACCCAAAACAAATATAATATAATATTATGATACACGTGTTTTCCAAAATACCGATGAAAAGCGTTGCAAGCTTTATAATTGTATCCATTTAATTGATAATTTTTCATAAACTACACTATAAGTCCAACATATTTCCTTGTCAGTAGAGTTATTTTGCTTGTTTATATATAATGCGTTTTTCTTGTTGGGATCTGTGACAAATATTTTGAAAATTGTCAATTTGCCAATTTGTTTACAGATCCCTATAAAACACCGAGGTCTCACGAGGTAAAACATGTCAGACATAAATTGTATCATTTTCCAAATTAAATGAGTAGCTTATTAAATAAATGCTTATTGTTTACAGAAATGTACTGTGTGTACATCCAATTCGACCTAGGAACGCCTCTGGTATCGTCCCCAAGATGTGACAGAACATCTATCAAACTGGTATGACATTGGATCTGCATTATTAGACTGCATACACTTATGCATTCCTATGTTAGACATAAGCACCATAATTACGAGTTACAAAATACTTTGAAATGCGACAATATAGTATACATTATTTGTCATTATAGTGTAATTAATCACATTTTAAAAGCAAAATGTTCGTATAGTATGCGAGTAGTATGCCAGCTGGGGAAGGGTAAAAAAAGAGCACCTTGTTATATCTCTCTGGCGGGGGGGGGGGGTCTTCCAGAAAGAAGCACCCTGCTATTTCTCTCTGGATATTTCTCTACAACATTGTCTTTTACAGATCTAGAAACAGGAATAGCCGATGAGTCGGACGGGCGTGGGGAGGGGACGCAGACTCTAATCGTGTCCAATCTCGCCCCGAGTTCCATGTACAGTCTAAGGATTCTGTCATACAATGCTCATGGGGTTAGTGTGTCAGATACGGACACCGATGTTCGCACTTCAGGTAGATCTAATATTTGTTTGTTTTTTTATCTTAGAATTATATAATAGTTCGACTGATGCAACTGATATTTAAAATTAAAATAAATGCGTATGTTAAATTTTCACAAAACAACGAATATTTGAAGATTTGCACTAAGAAAATTGTAAGAAATCTACACCTAAACTACTATTATGTCCTGCTTAGTGTAATGTGTCTTATTTATGATGCTTATAGATACCTAATAACATTTATAGACAGTTGTCTTGAAAGATATATCCATTCTGTTTTAAATATGAAACAACAAACTTTTGTCCATAACTTTTTTTTTACCCACAGTCTCTTGGAAATTTTGTTGCAGATCCTGCTGAACCAACCAAAGGCCCCAAAACAACTAAATCAACTCAACCCCCCAAACCGGAGCCTGACACCACTGCACGTGTAACTGGGAACTACCGGATTATATTATTGTCCCTCAGTGTCGTGTTTTACATCTATACAAGAACTTATTGAAAACAAAGGTTTCATTAAACAGTGTATGTACGATCTTACGACAGATATAGTGACATAAATTAAAGCAACCCGATAAAGTTAACTAGTTTTCGGCTGTACAGCCGGAAACTCCAATGCACGTATGTACATTGACTCGATAGTTGTTTGAGGTTACACAACACTAATAAACTATGCAAAAGTTGACACGCATATTTGTTGATTTATTCGATATTTTAATGTTTACTTCGAAAGGTTTATGTTAATCTGTCTGCTTCCAAGGTATAATGTCGCGTTCATCTGCTCATTTGGAAAATAAATTTATATGAATTGTACATACACATTTTAAGTATTTCTACCCTCTTGTTTTGCAAACAACTGGCAAAAGCATGTAGATCTATGCTAGCTGCATATTAAAATTTGCATTTTGTAATGGTATCATACGGGGTTTACTTAATAAATAATCTTCGATTTAGCGTTATTGTGACATGCTAATAAACAACGATTTGGAGTTCTGATGCGTAGGAATTAAAACATCGGTCGCGGGTTGCAGCGACCTTACGACGAGCTTGCGGCGAGATTTTTGTCAAAAACGTACGTCGACCTTACGGCGCCCGTGCGTTTTTTACTTGATCGCAAGGTCGCCGCAACAACCGCAACATACCTCAGTACAAGCGCTTAACCACGAGGGCGCTAGCTAATATACTCGCATCATTACGCGCGTAACCACTGTTACCAGTGACGTAATTCATTGATACAAATTCATAGTGACGTCACTTCCATTATCCTCGATTACCGTAAATTCGCGACCCTAACATTTAATGTCAATAATCAAATTATTTCAACAATTTGAACATAATATTTAGAACAAATATTTGAAAATAAATGTATATACCGCTGTTTTTTTAACTTATTTATCCAAAACAACGTTTAAAACTTCTAGCAGGTCAACATTGTTTACGTAAGTGTCAAGCAGGCGCCATCTTATCTAACTATCATTGATTCGCGGATATGACGTCATCCCATCATTCCTAGAAAATGATCTTCAATTAGGCCGCATGTACATCAAGTTTTGGATTATCGTATTTAACAGTGAATTTTATTTAAAAAAAGACATCTGAAATGTAATTCTTCCTTATCACAAAAGCACATGTAATACTATACCAGTGGGGAGAAATGTTTTTAGGTAAATGGATTATTTCTTTTAAGGTGGCTTATAGATTCTAAAATCCAGGATGATTAAGTTTAAGCAAGAAAAACATAATCAATTGCTGTTTTCATTTTGTTTGCAGTATATTATTGTAGGGTGTGTTTTTAATTTGTAGGTGAATAGAGCCTGTACAATTTACTAAATGCCTCTTGTGTAACCATAATTCTAAGAAAAAAGGCTAAAATTCACTTAAAATTAAGGGTACTGAAAAACACACAAAAAACTTTGCTCGGCCTTAGTTACGACACACTGCCGAATCATGTCCCATATATGGAAGTTCTACTACAACATCGGACGAAAACAACTATTTCCGGTTTGTATTTGTATTGAAAAACACAACATGTAACTTCCTGGTGTTTTGGGAATAAGAAAACATGGTGTTTTTATATCAGGTATCATGTCGAATGCTTTTGTCTGTTTAAAATGCAGTTTCTTCACACAATATTCGGTCACATGGTCAATTGGACATGTATAAAGAAATTCCCGCCGCCACGTATGCGCATGCGCAAATGCCGTAGACGATCACGTGACAATAACAACATCCGCGAATCAACGGTAGTCGCGAATTTAGGGGAGTTGACGATAATAAGAACTGAACGAAATACGTCACAATCGGAACTACATTTTTACGTTGTTTATTGGTGTTTTACCACCTAAAATTGTGTTCTTTGTATATAGAACAAATTGGACGTGCCATGTTAGAATTTACAGGCTGTCATCTGGTCCTGCTTTTTCCTACGTTTCCCTACTTTTCCTACTTTTTTGTTTCACTCATACTGTTCCCTACTTTTTGTTAAAAATCTATTATTCCTACTTTTTTAGTTTGCCAGAAATGAAGATGAATTACATAATGTTTAATATGAAAATCAACAATGTTTTAAGTCTATTTGTAGATTTGTTGTGTAGATGGACAATGTTGTACCTTCACCTGCTAATGTGACTGTTTGTCTGGTACTATTTATATTGTATGTATTGACTTTGACATGCAAAGCATGGTATACACAGGCATTTTAAAGGTACTTCGATATGTAAAAGGTGTTAAAAACAAGTTAAAAGTCATGTACACTGAAGAATGAATCTATTATTATATACAAGTGTAGATACAATTGTGATTTTCTTCCTAATGGTGTGCTTACTGGCGGAGCTTAGTGTACTTTCAAGATGAAAATGTCTAGCGGTTTTTGCAGATCTTTTATCAAATAATGTTTTGCTAATTCAAAAACATATACAAAACATCAGATATTTATAATCTGGGTTGAACGCCTGACGGCCTCAGAAATCTAGCAGGTTGCAGTCTACTTATTTATCACCTCAAGCGGAAATAAAAACAATAGGTTTAACAAAGTTGTATTGTCAAAAACCTAAGCAATGCATGGACCAGTTTTTTTTTTTTTTGTTAATGAAAATGCTTAGCGATTTTTGAAAATTAATCTATTTATTAAGATTTATCTTTAAACGTACTTATTGATGTTCCTTTTATATTATGACAGATAATCTCAAAGATGGAGTATAACCCCATAATTTATTTTGTAAATGTCAAACTAATATCTTAGAAATCCTCGTGTGTTTGTAAATTGTGATCAGCTGTGCTGAATTCACCTGTTTACCAGCCTTATGTCCTCCCTATCCATTGGTGTAAAGTAAATTCATGGCACATATGAATTCACTGACATCTTGATGTGGGTTAAAGTCTCTGACCGTTGAACACTTGCCGCTTACCACTGTAGGCCCACTAGGGACATATGATTTCACTGACATCTTGATGTGGGTTAAAGTCTCTGACTGTTGATCACTTGCCCCTTACCACTGTAGGCCCAAACCACAGTAGGCTTAAGCCTTAATGGGCTCAGATTCTAACATGATACTTGCTTATTTTTCTATACACAAAGAACAAAATTATCGTTGTTAAACTATCCAATAAACAACGCAAAAAGAAGTCCTTATACTGAGCGGAGCATAGTAACATAAAGTTATCATTACAATTGCAAAAATATTTATCAAATCATGTTACAATCGAAATAATTTTTGCATTATCAAATTTTATTTACCAATAAACAACTCCTCGTCGTTCTGATGCGTGGCTATTAAACCAATCGTGCTAACGCCCTCATGGTTTAATTCCTAAACATCCGAACTCTAAATCGTTGTTTATTGACCGATAAACAACGATAAATCGAAAATTATTTCTTTAATATATACAGTTAAAATATTTTGTAAAAATGCATGCAAGATCCATGTAAAATAAAATAGTATTATATTGACAATGTATTATAAAATATGCATGATGTTTAAACTGATGACTGATGGTATCAATAATAAACATAAGCCGATCTGTGTTGACTGGATTGTGTGAAAAATATACATGTAACACACGAGTTTTATGGCTCGTGTAATAATTATAAAAATACGATTTTCTAGTGTTTGTTGTTTTCATGAATACAGAAAATTGATGTGGTTTAAAAATGGTGTTTTATTACTTGCTGGTCTTGAACAACTCAGACATCATTACTAGAATTTGTAGTAATTATAGATTATATAATATTATTTATTACTACTATATAATTATAAAGGAAGGAAGGCAAAGTAAGAAAATACGTCATCAATCATTTTAGCTATCAATGATGCCAAATACAATACATAATTTGTACCTGTGTTTTAGTGGTTATTTCAAGCCATTTGTTTTAAGCTTGATTATATACAATCTGAAGGCTTATTATATACTTTCGAGCCCATATTGAGAACCACTATAGCATGTGTTATACCAGGGAGCAAAACATGTATGTCAGATCGGCTTCGAACAATTTTAAATATGCCCTTAAAGAGGCATATCGACAGTATTTCGCAGACATACAGATGCGTATGTAACCAAGATACTTTCCGGTTTTTCAAGTTACAACACTTTATTAATGGAATCGTTCAGAAAATATGTATAAAGACACGAAAATGGATGTACATGGTTCCAGTAGAAATTTAACTCTCGTAAACGAAATCGCGCACTTTGTTAAAAGATTCACTCTATACAATGTAGCGCAAGCCCTCGCCCGCGAAAGTATCATCGCAGACAACTGTTATTATATTAAAAATACATTTTTCTTATATGTATTGTTATATGAACAAATGCATCGTTTATGCGATTCCATCTTTGTTGTCTGGAATATTTTCCATATAAATGTTATATAATGTTATAATTAATTTTGCCGGATAATTAATTTTTTTCAATATAGACATTTCAGTATCATACAACGTGCATTTCCTTTACATATTTTAGTGCAATATAACCGTTTTATAACGGCGCGTCATGACGTTGTGACGTAAGGTCAAAACGTCACTTCCGTTACGCGTTGCTAATGTCATTTTTATGCGCTGCTCGCTGGCGACAGACGTACTTTTATATAATAAAAACATAGGTTTTGAAGAGAAATTCTCACGATTATACATTATCCTAATATGGCGAAGTGTGAAACAAGTAAATTCTTATTATTATGTTCCGTACTTTGGATAGGCACACAATACATTAAATATCATTGCTTTTAACATAAAATTTTACATTGTACTGTAAAGAAAAAAACGCTCTTGTATTTCAATAATATTTATTAAAACGCACTTTGAATAAGACCGAATGAATCGTAGTTCATTGTAATTAACATGTAAACACTCAGAGACATAAATCTTAATAAATATATCGCCTTTGCGACATGTCTTTTCAGGTGTGGAAAGGGTTTTATCTTTTAACACTATTTCATATTTTGTTATGTTATGAAATATGATATTACCCGAGTTCGCATACATTTAATATTTCAACAATATTTCAGATTAATATCATAGTTAGGCAGTTTATTTATCATTCAAAAAAGTTGTAGCATTCATTTAGCATTTTATTGCAATCTGTACTTAACTAGTCTACATATTACAATCACTGGTTGTATTCAATTACGGACGGGCGCATACATGTACTCACCTCACTTATTCAGTCAATGTTTCATTCGGTCAGTGAGTTGGTCTTCTACAATCTAGTACTATATTCAAGATTTTAATCCTCTTGGGGTGTTATACTTATTAGGAACTATAAATGTATGTTGTCTTAATTAATCAGAAAATGTAATTTACCAATCATTTTATTTGCAGAGCCATAATGAGCTTAGAACGAAGTGTTGTCACACCACGCTCCCGGATTCCGGTTCCGGTAGAGCGTGTGAACAATTCAGGGAAGCCAGACAAAACGGGAACGAGACCATTGCGACGGAGACAGCTTCCAATGAAAGCCACTCATGGTGTGACGATTGTTAATAATTCTTCAAACGGTAAGAAGTCTTTGATACCAACTGCTTCGGGCACCACGATCAGTTCTCCTAACAACAGCAAGCACTGGAAACCCATCCCTTTGAGAAGCAGAAAAATTACCCCACGATATCAATCCACTATTATAAACACAAGCAATGGAAACACCGTTAAAGAAATTAAATCCGAAACTATCTTCCAGTCATCTTCAGAACAAATAGACCACAAGAAACAAGTTCCAGCCCCTGTCAAAGTTGAGTTTGAAATTAAAGTCAATCCAAAGTATGCAAACCCAGACAAAAGCATGGTGGACCAGGTGGTAAATGTACGTAACAGCAACGCTGACAGCTATAAAAGAACTGTCACAACGATTCAGTGCATGATCGAAAATGTCCTTACAAGCCTTAAAAGTGGAAAGCATTTCGCCAAAGTTGACATATCTATCGAAATCAAGCAAGATTCATTCGGAGAGGAACGATCGCTACCCTGCACAATGCGTCGACTACCCGTTCCAATAGATATAGCGGACATCAGCGAAATAGATCTCGACCTGAAAGCCACGCCGAGATTCCTGAACCTCAGCTGTGACAACCATGATGGGAATGGTGTTCTGTACGCTCGGAGTCCCATGGGTCAATTGCACGGTATGCAGGAGGTCACCTTTGCCACGGATGGCTGCCGTTTTGCCCCACTGATGTGCTCCACATCAAGGGTCGACGAAATCACATACGGCGTATGTGACACCATAACAAAGCGTAGCTGTGGGAATTGGACAGAAGCAGAGATTTTTAGTCCTGGAGAAAGAAAACGCTTGCAAGAAAATGCCATAGCAATCTCCAGACGGCCTTACGACGTGCCTGGTCTGCCAATAGTGGAGTCCCCGGGTGCCAGAAATGACAACATTGAAGTGTTTGATGATGATGCAGATCTTGCAACTGACACGGCGGTGACTCTGTATCGTTCAGGTGAATATAGCGGACAGGATGATCTGAAACAATTCAGACCACACTTCGTTCCACCTTTGAATTTGAGAGCTTTGACAGGATACGAGCTTTATGCAAAAAAGGAACATGCGGCAACCTTCCGAGTGTCGGATTCTAAAACAGGAAAGCACTTTGAAACTGTACCTGTTTCCCAACTAGATGAAATATCGAAGACAGGCATAGGTCAACCGACACCACCACCTGTGCAAAGGTAAGAAACGTGCTTTATCTGCCAACAGTTATTTATTAATTTTGATATGTTTTCTAATAAGAAATAGAAACTATGGTACAAAGAAGATATTATCCTAGAATTTTAAGCAAAATTAAATATCGTCAGCTATATATGATTGTATTTTTTATTACAATGTATATCATACAATTGAAATATGTTTAACATACATTGTATAAACATATATTTCAATATATATCGATTTGTAGTGTTGCTGCTCCAATGAAAATATTAAGACTAATTTGCGCAAAACTAATTCGTTCTAAATGCTTTTCAGTAATGACAAATCGGCACTACAACACGAGCCAGTTAAATGGAAGAAAGGTCAGTAGGCTTGATACAATATATTTCATAATATATAATACTAACTACATTCCAAAGTAGTGTTCGGACAATCCTGTTACATGATATCGTTTGATACTATACGACGTTCTGCGAATAATAATAAATGCAAATTTAACATTTTGAAATTTTTAATATCATGCCAAAATTTTTAACCGGTATTATCTATGTTTATAAATCTCAAACTTTATATCTTTAGTTTGTGTATCAATTATACTATATAGCCCCTTTAGTGCATATTTACTATAAACAATAATACATCGTAATTTCATTACTTTCAGATTATTTATTTATTTATTCACCAACACAGTTCTTTGTTCATTTAGTTACCGTTAAGGATTTTCCATTTTAACTGAAAATTTAATATACTATTTGTCATAACACTAACATGTCATGTCATTACCATTACATCAAATTGCTTATAATCGCTTACTGAAAATTTCCAGGACGGTTCACCAGATTCAGTCCCCGAGGCCTCACATTCTTCATGGAAGATTACGACCTGAAACCTGAATATTATGAAAGCTTCGTCAATGTGGCATTCGTGGTTTGCAGGTACCCATGACAGTCAAATTATATAAATAATATTATTGTTCAAAAGTGTGATCAGTGTATCCTTTAACGACGAAAGTTTATTAATTGTTTTACCTAACGCTACTGTATAATTATGTACTTGTAATAAATGACTTTTTATCAACAACGTTAATACACCAATATTTTTTGTATCTATAGTTTTACAAGTATAGGCAATTTTGATCTTATTTTATATAATGTTATACCTATGTATACTATGATATTTAATTCCAGTCAGTCGCTTGTTAAACACGTTGTCATGACAGCACTTCGAGAACTGCGGCTGGAGGAATACAAGGCGCGATCCCACCTTGGCATTCAAACCCTTCGCTCTCTTCCCACTCTGATTCCGTGCCCAATCACACGACCGTACGGCTGCACAGTTCGAGACGAGCGAAGATTTATTACAATTACTGACACACGTCCAAGACAGTTTGTCCAGAGAGCCGACTACGACCGAAACAGCGTGTTGCCACCTAGAGAAAGATACGCGCCCTCTGAAAGCGGACTGATACGCAGCAAAGAAGCTATACATGCTTATAAAAGCCGTTTTAAGATTGGCTTTGGTTTTGTACCACCAAGAGTGCGATTTGTTATCTCCAAAGCGCTTTCGACGACTTGTTCAGATGAGACCAATGCTGGTCTCAGAGCAAGCAAGAAAACGAAGAAAGTGTCGAAGATAAAGATACATGTTCCGCTAGAAATCCCTCAAACCAGGATTCAAAATTACAGTAAATTCAAGCATGTGAAATCCAAGACGAATACAGGCCTACGCCAACAGGATGCTGTATCTTCGCCTGCTTTCGGGACATTCAGAAGATCCGAAGCCTTGATGAGGGGCAACCGCAATGCGAACGCAGACGTGCTGGGTTATGAAAGCAATGGTATACACAAACTGCCTGAAACATCTGGCGTCGCCAAACGCCGTGAAAAACAAACAGACGCACAGAAGGACATGCGGTTAAACGGCACATGCAAAGATGATGGTTCGTCTATGCAACCCAATCCATTCAACAAGTTGGTGCCACTGCCAGATATCGGTCACTCATTTCCGAACAAGCCGATGCGGGAAGATAAGACCAGATGTTAACTCTTAGATTGTGACAGACAATTGAACTTAATTCGTGATCATCACATGATTGTATTTAATAAAATGCTATGAATTGTTATACGTGTCTTCTTTTTATTTAATACAATATGTATTTAGCAGTAAAGTACAGCAGATTAAAGTTCAAGGTTCTGCTACAATACGTAGTAACAACATGTGATAGCGTCGCTTGTGCATGCATCTAAATTTTATGGTAAATACATTACATTAATGTGTTTTGGTTTTAATTACAGTTAAACTATTCTATAAGGATCGTTAATTAAGAAAGGCGCTGACAATTTAGATACGTAGCATTAGCATACGTAAATACCTATTTATTTTAGCTCGATTGTGTCGAAAGCCTAAGACTTATTAAGACACTCTCGAGTCCGTTTCCTGGGTAGAACCAGTACTTTATGTCTTTTTGAGTAAGATTTTCCGAGTAGGGATCGAACTCACGACTCCCGATCGCAAGGCGGACACCATATCAATTACAGCACTGCTAACTCGTCAGCATTACAAATAGCTAAAGGGACGCTAGCCTTCAAAATCAAAATAATAGAAATAGATGTATAATCCTAAGCCAATAGAGTTCAATAATTTCTGAGTGTGTAGATTCTACCAAACAATACACATATATTACTTTGATAAAGTGCAAAACACAACTCGCATTAATTGTATACAAAATGTAAACATATTTTACAATAGCGATCCTTTGAAATTCGTTTAAATTGTGCATGTAATCAATAAAGTGGTTGTATCAGATTAAAGTTATAATGTTGTAAAATTGATGCGTTATATATGCGATACTTGCATTTAAACTATAATTACGTACTCTTATAGATATAAATACGTACTAGTGGCACACACGTGTGTTCAATCATTAATTGTCAACTTTCTAAAATTTAATACGATTTAAAACTAAGTGGTGGACAGGAAACCAAACGTTATCATATATACTTCATTTGTTTTTATTAAGTGTTAATTATTAGATTCGTGGGTAGGTAATTGATGGCTTTTCTATTTGAGAAACTATGTTCAAACATTTAATTTAACAGTCTTCAAATACATGTATTTAAACATTTGTTATTCGTAATAAATTGAATGTCAATCATTTATCCAATGAGACTAACAACGGTATTGTTATCGTTACAAGCCCATCTCACCGTCAGAAAGGGAGACAATGTGACACTGTCATGTCACGTGCTGCTTGACACATCTATTAATGACGTCATCTAGAGCACCCCGGACCAGGGCATGCGCAATGGATACAATCTCACGACCGCTGATATCGGGACTTCCGGCAGTGGGGTTTACTACTGTTTTGCACAAAACCAGACAGCCACGTACTTGGTAGAGTCCTACGAGTTGGATGTTCTATATGAATATACATTTATATCTGGTCCTATTACTACGAACGTTCTTAATCTCGAACGTAGCTTCAACTTAAAATATTGACCAATCAGAATGCTTGTTACGTTTGAACTTGGCTAATATTTAAGATTAGGAGTTAGACTAAGGTTAAGTTTAAGATTTTTCGTAGTCATTGAGCCGGGTCCTATGACTGCGAAAGTTCTCAATCCCAAACTTAGTCTCAACTATCTACCAATGAAATTGCGTGTTACATGTTGGCTTTCATTTTCGTTGGCAAAGAGTTAAGATTAAGACAAAGATTGAGCTGAAGAATGTTCGTAGTCAAGGGGTCTGTTTAAATCTATTTGCTTCTTTATGATCTACGTGTACCATTACTTTTATTCTTTTCTTTTAAAATTTCTTTAGAGAGAAAGACCAGGCACGTTCCCCTTCTTTATAGCAATTAATATGGTTCCGGAGTCCAGTCTGTGTTTTATGTAGAAGGTGGACATTTTGCAAAGCATAAGCCTTACATTTCACAAGAAATAATTATATAAATTGGATTTAAAGAAAAGTATGTATTTTGCAAGTAAACTTCTAAAACGACACATCTGGATGGATCGTGCATGAGAAATGTTTTTACAAAGTGTAATATAACCCAACCTATGCGCATAACTTTAGAGCTTACTATTTGTGTTTTTGTCTATTTGAAGCTTCAGCCATTCTTAGGTCTGTAAACACTACAAGCACTACACTATCGGAAGGCGACACATTCTATATGACATCCATAGTGGAAGGTAACCCTAGTCCTCAAACTACCTTTCAACAAGGGACCAACGGTCGCATTCTGTCTAAATTTATGAACACAGGGATCAACAATGCTGCTACAGTGAATGCACGCTGCTTGGATGCTGGTGTTTATTAGTTGCTAAGCAACAATGCAATCGGAAACGATTCGGTTTCCCAAAACATCACTATCAATTCAAAATTCAATACCCAATGGCATAATTAAACATGTGAAAACGTATATTAAATACATACAAATCTTTTCCACTGCATTCCACAAGCCAACCCTGACTATCTGACGGCGCAAACGCAGTACCCACGTATTAGGGACACCGTTACCATGTACACGTGGTCGTTTAGAGACGCTAACCTGAGCCACGAGGGCGCTGAGTCCATCAGCGTTCTGACTATGACCGTGGGCAGTCACGAGGATTTTGGGGACTACAACTTGACGATAGTTAACATATACGGAAAACGCATTTTAGACTTTAAGCTAGTTGCGCGAGGTAATATTATATAACCATATCCGAACATCTAAAATAAATAATATCGATGTATTTAAGCCAAAAACAAGGTATCTAAAGGTTACTTTTAAAGCAACATGTTTGGTTTTTTGCTTTAAACCACCGACTTATGTACATAACTTGTATTCCCTTTCCAATTTTTTTCACCATTTAACAGTTACCTTATCCTTTCAAATCAACATACAATTACTCTACATGATAATAATAATAATAATAATAATAATAATAATAATAATAATAATAATAGTAATAATGAAATAAGTATTTCAAAAACAACTTTGTAACAAGTTTTGAGGAATAAGATAAAACAAAACATAAAAACCGCATACAATTTTGTCATTTTTGGACATTGAGTTAGCGTAAAATGTAAATATAATACAATTATATACACCTCTGTACAAGTATTTTCAGTAAAATATATTTATGTTCAGTGTGTTTTGGGACAAAACATTTCCATTTTATTCCAGGACCACTGGATCCTGTTTCTATCGTCAACTGTTAGAGATCACAGGTATCTAAGATGCATATAATGGGTAACATGGGTCAATGGTTGTCCGTTGTCCAGCCCGCGCTTCTCACCTAGGCTGTTCGGATTCGATTCCTACTCCTTTGGTTATTGGTTTACTCCGGGTACATCGGCACACACACACACACACACACACACACACACACACACACACACACACACACCCCGATAGCACAAGGCCACACCAAAGTTAAAGGTATTTCAGTAAAGAAAATAATTGCTTGAAATTGCAGCTATGATTCGAAATTCTTCCCAACTTTCGATGTGTCTGTAACAGAAATTTAGGAAGGGGTACTGGGACACACCTCGGGTCCTCACATCATGCAGTTTGGCGCTAAACGGCCTCATTTACTTTAAAATAAACATATATTATGGGTCAATCATAGAATGGCATGCTAATTATGTAAATTCGCCAACGTATTATGTAGCAATGCAGCAATATTAAGCACCAACAAAAATAGCAACAACAGCAGCAGCAGTAGGAGTCGTTGTTGTATTATACCAGCAGGCGCGACCGTGACAGTAGATGTTACTGCGCTTAATGAAAAATGAAAAGAAGCGACAGTTCAAGTGGTAATAGTAACAGCGGAGGTGGCAGTAGTAGTATGTGCAGCTGTACGTGAGGTACATGAACCAGCGACACTAGCAAAAAAGTTGTCTTTCAAAGATAAGTGTAAAAGGAAAAGAATCTCTTTCAGATTACAAATCTCTTTAACTAATTTCGGAATTAAAAAAACGAATAAATGACACGACGGATGGTTAAGGCAACACGGCACAAATCTATACCCTGAAGGGTTTGAGTCCTGGAATAGTGTACAATCTACGAATCGCGGCGGAAAACTGCGAAGGAGCGGCGAACCCATCCAACGTGGTGTACTTCCTCTCTGGGGGTATGTACATGGGCCTTATTTGCAATACGAGCGCAAAGATGTTCAATTTATATCTTAATTACTGGCATCATTAGTACGGTATTTGGGCATTTGTTTTTCATTTCCAAAAGTGTGTTTAACCATGATAGTTCTTTTTCTACTTTTAAAACAGTGCCCACAAAGGTGTATTGCAAATGTGCCATGCAAGGTATCTGTTTCAAGTTGTAAGTCTTATGATCATTTGTTGAATATGTGGTTTTGGAAACATCAGTTAAATTTTTAATGTTGAAAGTTGAATGTCTATACATACGTGTTTCCATCAACAGGTTTCTCCGTTTCCGATCATCGTGGTCTGGTGTGTTGGTCTGGTAGTCGTCGTTGCTATCGTCTGCAGGAGAAGGCATAAATCAGGTTAAGAAGCGTTCTATCTTAACTAATATAAAAAAGTTAAACAATAGTTAATTAAGTTCATGTAGTACGCATCCGGCAAACACGACCACAAGGAATTGTTTTGAGATTTTTCTTGCCCCCCAAAAAACACAAGGTAAACATATGAACAAGAACTAACCAAACAAACGAACGAATGAACAATCAAAACATACATAAAATATAAAGGTTTATTTTGGATACATATCTCTAGTTGATGTGTCCAGTATATTCTTACGTTAGTAACAGTATGGTTCCAAATAAAGGTTATTAGTAATATGACACTAGGTAAAACGTATAAAATGTTAGGTTTAAATTAGAATTCTGTTTGCAAGGAAACCCAGATATAAGCTCATTCGAGAAAACACATTTCAATTCCGGACAAGTTCCTGGTCATAAAGGTCACAGAAGTAAGTATACTGTTTAATTCCCTTCCTACATTTTAATAAGCACTTATTCTCATATTTTCGTATTTTTATCAAATGTCTTAACAGCATAAAAACTAATAAGCTTAATTATTATATATCCGAAAAAATTAAGAATCGAACCTATGACCCCCGGATCAAAAGTCTCGCTAACCACTCGGCCAACCGGACTTCTATACATAAACGTGTGCGTGTATGAAAGTGACACACGTGTCTTAAAATTTGAGCTTACATATGACTACTGAAAACGCATAACAGTGTTTAACATATTATTTATAACTCGTTGTATGGTGGTGTGTAGCCTCAATGTCGGTATAAACATAGCTCTACCAAAACAAAATGAAATAAAACTACTTTTCAAATAAATGTGTTGAGTGGGATTAAGGATTATATTAACAAGTAAGATATTTTTTGATAGATTTCAAAATGTGATCAATGAATAAAATTTAGCTAATTTAATATAAGTTGACAATTCTGCAAAACCTGCCAAGTTGGCTTTTTTTTTCAAGTATACTGTGCAAAAAAATGGCGACAAACACAAACAATACGGAAGACAACGATGTCTCGGATGATGAATATCTGAAACGAAAGAGAGAAGCATCTAGTATCAGCGAACTAGAAATAAGTGTTAACGAAACACTTAAAGCAGAAAAGCAGAAGAAAAAAAAGCAGAAGCAAAAGAACCCTGACAAAAGTCCAGACGAAGATGGTATTGTGAATATACATACCATGCTTTTAACAGACGAAAAGGTATGCTTAATACTGTACAATAGTTGCAATAATTTGTGTTCTCTACAGTTGCATATATTAGTGTACATATTGTACATACATTGATTAAGCTGTCTCGTATTTTTGTCTTATGTTTTCGTGTGAAATCTACAAGTCCCTCCTCTGGGCAAGTACTTTATTAAAACACACTTGTCGTAACTTTCTCTGGATTTTGTTTTTTGCTATGCGAACTAGAAATAATAAATGTTATTTGTTTTATATACATATTAGTATTATAAACTGTGTATATATGTACATATGTTATAAGGTGTCATGTGACAATTATTATTATTCATTGGATCATGTTACGAAAAACATGTATATGTTTAAGTAACGAAATAAATATGTTGAATCTTGAAAATCTTGTGAACCAAATGAAGAACATAAATGCAAAACCTGAGAAACTTTACACCTCTATGAAGTCAGAAAATTACAGACTCGAAAATGTGAACGTTAAAGGAGATGGATCACTAAAAAGCACACTCAAGGATCTATTGTGTGAAATGAAGGATGAACTGTAATAAAAAATATTGAATTATCTTAGAAGGAAAATATTTGAAGGAAATCAAGAGATAGACAAAATGCAAATAGAAGTGAAAACATTGGGAAAATGCATCAATGAACAAAGAGAGCAAACCGAAAACTTGAATAAGCAGATCGAACAAAATGAGAGAGAAAGAAGGAAATTCGAAAACGAATCCGAACAGTACAGTAGGCGGAACAATATCAAAATATCAAAATAAAGGGCATAGAAGACAATAATCCAAGAGAAACAGCAATTGAGACCATGAAAAACGTAATAAACCTGATAAATGACAACCGCATATACAAGCTTACCATGAATGACATCGACCTTGCCCATAGGTTTCCCAACAAGAAAAACACAAATCGAGATATCATTGTTCGTTTTGTGTGCCGACACGTGAAAGATGAGATTATGCAAAACAAAACAATGCTAATTAAACATGGGATATTCAGCAATGAAGACCTTACGAAATAAATCTTCACGTACTGATGTACATTAAAAAGAAGACGCCAGATGAAGTGCAGGAAGCATGTTCGGTGATTGGCAAACATATCTATTAAAACTTCTCAGACAACGTAACACTCGTTACCTATGAGAAGTACGAACATTGGATTGGCCTGCCATGGCCAAAATCGGGGACTAACGACAACGGCACATTTGCTGCTAAAAGCGACACAAAGTCAAAATATTAAAAATATTAAAAATCTCCTCGTGCAAACCGTGATTTTCATCGATAATGGGTTAGACTTAGCCTAATTTACGAGTGAAACTCTGCGCTTTAGACCTGTATTCAGAATAGGTCAATGCGTTTGCTATATTCTGGCTAAATATAAACATTAGACACTATGTACATGTGTGTTTGAAATAGTTTTTGACCTCTGCGTATACATGAATACAAATAAAATACACCTGTCGAACTTAATGACCTATACAAAAGGCAACTAATATAAGACAATCATTATGTTAAACGTAACCCACGCACTTAAACACGTTTTAATGACCTTACTTTTAAGACAACCTATGTCAATAAACGTTTACTTTATCTCAACGGCTAAACGTTAAAGCTACCGTACCGTAAATTATTTGCTACATTTGCTACATACGCAATTTTTTAACGGGAACGGAAAAATATCATAACTACTTTTCTAATGTGAATTTGTTCTTGCATTTTCGATTTCGTTAGCAAGAACACTGCTAACACCCTAGATCTAGTATTAAATTAACACGGTTTGGAACTTTTTTAGATCTGACTACCTTGCATTTCACTTTTCTGGCAAGAACTAGTCAATTAGATCGTTTGTAATACAATTCGTATGTAAACTCATACATGTTTGCTGTTTTGCTGTTCTTTTTTCTTCACGCATGCACTGATTTATAAACAATAATGACAAAAGTTGAGATAATGTCGTTTATATGTAACGTCGAAAGGTTTTTAAACTAATTAAGTTCAAATGTATGTTTATATCGCCATGCAAGTAACAAATTGCAAGTAATATCAAACGAAATGTAAATTCTGATGTAATATTTTTACTGTCAAAACAACTCACATTTGTTTAGCTTGAGTCTCCAGATTAAAACTTGCGATGTTTCTCGTTTTTTGTGGCAAGAAAAGGTGAATTAGATCGTGGGTTTACTGTTTGTATGTAAATTCATATATGTATGCTGTTGTTGCTGTTTTGTTCTCCACGCATGCACCGATTTATAAGCAACGGCAAGGAACGATAATTTAATGCTGTTAATGGTACTATTTGGCGCACTTACTCATTGGTATGTTTTTATGTGTCCAAGTGTGTAACATTCTACTAACAAATATTTAAGGAAGTCGCCCCCTATAGCTGTTTATAATACTAAAGTAAAACTTTTGTTTTGTGACCATTATGTTATTTCCGACTTTTTTTTACACAGGACTATATCGCGTTGGCAACGACAGCCTAATACTTAAAGGAAAAACTATTTTTAACTCAATATTTTGAATAGCGAAACGCACTTATATCAATTTGCTTGTTTGCATTGCTTATAAACCATTAGTTTATTAAAAGCTATACATTGTATATGCATTAAATATGTACATATTCCTTTTCAATCCTATGTAAATAAATATACTTTTTAATAGCAAAAGCAGCAATATTTTATACGTACATTAACTATGTTTTCAACCCTAGTTGATAAACACAATTACTAGCATTATAAGAAGCTGTCAAATGATGTCCAGTTGCAACGTGATTATATGCCTTGAAATAAAAAAAACACATCTTATATTGAATTATGCACTTTTCTTTTCTCCAGCCCTTTGTAATATACATATTATTGGTACAAAAACAAACTATGAAATGCTTTCTCAGCAGTAACACTCTTAGATACAAGTTTACTCTGTATATGTCTCTTTGTCATATACATTATGCTTTTGTACTAGTATTAGAGTAAGTTATTAAATACTGTTCAGCTACGATATGCTTATATCATTGTATGTATATACAAAACATTTCTCTAGACTGTGATATAAAATCGTTTAAGTAAAAATTCTAGCTTTTGATAACCTATTTATAATCTGTTTATGATAACCACTGGCTAGAGTCTTTTTTGGTTCAAAAAAATAATATCTTTAACATAAGCGTTTAGCTATATATGAACTATAATTATTACATATCCATATGGAAAGGTAAATTTGTAAAACGTAAATTACACTTAAGACACATACACATTAAGCTTATTTAAAAAAATAATAACTTCGGTATACTTTTATTCTTTCTTTGTAATCGTGTGTACAACATATACATGTATATGATACGTTAAGCAAAAACAAATTAAACCTTTGAAAATACAATGTGAACTAGCACATGAACTAAACTACGGCGAAAGTGTAATATAATTGTATATTATTGTTTATATTGTGCCACACGAGTAAAATATACTTTTTTGTTGACGTTGTACAACGAAAGACTACACAATATTTTGGTTAACTATTACTGTTTTATGCTGTTCACAACGCAAAAAAAGATAGCTGACATTAAATCGACAAAAATGCAATGCTACTTAAGTAAATGACTATTGTATCATGTGTAAGCTTTTTTGTAAATACATTACGCTAACATATGGTTGAATAAGGTATATGTTTTATATGTTGAATGGTGCAACATCGTGTTTTGTTCGAGATACACCTAACTCGCGATTCACTAACACTGGCAATTAGATAAACACTATTTTTTTTACGCTGGTAACATGAAATTATATAATATATTCGATATAAAACATAAGTAAAATTACAATGAATATTGTAGCATGTGTACAATGAATATTGTATCATGTGTACGCATTTTTGTAAATACATTACGCTTACATACGTTTTATATGTTGAATGGTGCAACAATGTGTTTTGTTCAAGATACACCTAACACACGATTCACTTACACTGGTAATAAGCAAAAATTACTAGTTTATACACAGTTTATATTGTATCATCTGTAAGTTTGTTTGTTGGTTTTTTTTGTGTTGTTTTTTTTGGTAAATACATGACGTTACCATAATTATGGTAGAATAGCGTATATTTTGTATATGTTGAATTGTGCAACATGGTGTTTTGTTCGAGATAAACCTATCTTAGGGTTCACTTACACTCGTAAGTAGATACACACTATCTAGATTTTTACGCTGGTAACATAGAATTATAAAATATATTTGATATAAAACATAAGCAAAATTACTACTGTTTATAACAATGAATATCGTATCATGTGTAAGATTTTTTGTAAATACATTACGCTAACATATGGTAGAATGGAGTATAGTGTTGTTTATATGTTGAATGGTACAACATTGTGTTTTTTTAGAGATACACCTATCTTAGGGTTAAACTACACTCGTAATTAGATAAACACTATTTAGTTTTTTACGCTGGTAACTGAATTTTATACAATATATTCCAGATCAAAAATGATTAAAAGTATTGAATATATACATTTTTTTTATAGCGCTATAACATGTTCAGAACAGAATTAATTCGCAATCCTACTCACGCATTACATGTACACTCACACATTACACTTTTTACAGTTTTATTTCTAAGAAAGCTTTTTTAACACTTATATGTTTTTTCTATAAAGATTGCGGATGGGACAAGATTTTGTTAAAAATCTATGCGACATACATATATAACATCAATACAGCTATCGATTTAAATTTTAATATATATAAATTAAACACTCAATATGTCATTTAGTATATGCAGTTTTAACGTTAAAGGTATATCGTCATCTGTGAAAAGAGGCCACATATTAAATTGGCTTAGAGAAAATAAATATTCAATCTGTTTCTTACAAGAAATTCACTATGATAAATCGAACAACACGTCAGGTTGGCAGAGCGAATGGAAAGGTGATCTTTACTTGAGTGGAAATAGTACAAACTCTTTAGGCGTCGGTATTTTAATAAATAGATAATTACTTAACCCTAAACTCATGCAATACCAGGAAATTATAGAAGGCCGAATGCAAAAATTGGCAATAGAAATAAATGATAAAACCGTTGTTCTTATTAACGTATATGACCCAAATACCGAGAGTATTGCCTTTTTTAACACTTTAGAAACTATTATACGTGATCATAATGACCAGTCGCTTATCACTGGAGGTGATTTCAATACAGTTATAAATTATAAGCTCGACAAATTAAATGGTCGGGATAATACACATAAAAAGTGCTCATGCAAAATAAACGAGATTCTCGAAAACTACGACATTTGCGATATTTGGCGTGTACAAAACCCGGACGAAAAAATAATTACTTGGCGCTCTAATACAAAGCCGCCTATTTTATCCCGCCTCAACTACTTTCTTTAATCACACAATCTAATCAATTTTACCAAAACGTGCAGCATCGTTCCAGGTTTTAAATCCGACCATTTACTTGTAAACGTTTCGATTGATTTCATTCAAAACAAGAAAGGACCAGCTTGTTTCAAAATGAACAATCAATATTTATTGGAAACTTATTATCGAAATACTATTAAACAATCACTAAACACAAAAGTGATTAAAACTGGGATCACCACATTGGAACAGTCAATGCAAAGCATTTGGGGGTTTAAACCGGTTTAAAGGCATGCCGAACCTCACACTTAGCCCAAAATTAATCCCAAAACACGCACTTGTAAATAAACTTTAACCCCATAGCATTGCAATTCAAATTAAATAGTAATAAAAAATAAAAGAGAAAATTAATTCAATTGAATTACAATGTATTTACTCAATGGCTTAATGTTCGCCAGAGCAACAGAATTGCAACTTTTACAAAACACACATTTTATAAATGTCATTTATTGTTTTTATTTGTTTCAGGCATTTTTACGCAACCTTGTTGAATGTATTTCGATAGTTTCATCAACTGTGTATTTTTTTTCCACACTGACATGGCACCTGTTTATCAACTTTAAATAACCTGTGTATGTGTCAACTTAGTTACAAAGAAGCCTGTATAGCAGTCATCTAATGGTGTGAACATGAAAAATATCTATTGAAATAGAAGGCCTAAACAGTGTACAAAAAATGAGCGTCGGAGTGCCTAAATCCGCCACCCCTCTTTAAAATGTTCAAATTGCTCCAAAATGATATTCTTTTATGAATTATGTTTTCAAAGCAACTTCTATTAACTTGTATTGACAAAACTCCCACTTTTGTTTCTTTAAGGTTCATTTCTAGTGTTTAAATAAACACGGTGATCCGAAGGTTTGCTTGGTGAAAATCGTAGATCAGGAACCGTGACATTCTTATTCCACATTTGACTATTGTTCTTATATAATTTTCTATATTAAGCAGCTTGTTGTGTGTTGTTAATACAATGTTTCAATTTCTTCAAATACTCATTTGTATTTCTAAAAATAGCTGTGAAACTGAGGCCCTGCGCAAACGTGGGACAAATAATTAGGGTTTTGAGTAGCGAGACATTTGCGCTCTTAATATGCAGCTCTTGCCGCCTTTTATTGTATGTAATGCTAATGAATAATGGTTATTTTTATGCTGCACATGCTTCCATTGACATAATATTAAAACACGATTATTTAATTTTATTATGGACACCATGTGGGGCTTCAAAATTGCGCATGCGCAGTATGAAATATATTCCCCGCATGCAGCTTGTTTGCATTTAGGGGTTATGTACAAAATAATTGGATAAAATATTCATTTATGCAAAAATCAAGAGAAAACTCGTCAGCGTTGTTAAGGGAAAGTATATGATTTATCGAGATCAACAAATTAGAAATCGCCGGTAAAAAAAAACGCTTATTCGGATGTGGTGGCGGATTGAGGCAAGTGGCGGATTTAGGCACTGTGCCAGTATTCGACATTTTTTAGGCAAAATTAAAAACAAAAGTCTATCATTTTTTATGTTTTTATTAATAATGTAAAAAAAGACATCACGTTTTGGCCTTCTGCATATTATGTTGAAAATATACTATAAAAAAACAACATTTTAAAGTATAGTTAAAATATACACGACAAAAATTATTAAAGTAAAGTTAAAGTATACACCTGACACTTGCAATCAATATCAAATTGAAAAACAAACAAACTTTATTTGAAAGCAATTCTTGTTTTGCGAAGGCTTTCCATAAATGCTGAACAGGATTTCCATTTAAAAACATGTATTAAATTCTCATAAAATATCAGTCAAACAACGAACTCCTTTAATTATTTATTTCTGAATATTCAGTGAAGATAGATAATGAAGAAAATGCCACATTTTGTGTACGTTTAAAAGCTAAGAAATGGTGATTTGAATACAAATAATGAATTGTTAACGTGATCCATTTAGCTGACACAAGTGGGCCAAATTGCAAGCATAATAATGTCTGTGTTATGTTGCTGCAGTATACTTACATATGACAGAAATAATGCATTTATTATTATTTTTATCTCAAACGTTTTTTTATTTAAGTTACCCAATTTATTCGCTCGCCACATAGACCATTTAAATTATTTAGGCACTTCTAATTCAAGATAATATTGATACTGACAACCGATTTTTAAGTGGTTACGAATTGACCGACACGGTCACGAAATGACCGATCGATGAAGTTCTACTTCTTAAACAATGCCAACTCGTGTACTGAGTATTGCATGCTCGTGCACGGAGTATTGCATTGTATCAATATATAGTGTACTGGGTATTGCGCAAAGAGCCATTATCGTTCTTGATGATTTATACCATGATGATTCAACACCTAACTTTCATTAAATAAAAGAATAATTATCCAACGCTTTAACGATACATACAATATATAATACAATAATACTAGTATAATCGATTATTATTATACAAATATGGACTGCAATATCGTGTGATGGTGCACAACAAAATGCATATTGAACGAGGCGACATACATGATATTGCACAGCTAAAAAGTCCATACTTGTTTGTTTTTTTAAATAACTTATAAAATAAACGACAGCTGATGAAATTGTTACTAAAACCCACTCTTATGTTTCAATAATTATATTAAAACAAAAAGACAAGTAAATCAAGTAAATTAAATGCTTATCTTATTTCACGTTTACGTTTCTTCTCAGAGGCACCGATGCAGGGCTGTTTTCTCACAATCAACTTTTATTATTAAAATTCACCATCGCTAAAGAAAAGGCAAATGAGAATATCATTCAGCGATGTCGATTATCTGTGCATTTAATCAAACACAAATAAAAAAAACGCATAATAATATCCACTGAACATAGCATCACAAATCTATTCGGAGCTAACGTTTTGACATAGTCGTTTACAAATGACAGCGTATTATGACGTCATCTTTGTACAAAACAACGTCCTGTGCAATATCAACTTATATTTGCACGGTTAATGTAAAAAAAAAAGTGCAATATCATGTATGATTTTCTTTGGACGGTGTGTCGCTGAGCAAATCAAATAACGTTTATTTATAAGTCATATTACAAGGGTTCATATCGTGCATTAGATATACCATGTACATCAACTTTTTGTTTTGATATTCACCGACATGTATGCCTGCTTTTACTGCGAAAAATCTTCCGAAAAAAATCAAATACATTATTAACCACCTAATCGAAAATCATCTATAAGCAGAAATTAAATTCAGGAAAAGTGATCAACAACAAACACAAATTGACGTATAGAAAGTCAGATCGAGACCCAATCGTGGACTCGATAGAAACAATCCCAACGGATATTATCCTATCGTATCTAAACTGGAGATAAGACCGCTAAAGATCGTGACACCTGTATTTGACAAATCTTGACCAGATCGCAACCGAGCGTAAAACATCGTATCAAAACGTATGGACTCGCATCCAAGCCTAAAATCTGTCAAAACCACGATCAGCAACGAATGGCCAATCGTGACGGATCGCACGACAGTTGGAACCTATGTGTGTGTGGTACATTTTTATCGAGTGCACCGGGATTCTCTCCCATATGGCCATCGCCCCCAGAAGACTTATTAGTTGGGTTACGAGGGATAGTGCAAGATACAGGAGACGCCCCCCAGAGACGACCCTGGGTCTTTTAGTGCCCGGTGTGAAGCACCTAGTACAATGCACCTCGGTTTAACGTCTCATGCGAAAGACGAGTTAGTAGGTTAGGGTGTAGCGGGGGCTCGAACCTGCGACCCCTGAGTTGTGAAACAAGTGCGTTACCACTAGACCACGGATCCGCCACATGGATCCGTGGGAACCTAGCATAAAAGGAGTACTTATATAGTGCAAACTTGATCGTATTCCGGGTTTTAGCGAGCATGAAATGTTTTGTCGATAAACCCCTTACTGAGTACATGAGCATAGATAGATACGTCATAGCATTTATCGGCTTATGCAAACTGTTAAAACAACATACCAATAAACAAAAGACAGGCAAAAGTTATACAATTAGTCATATACACTATATTCTAACACGGCACGCGGCTAGTGGTCCATAGATAAAGAAGGGAAATAACTGTGGGTTATTCTGCAACAAATTATGGGCGGAGCCTAATGTTTTGAAAATAGTTCCGGAAATTCTAAGAAATCGTTCCGTAAAATGCACGTGCGTAAACGCGCGATGCAAAATTGTGACAAACAAATCATTCCTGCACTATGTAGCGCAATAAAACCACATTTGTACTACATAGTTTATATTTAAGTTCACAAAAACGTTTACGTTTTGTTAATATGCGTTTAATTTGCGCTTATAAGCATAACATTTGAACATGTTATTACCAACAAGTATGACGTCATTCGCTCAATGTTTATCAATAAAGTTGACGTCATTTTGAATTGTTATTTATTTACGTCACAGAAACGCACGAGTGAATGTACTTTGCGGAAAATGGGCGGACTATAGATTAATATAGTTGTCATTTATAAGCTTTAAAAATAGAGACGAATTTTATAGATCTATAAGATCGTGTTAGAATCGAAATAATTGACGGGTAAGCGTTGGTTATTGCTATCGCCCTCGTGGTTTAATTCCTACGCATCTGAACTCCAAACCGTTGGTTATTACCGCAATAACCAACGCTCACCCGTCAATTATTTCTTAAATATTTAAAGCCATTCGAGCGACAAATGACGTACTCGTACACCAAACGCTAATTCTGTCTATGGTGTAATAACAACCAAAAAAGACGCACACCATACACCGGCTGACTTACACCGATGAGACATCACAGTATATTAGTAAACAATACTCAGTACAGTAGCCTGTGTTATATTGTGTCTGTGATTTGTACAAATGTACTATATTCTAGATTGAAGACAATCAAGTCAACATAACACAAGCGTGTTCTTTCTACGAAGTTTATTCTAAGACTGCTGATAAGACCTGTGGCTAGCGCCGGGTAGTGTTCACGCATGCGCATAGAGATAAACATGCACGTGGTCCATATATTACATCCTCCTCTCTTTCAGAAGAAAAGATACTACATTGTAAAATTAACAATCAATACAATGTGTTTCATACATTTCCAATACCCCAATGAAGTTATTTAAAATAATGTTAATATTGATAAAATGTTCGAAATGTTGCTCGTGTCCGTTATCAGCCTATCACTAACTTTAGTGTTTATTTACAGTTATTTACATATCCACTGATCACCACTGTATAGTTTGCTTGGCTTCACAACTCTACCTGATCGTGTCTGATAAGGGCTATTTACAGGTGATGCTGAACTGTTAACTTGACCTGGGTCATTGCTGGGTTGAGTGGTACAGGGGGCTACAAATGGGGAATTCTGTGCCAAAATGTTCGGCTCGAAATCAGTGATTTCAGGAAAGCTCTCATTGGTTTTGCGTAACAGCCTACGATTACGACGATAAATTCCGCCGCTCCTAGTTTGCACTTCATAGGATCTTTCATTGTGAACCTTAGTGACTTTAGCTGGTAACCAAATTTTATCATGTTGCATTCGAACATATTCATTGACTTTCAGTTTTGGCAATGGTTTTGTAGACCTATCGAAATATTGCTTTTGTTTCTCTTTTTCTCCATGTTTGTAAGTTTGAACTTGTTTTGTGTTAACCGTCTTAGGAGTCAGATATTTGTGAGTGACAGGTAGTACAGATCTAGTGCGTCTGCCCATAAGCAGTTGTGCAGGGGTGTATCCAGATTTTAGAGGGGTGTTCCTGTACTCAAGAATGCATAGGTATGGTTCTTGTCCGCTTTCGCGCGCTTTTTGCAGTAAGCGCTTTGCTGTTTTCACCGCGTTTTCTGCTAGGCCATCGATTGTGGGTGGAGTGGACTGGAAAATATTTGTGTAAAATTCCATTCCCTTGCAAAGTTTTTCATTTGTTCTGATGTGTATTGACCTGCATTGTCGGACATCAGTCTGTCTGGAATGCCATGTCTAGCAAATTGACATTTGAGTTTTCTAACAACTGTCGAGCTTTTCATGTCAGGTAGATAGTCAATTTCAAAATAATTACTGTATGAGTCGACCGTGATCAGGTAGTCTTTATTGTCAAGTGTGAATATGTCAGTCGAGACATATTGCCATGGTCGCTGTGGTACATCATGTGAGATCAATGGTTCTTTTTGATTGGACTCTCTGTACTTCTGACAAGTACTACATTTCTGTACGAAGTCCGTAATTTGTTTTGACATACCTGGCCAAAACAATGCCTGTTTCGCCCTGAGTATTGTTTTCTCAATACCCATGTGGCTGCTGTGAACCGATTGCACCATTTCCTGTCGGACCGGTACGGGGATGATTATGGTTTGACCTCTCAAGATTAGATCATCAGCACAGGATAGTTCATCCCTGTGGTTCCAGAATTCTAGGATTGACCTGTTACATTGTGACCTGGTTTCTGGCCATCCGTCCAAGATTGTGTTCTTTAACGTTTGCATCTGAGGGTCATTCTTTGTTGCTTCGCGAAGCAACTGAATTCGTCGGTCAGTTACGTTTAATGATTGCATAACAGTGTGTACGTGTAGGTCAAGGCCCTCTAGGTTGAATGTACCTGTGATTGGCTGTCTGGAAAGTAAGTCACTGATGGGAACTTGTTTCCCGCTCACGTGCTGTACGTCAAGGTCATATGCCTGCAACTGTAACATCATCCTTTGCAAACGGGGTGGGGCAATTGAAAGAGGCTTTTTCATGATTGCCGATAGAGGCTTATGATCAGAGTGTACGGTTACATGTCTGCCATAAATGTACTGATGGAAACGTTTGCATCCGAACAGTATAGCTAACATCTCGCGCTCTATGTTCGCATAACCAGATTCTGTCTGGGTCAGTGTCTTTGACGCATAAGCGACTGGGCGGCCATCTTGAAATAAGGCCGCGCCGACACCATGTTTTGATGCATCGCATTCAAGTAAAACCTGTTTTTTAGGGTCAAAGAATGTCAATACGGGACTCTGGGTAATAACCTGCTTCATTTTGTTGAGTGCGTCCGTCTGTGCGTGGTCCCACATAAATTCAACATCTTTCTTAAGTAACGATCGCATGGGACTCGTTACTTCAGCGAGGTTTGGGGCAAATTTCTGCAAGTAGTTTACCATGCCTAGTATGGTTTCCAGTTCCGTTCTGTTCTGGGGAATACCTAGCTTTGTGATCGCTTCGATTTTAGAAGGATCAGGCTTAAGTCCATCTGAGGTTATTACATGACCAAAGAATGTGACTTCTTGTGCAGCAATTGTACATTTGTCCGGATTAAACCGTATGCCATTTGCACGTGCTCTCTCGAGGCAACGTAACAAATTAATGTCATGTTCCTTTCTGGTCGTTCCTGTGATCAAGAGATCGTCAACAAGCGTTATCAAACCAGTCAATCCGGTAAACACTTGATCCATTTTGTTTTGAAATATGTCTGACGACGCTGAAATTCCAAACGGAAGTCTTAGCCATTTGTATCGTCCGAAAACTGTACTGAATGTCGTCAATAATGATGACTCGTCGTCCAACTTAATACTCCAGTATGCATGTGTAATGTCTAGAGTACAGAAGTACTTAGCACCAGTCAGTTTGGACGTTATGTCGTCTAAGGTCGGCATTGCATAGTGTGGTCGTCGGATAGCATCGTTTAATGCTTTGGGATCTAGGCAAATTCTCAAATTGCCTGTTTTGGGTTTCTCTACAATCACAATTGAGTTTACCCAGTCCGTAGGTTCGGTGACCTTCGCAATAATTCCGTCACGCTCTAAGCGCTGAAGTTCGCATTGTAACTTATCTTTAAGTGCTTCCGGTACTCGTCTAGGCGGGTTAATTACAGGTACTGCATCGGGCTTAACGTGCAATTTGCAAACACCTGGAATAGTTCCGACGCCTTGAAATAGGTCACTGTAGTCACTCAAGACTGACTCCTTATCTAATGGGGTATTCCTGGTATTTTCCAAAGAATAGGTCAGTGTGATAAGACCTAAATCAACAGATGCTTGTAGGCTCAATAGAGGGGAAGCGTTACCGTCCACTATGTAGCACAGTGATTCGGTAATCTTATCTTTATATCTCAATGTCAGTTTGACCATCCCTTTCACCGGGAGTGTGTTGCCAGTATATAAGGTTAATCGGCTATCGGGAGGTTCCAACGGGGTTTTGAGGTGTAACGTGCGAAAGTGTTTCAAGGGTAGTACTACGACAGCACTGCCTGTGTCTAATTTAAATTGGATTGGGGTGCGGGAAGGACCAACGTTGACTTGAACAAATGCACGATCAGCATGAGAAGAAAGCTTTCTTACCGTATCAATGTTACATTTTCCGTCATAGCATTCATTTGAACTAATTGAATCATAATAATCCCGACAATTGTCTGTGTCTGCTGTCAGTTCGTGCACTTTTTTGGAACGGCACACTTTTGCAAAATGGTTCATTTTGCCACAAATGTGACATGTCATTCCCCTTGCAGGGCACTTTGCAGTCTTGTCATGCATTCTTCCACAATAGTCACACGAATGTTTGTTCTGTTTCGTCCGTGCGTCTCTGGGTCGTGGTCGACTGTCTGCTGGAGGTCGCCGCGCATCGCTCCTGGGTCTCTGTGGTTTGATTTGATGAACATCTTGCTCTGTCATCGTCTTTAGCTCTTGCTGGGAGTACTCGAATGATTGCGCAATTTGTATTGCTTTGTCAACTGTCAGTTCCGCGCCGACATTGATGAGCTTCTCTCGGATTCTGGCAGAATTCGTACCAAATACGATTCGGTCGCGTATCATGTCGTCCATGTCATTAAAGTTGCAGTCTCTTGCTGTCAACCGCAGTCTGGTGACAAACGTGTCAATTGAGTCTTGGTTCTGAACTTCATTGTAGAATTTATACCGCGCGAATATCGGGTTCAGCTTCGGTTGTACATAATTTTGAAATCTTGTGTAATAGGTGTCCAGTTTCTTCGATTGTTCCTCGGTTATACCATTCCATGTTGCGTGAATGTCTCTTCCTTTTTCGCCCGTCCATAACAACAAATATGACACTTTTTCTTCTTCACTTTTTCCTTTTAGTGGACCAGAAAACATTAAGTTTACATGGCGCCTGAATCTGTTCCACTGTTCAGGTAGATTTGAGTCTGACCAGTTCATATATGGCGGTGTTATTCCACTTATTTCCATTTTGTAGATTAATGTTCACAAAATTAATAATCCAATCCCTTTTCTGACATCATGTTACATTGTGTCTGTGATTTGTACAAATGTACTATATTCTAGATTGAAGACAATCAAGTCAACATAACACAATTAAGCGTGTTCTTTCTACGAAGTTTATTCTAAGACTGCTGATAAGACCTGTGGCTAGCGCCGGGTAGTGTTCACGCATGCGCATAGAGATAAACATGCACGTGGTCCATATATTACAGCCTGCAATACCCCGTACACGAGTAACAGAATAAATCAATCCCCAGTACACCTGTCACAATAATATTGCAGTCCATATCTCAGCCATTTATTAATCAAAAGTACTGGAACTTGGAACATGTGTTCATTATAGCATAATTATGTAAACAATCGCTCGATTCACATTTTCTATACTGTACATGTTTAAAATATTAAATAATTGACTGTAATGAGCGAGGACCGGCAATTTTTCAGGCAGCATTTGTTTTTTAAACGATAATTAGTTACTATTCATCTACAACATGGTCATAGCAATTACACGAATGTCTTAAAAATTTATTTGGCCGTCTACATAAGCACCTGTTTATAGCATATTATCAACAAATTAATTTAAATCGGCATAAAACTTACCGTTTGTGTAGTGCACCTGCTCTATTTTGGCTCGATAATTGTTGGAGCATGTTAGTCTGTCACGCAGCCTTCATGACGAGAAGAGTAGTCGTTTGTTATGAAACGTGCATTAGATCTTTGGATTCTTTTTAGGTGATCGATTTCTGTTTGTTTACGTTATAGATCTATATACACATTTACATATAATGCCCGTGCAACACCATCCCCGCAGTAAATCATCATGCCCGGACAATAAACTAATGTAAACATTTGGATTGCTTCTAATAAGAACTAGTTTTACCCGTGAATAATGATTTTTGACCTAGATTCTCCGAAGGTATACATTATTTTGCTAAAGCCCCAATCTACTGTTATTTTTAACAGCCACCGAGGTGGGGAACCAGAAATCTTAAAACTCTCATTGGATATTGTTAGAAAAAGCTGCCTAGAACTTTCTTCTATGCTTACTTCAACCGACAGGGTCTCAAGTTGGAGCATTGAAGGCTATATTCCCTGTCGGCATGTGTGAACAAATGTCAAAATCTTTTAATTTTCTCCTCTGTTGTTGCATAACACTAATATTGTGCAGTACACATGTTGCATAACACTAATATTGTGCAGTACACATGTACATATTAGTATTATTCATGTTGTATATATTGCAACATATATACGTTTTAACTATTATTTGCTCTTTTAATCAGAGAATAATAAATTCTCTACTCATGACATTCATGTATATGTCTTTACATGCACCATTTCAATAAAACCTACATCTACATCATGTAATATTGAAATCTGTTTCTTAGTGTTCTGTAGCCTATCTCATAGGCATAAGATTACCTCTATAAGTTCCATACACACTACATGGAACAAAATTTGACAATTCAAAGACCTATTCTCTCTGGACATTGTTCACTGCATAGGTATCAGAACCTTATTTTTGTATATGAAACACTATAAATTTATTTTATTAAATACCACTTTGATCCAGTGGTTAAAATTTTTCTAACACACCCTTCTAGATAATTAAAATAGCCTTATACCACCATTTAAGGCATTGTTCCAGATACCTATGTCTAAAGACTCCAACAAACTCTATGCATTTTCAATAGATTCATAGGGTTTAATAACTTGATGAAGAACCCTGCATACACTACCCCTATGCAGGCCACGTATTAAGTTATTTATTCCTCTAGGCAGCAAACAATCATTATAAATAATAGAAATAATTTAAAAAATTATTATTTCCATGTAAACGTGTATTTTTTATGAATTTTTGGTGAACCACACCCATTTCTATAGTAAATAACACATTATACATGTGCTGTGACCTTCAGAAACATGCCTGTTTCTGATTGGTCAACAGTCACTAACGCCCAATCGAAGTAGATCAATCCGTTTTTGGTAAATTTGTCGTATATTTCGACTTTAAACTGCTATTTCCATCGTCTAGCATATTCCTAGTACCTTGAATCCTCCCAACTTAATTAATTTAGGTATTTACTACCTATACAAGGTGTTGGTTTACCAAAATACGCTATATTATAATAATTATTAAAGCCCAAACTTGGACACTTTTTGTAAAAGGTCACCGCGTGTCCGGTTCGCAATTCTCAATGACCCTACCACATAAAGTTAACATCCTATCACTCTCCAAACCCATTCATGTTTTAGTATGCTATAGTATGACCCCTGTGGCATATGATACTTACAATTCGAAGTAAAAAAGTTATCAAATAAATTGTATTTTAACACACAAAATCATTAAAGTTTTGATAAACGTTAACACGATAGCAATACCTTGACTGTGACGTCATGCGCACACCCCCAATTTCGATTGGCCGACCGATTTTCCCTTGCCTCTCTAAATAGGTCAATCCGTTTTTAACGTTTTTTTAGCACAGAAAGTCAGCTGTTTTATTGCTACTTTGTATTCTTATATACATACTTGTTCAACACGTTGAATTTAGTAATCATAATAAATAGTGAATATTCTACAAAGTAACATACACAATGATGTTAACATATATCGTTGTGTCATAAATATAATACAGAGTACCATTTAAATTGTGGGTTATTAACACTTTTGTGTATTATATATACTGTGATTTTTATCCCCACATAGATTTTTAAAATTATGGCACCGTATCCACACTGCAATCTTTATATACGTTGTGAATTCCCATAGTGGAATAGTTATAATAACTGTGATACTATGTTAAGCAGTGTGCTCGGGCAATGGTTTATAACCGAAGTCCCGAGGGTAAACAACCTAACATCGTCACCCCAATCTCTTTAAAATCATCTCCAGTCTGACGCTACTATATTATCCGCTGACTGGATCTGATGACTTCGCATTAGGGGTCACGTTCAGATGACCTTTTCAGGAGCCAATCAAACTGTTGCCTTCAAAATGTTGTGATATAACTTCATTTATAAACCACAAATACTAGGCACGAAATTACCGTGAACTTTGGATGTTAACTCGGTAAAGGTACCACTATATCCATTGTTATCCGCGTGAAAATTAACTGTAAATGATTTATTCCCGAGAATCAGCTGGAAATGCATCACTTTTCAAAAACCGTGGCCAAACATTGCTGTGCAAAAGGCAATTTCATTGGGCGCAACAGGGCTGATATGTTACTATTCGGAAAGTCATTTGAACGTGACCTGTTATACAATGTTTTTAGATCCTAACAATTTGAGGATTTGATTTTAATGAGATTGCTAAAGCCCCAGTCACACTGCAGTTAAGACAGGTATAGGACAGGTATACAACTAAAAATACTGACCGAGTCCTGGGTGTACTTGCATCGTTTTGGAATGTCATGCGTTGTCTCAAGTCTAAAAATCAGTCGTAGCTGGTTTTTGAACATGTTAAAAAACGTCCCGACTGGAGGTAAGATTCTTAAATAATCTTGCGTGAACCTGCGTAGGACGTAGGACGTCGTATGCAATGTCCTGCGTCGTCTTGGAGAAATCTGACATGAGCGAAGTCGTACGTTGACGTGACCTAGGTCCTAAGTAGAGCTGCTTGAACGACAATGCCAGACAGAGCTCCTGCGTCGACTTACAATGCACTTTGTCGACTCAGGAATGTTTTATATCATGTATGACTAGACTACGCAGGATTATCCGATACCAACGTTATATACTCCTTTGCTGAAAAATATTCTTACTACGTCTGAAAACATGTTGCTTGGAATTTAATATTAAACCTTTCTGTGCGGCGCAATGGACTGATAATCATACAGTTCAATAAACAAATCAGATATTTGATCATGTGTTACTGTTTACAGTTTCAAATGATCTTATATGGATACTATTCGCATATTTAGCGGAGCCTTATACCGTCCCAACCTAGAAGACAATAATGCTATTTTGTTTGGCATGCCGTCAAGGGTACGTACATTACCATCAAAATAACAGATAGATTTTTTATATTCCCATACTGTGGGAATGGGCCTTATTTATTAGATACAGTACTTCTTTTAAACTCCGTGTTAATATTGTTGCCTTAGCAAATGATATTGACATAGTATTGCAACATCTCGTTTAATCATCTCTGTTTGGCTTCTCATGTTGCATTATTTCTGCACTGATAAGCCCAGAACCAGATATCATGTGACATCGTATCACGGGGATAGGGTCATGGTCATTGCTTCATTGTGGCAACCAGGAAAAGCTGCTGAACTGAATTGTGCAACAAAAGACAGAAACAAACAATGAACATGAATATGTGTTAGGAGACTGTACCGCGCGAAGTCGTACAAGACAACTTAAGTCGACGCAGGTTGTAGATCGTTATCGTGCGTAGTCGTACTTAAGCAGCAAACAACTACCTATGTCCACGTCAGTTGGCTTTCGTCGACCGGAGTGGTCCTGCATTCTTAACTTACGACTACCTACGCCAACCTACGACTGAATTGACCTGCGATGTTTTTAAACGCAACTTGCGTCAACCCAAGACCAGCACAGGAACAACGCAGGACGTATTAATGTTTTGTGTTTGTCTTGCGGAGTTCTGCGACTTGGGCAAAGACATAAAAAATCTCAGGAGTTCTGTGACTCGAAAGTCCTACGACACAGTGTGACTGGGGCTTAAGAAAAATTATCCCGTGTTCTTCTCATCAACAGTTTTAGGCAATAAAAGATTAATTGCATACACACGCTTTTGTTCATTATTGTCAACTATTGTAAATTGTACATCGTGCCCTGCATAAATTTAGACAGTAAGATAGGCATGGTAGAGACCAATTTAGTCTTGCTAGGTAGTGATCTGAAAATAGGGGCAATATGGGGAAACACGGACAGAGGGTAACTACGGACAAACGCATTAGTAGACTGACTTTTCTACATGTTTTCAAGTTTCTTGTAATGATTTTGACTTATTTTAGAAGAGTAGTGTTTGGGGTTTTACATTTCTAAAAATAGCAAGTGACACAATGCGTTGGTTACTGCAAATATTGCGTGATGGGAGCAACCTATTGATTCTGTCTGAGTTTTCCTGAATGTTAAGAATAAAATAGTGTCCGTAGTTTCTCAATGTAATTTGCAATTGCAAAACTAGTACTGTCCGTATTTTCCCTACTCGGTCCAAATTTACCCGGTTTTGGGTGGCCTCATTTCTGACGTAGTTAAAGTATTTTTGAATAAAGAAAGCTCAATGAAATCAACGATAAAATCCAAGGAAGACAGGGTTTCCCCGATTACGTCATCAGCACATGCCATGCAGATATACTACAGGGCTAGGCGCAATGTATTGACAAGTTAACCTTGTAAAACTGTCCGTATTTCCCCGGATTGTCCCTAACTGATAAGATTCAGATTGAAAGTAGTTGAACTGTCGAACACTGCCTTTTGCCAGTAATGTTCGAAAAATCAATCAATTAATAAGACATAATGACATTCGACAAATTTTGTGTGACTTTTTATTATTAAAATATATTGCCAAGATAAAACAGCTCAACAGAACACTACAATAACAAATGTTAATTTTACCATCTTTAAATATATTAATTTATATTAAATCTATTTGTATTCCGTTACTAGAATAAACGAAAGCACACGCTTTACAATTATTACTCGAAAGCGTATTAAAAAATAACCCAAAGCTAACTGTGGTAATATTCTTAAATAAACAAACAAATTTGTTGGTTCATTGACATTGTGTAGAGTACTTTATTTCGAGTGTAGGATGAATTGTACCGTAGCCGAAGCGTACCAGAGCCAAATCGTACCAATTTAGGATGAAGTGTGCCACCCCTAATAGATGTGTTTTTACAACAATTACTTCATACTCTACGGATAAGGTGTGAAAAACTCCATCTGTTACTGTTACTGTTGTTAAGTTATTTATATTTGTGTTGATTTTCATTAATAGAAATAGAAAAAGACATATCTAGTTTTTAATTCTTGAAATTTAATATTTCCTTCTATATAATGCACGTCGGATAAGGTATTGCAGTGCTTTCTTTTATTGCAATATTACATTGAAATAATAAACTAAGAAGTGCTCAGTTAAACTGTGAGTTATATCATAATTTTTTTTTCATTTATTTGAATGATATTACAATGGACAAAAATGTATGAGGTGCGTCGTGAGAAAACCGGTCTTAATGCATGTGCGTAAAGTGGCGTCCCGGATTAGCCTGTGCAGTCCGCACAGGCTAATCCAGGACGGCACTTTCCGCCTACAGTGAATTTATGTTTAGAAGAGACTTCCTTGAAACAGAAAATACCATAATAGCGGAAAGTGCCGTCCTGGATTAGCCTGTGCAGACTGGTACACTTCATCTTTCCTTTATTTCCGTGAAGATTTTTGGAGCATGTAAACTTAATAGCTTGCGACTATCAGAGTTGACTGTTACAAAGTTGTGAGCTACACCACACCAAATATTGGCATAAGTGTTTCTTTATTTATTCAATACTTTAGTGTTTAGAATTATTTAAATTTAGTTAAGAATCAATTAAATCACAATTTATTAATAAAAAGTAAATAACTTTGTATAATGAGCTTGATTTTTGTGTGTTCCTGGAGGTTTTCGGTGAGTTTTTATATGCTTTTGGTTATTGTACTGAAAATGTGCACTTTCCGTTAATTTAGTTACCCAACATATTTGTTTGTCGTGTTTTATTACAAATATTATTTAATATTTATAAAGTCATAGTAAATTTCACAATTTTTCCTGAACAGTTCCTGTGTGTTTATCATTAATGCACCTATAAATATTTTTCCCCAGGAGGGGGGGGGAGCGGTGGGCATATAGGGGACTTAGACTGAAAGCAATCCCGACAGGCCAGGTCCTGGGAAATAGACTGTTCAGATTTTATATCCCGGGTAATATTTGCACCGGGCCATTTGATACTCCAATTAAGCATCCCCCATTGAGAGGATTTAGATAAAAATGCTTGGCTCTAGGGTGGGGAATTAGATCCCCCCAAAAATACAATTAGTCAATTCACCCGAGATTGCCGACCGCTTCCCCCCTTGGGGAAAAATATTGTTAGGTGTATAATCTCTTGGTGTCATTTATTGCAGTGAACTTAATTATTTTTTTCATGAAGATTGATTTCAATATAAAACAGTATAAACGATCAAAGATGCCACACGTTTCTGTGTTGCAGGATACATTGAAGCTGCAGTGTAGCCTAGAATTAACAACCTGTTGTTTGAATTACCGGTGCCTTAAACCTGACCAGCGTACATGCAGTTCTGGTGCTACCAGTCTATTGGTAACGAGCAATTTCCCAGTTTAGTGAGATGTCCACTGGTTCCACCCAGATGGATGAAGAGAGCCTGTCTCCTACAGACAGGAAAATGCTGGGATCAGACCAGAGTCCGGCCAGCCAATACCAGGTACTTGTAGCAGAATGTGTCTTGTCTGGGATTCTGATAGATGCAGAATCCTGCTTTTTGATGCACGCAAACTGTAATTTACACGTTTTTGACACAAGCAAATAATCTGTCTTGCATCCTTTTGATGCATTGTTGTCCATTTGTCCAACATCAACAGCACTAGTTAGAACCTATTACTTGTGTTCATACTTGAAATAAAAGTGTTTGTTTTTTTTGGGTTATATTTTCAAGTTTAACCTTTATTAACACAAATTGCTATTTAGTAGAACATTGAACAAATATGGATACAGAAACAAAATTCCTGTAACTTTTGTATTTTGACTTCTGAAATTTTCATTTTGACTCGAAGATGTTATTTGACTCCATGTTTTAAAAATCTACTGAAATCCCTGCTCGTATCCGGTGATTTATATTAAGAGATTTTAATTTTGTCTTTAAGACCTTGAGCATGAGCCCAGATGATACCATGATACAAAACCTGAAGCCTAAGTTGATACAGGTGCAGGCAGACAACGGCATTCAGGTGATATATGAGGCCTCCAATGAGGAGATTGTGTCATCGGAACCCAGCAGCGTCACTTTGGAGGATTCGGGAGGTTACCATCAGGTAGAGATACTGTCTGTGTTAAACAGTTAAATTCATTTGTAATTGTTAACAAATACTCATTATACTCAGCATCACTGATTCAGCTTGTAAGCATCACCAGTAATCGAAATAGTCATTAGCTACAAACTTGCAGAAATTATTTAAGAATGGGGAAAAGGGGGTAAAAATATTTCAAACTTTTGTGCAAAATAAAAACAAATGTCTGCAAATGTCCAACTTTTAAGTGAATTGGAAAAGTTCCTTCTTGAGGACCTATCCTAGTAAGAAGAAAAACAAGATTATGCAACATTTTTTCACCTCAGAGCTGCATTATCTGCGGGGACAGAGGTTCTGGCTTCCACTACTCAGTGTTGAGCTGCGAAGGCTGCAAAGGGTTCTTCAAGAGAACGGTGCAGAAAAACCTAGTCTACACTTGCAAGGGAAATGGCATATGCGTCGTAAGCAAAAGCACCAGAAACAACTGCCAGTATTGTCGGTACCAGAAATGTCTACAGTATGGGATGAAAAGAGAAGGTAAGAGAACATAAAAGCATGGTGACAGGTCGGAATTGTGGCATTTGCTTTTGCCCTGCAGAGGCCAGCAATTTTTTTCACTCCTTTTTCAATGGGTCCGCTACCCGTAGAATTGGGATTTTCATAACGCAAAAACTTGCATATGGAAAAATGTAAGAAAGAAATTTATGTATGGTGTATTATTGGTTGATTTTGGAATTGTTTTGGTGTTTATCTACGGACATACCCCGTACAAGTTAGTTCATGATTTACAACTTAGAATCACATGTCCTATGTATTTATGATTTTGTCACGTCTGATTTGGAACTTTTTCCTTCCAATTGGAAAAAATAAACCATATTTGGCATTGGGAATGGCTGAATGGGTCCTTTTAGCGGACCCTGTAATATAAGGAAAAATATCACTGGAGGCATGAATGTACATGTATGAAATATGTTAACAAGTTATTCCAGCATCTCAAATAGATTGCCATTATCGTTTTCAGTTAATGTAGACAGTAATAAACAATATTTTATTTAGATGGCCAGATATGACAAAGACAACTCAAACTGATGATCTAAGCATTCTGTCCTGATTTTATTATCTAAATAAATGAGATACTTGTAGACATTGTTCAAGTCGAAGACGTAAGTTAGGTTATTACAATCAAGTGTAAAAGTTTTCATCTTCTTGTAAGACTGTTAGACTTGTTCATTATTATTTGAGTTTATGAACCTTCGCTGTGCGCAGTTCGTCATAATTGTTCATGAACTCTTTAAGCTGTGAGAGAGGACAGATCGCCGGGTGGCAAACATCGCTCCAAGAAGCCGCGGCTGGAGGAGACTACCTCCCCAGGGGTGGTGACTAGCTCGTCCGGGAAAGGCCTGGAACCGGAGCATGAGGAGATCATTGAGATCATCATGTCCTCCGACCCAGACCGGATCCCTGTCCGAGAGGGTGAGATCAGATAAATGCTTTGTTAGTGTAACCAGTAGCCAAAATAGCAATGGAGCCATCCTTAAAATATTGTTTGTTTGCTGTAACGCGACTGATTCACGAAATTGGGCCCGACTCACAAGTTTTTATGGGCTTTCGTGAAGCAATATGCCACTGACATACTCTAAGCAATGTGATTTGCTCTTGTATTTTGTGTTAAGACAATTTGGTCCGTGTCTAAGGGTCGTCTACATTTGTCCCCCCCCCCAATAAAAAAATTCAAAAAATAAAATAAAAATCGACCTACCTTCCCACCATGGTAATTCTGGGTCGCATTACCGCAAGAAAACTTCTTTTTAAGGGTGGCCTTGGCTACTAAAACTTTGGAAATTATTTGAAAATGGGGCATATTTTCTCATTTTCTGGCAAAAGTATTTCAAAATGATAGGTATTTTTGCAAAATCCAAATGTTTGGCTTCTAATTTGTATTTCTTAGCACCAACCTAGGAAATGTTTAAAACAAATGTTCCTCACCATTCTTTATTCTTCCAGTTTAGGTGCTGCATCTCCGCTAGGGCAATGTCACACAAGTTAAAGGGGCTATGTTGATGACAGGGAGCTCAATGGAGCAATACCAATCTTTCATGTGTATTATATCGTATTATCAAGATTTGATTGTCACAAGGCATAGCTGTACGTAATGCATACCATAAATACATGTCTACGGTTGAGTGTGAAGCTCTTGTATCTTCTATATATTTCTATATTAGATAGAATGGTTTTACGCTCAACCTTTGATGTGCATAGTGTGCAATTTGCAGTGAGTTTATGTGATATTCAATAAATAAATTTTGATTTTGAGTTATTTATCTGTAAATAAACAACGATTTTGAGTTCTGATGCGAAAGAATTAAACCAGGAGGGTGTAAGCCCAAGTGGTTTAATATACGCGCATCAGAACGATAGAAAAAACTATTTACAGATAAACAACGATAAAGCGAAGATTATTTAGATTCTAACTAAACATGACCTGACACAATATTCTGCAATTACAATGCGAACTATATTTTACAATTTCGAAACTACTTTTTTCGAGTTGTTAATTGGTAGTTTAAAAACGGACATTTGCGTGAGTCATGTTAGAATTCTCAATAACACATAGTACTGGATTTTCCAAAAAGCGATTGTGCATAAGACTAAGTATCTCTAAGGTAAAAATAATTTTGTTTAAGCTTTATTTCACTGGAAGGCAAATTTTGATGCTTAATCCGCAGATGAAGGTCTTTGCTAATTTTTGGAAGACTTATTGATACATTTAGCTCACCGCTCACAAAGTGCTTAATTAACAGTTGATATAGGGGGACTGTCCAGTGACTGTCGTCCATCTTCCGTAATATGTCAACAATTAGCCTGCGGTTATGATGGAGTCTTCAATTTTTGTTCAGTCTTGACCTAACTTGCACAGTTTAGCCTCAGCCGTCTTGTAAGTGGTTTTACCCAGTAATATTGTTGCCATTTGTCCTGTTACATGTACAAATGTGGCACGTCGTGGGAAGACCGGACTTAATGCATGTGCGTAAAGTGTCGTCCCGGATTAGCCTGTGCAGTCCGCACAGGCTAATCCGGGACGACACTTTCTGGTTACGGTGGATTTATGTTTAGAAGAGACTTTCTTGAAACAGAAAATACCATAATCCGGGACGACACTTTACACACATGCATGAAGTCCGGTTTTCCACGACACGCCACAAATATCATTTCTTTGTTACTTTTACAGAGGTGAACATTGGGAAAGATGTTTCCCTGCAAGAGTTGATGGAATATGGGTATCTGGAACTGAAATATATTATAGTGTGGGCAAAGAAAGTACCAGGTTTGTACAATTATATACAGTATACCCATAGTCATGAGATTTGTATGCCCCCCGCCATCAATGATCGGGGGGGGGGGGCATATACAGTTTACCCTGTCTGTGGGTACGTACGTATGTACGTGTGTACATATGTTCGGATTCTTGTCCGTACAATAACTTTGTCCAGCATTGGAGAATTTTCAAATAACTTGGCAGAAATGTTTAGCATGATGAAACGGTGTGTCGCGCGCAGGAACCAGGTTCCTAGGTGTTCTATCCCTGTCGGGAGCATAATTTTGTCCAGCATGGAAGGAATTCCAAATAACTTACAACAAGTGTTGAGCATAGTCAGACGGTGTGTCGCGCGCAAGAACCAGGTCCCTAGGTCCAAGGTCAAGGTCACACTTAAAGGTCAAAGGTCAAATATAAGAGCCTTCTATCCCTGTCCAGAACATAATTTTGTCTAGCATAGGAAGGAATTTCAAATAACTTGGCACAAGTGTTGAGCATGGTGAGACGGTGCGTCACTTGCAAGAACCAGGTCCCTAGGTCCAAGGTCAAGGTCACACTTAAAGGTGAATGGTCATTTAAGCCATAGACACTGAAGCATTATTTTGTCCAGCAGGGAAGGATTTTGAACTAACTTGGCCGAAGTGCTAAGCATGGTGGGTTGGTGTGTTGCGCGCAAGAACCAGGTCCCTTTGTATAATGTCATGGTCACACTAAAAGGTCAAAGGTCAAATATAAGAATTTAAGCCATAGACCATGTCTGGAGCATAATGTTGTCCAGCAGGGAAGGATTTTCATCAACTTGGCATAAGTCATAAGCATTATATGGCGGCGTTGCATGCAAGAACCAGGTGTCTTGGTCCAAGGTCAAGGTCACACTTTAAGGTCAAGTATATGTATATATGTTTAGATTCTTGTCCAGGCAATAACTCTGTCCAGCATTGAAGGGTTTTCAAATAACTTGGCAGAAGTAATAACCATTATAAGATGATGTGTCGCCCGCTAAAACTAGGTCCAAGATCAAGGTCACTTAAAGGTCGAAGGTCAACTATAAGAATTAAGTCCATGGATTCTGTCTGGAGCATAATGTTGTCGGGCATGAAAATTTTTCAAATAACATGGCAGAAGTGGTAAGCATTATGAGACGGCATGTGGCGTTCAAGAACCAGGTCTGTAGCTGAAAGGTCAAGGTCATTAATCAAGGTCCAAGGTCAAATATTTTTCCAGAGCATAATATTGTCATGCATGCAGAGATTTTCAGATAAATTGGCAGAAATGATCACGATCACCAGATGATGTGTTGCATGCACGAACCTGACTTGTGAAGTGAATTACTTTGCTTAATTCAGGAGTGTGCAAAGCATAATTCAAAAATGATAAAAGACATTTTGTTGATTTACACAGAATGATTTAAGATAGCAAGAGTAAGTGAAGCATTCAAGAACCATAACTCATAATTGCCTTAAAGTTGTAATTAATACCCTTTATTGATTTTTTGTCAGGACTAAAACTATTTTGTGTTATCCAAATTACTTCACACAATAAGAGAATACATTAGCAGAAAGTAAAATATGAAGGACAATTTTCTTTTTGCAAAATATTTGTATTCATACAGAGAAAGTGGCGCCATGTAGAAATGGCTGCATAGGTGGCGGCATCCGTGTCTGTGGACACATTTCTAGTTTATACAAAAATAAACATGTACTTAATGTTCTAGGGTTACCGGTCGAAGTTCATGTATGCAGTATGTATTTGTGTACTTGGTTGTCGGTGTGTTTTAGACTAAGGAATACAAGTTTACATGTTTAGCCACAATGAAATTAGTTTCCAAGAACAAGTTTCAGTGATGTTTATTCATAGTATCAATCTGATCAACAAAATTGAAAAATATATACCGGTAAGCTTCTGGTACTATTCAGCACATTCATTCCTAAAGGTGTGGTGTTGCTTGGAGACTTAAGTTCATTCAACTGCGATAATCACAGCCAAATAGACATTAATTACATGTACTGTGTTTCTTAGAATTCCGTACATTAGCTATGGAGGACCAGATGTCATTGCTGAAGTCTGCCTTCATGGAGCTCAGCGTCTTCAGAATGTCTTACAGGTATTACACGTGATATGATTTCGTGTAATGCAACTGTCAGGGTATGAACTAATTCGCTGAAGGGTTGTGTCAGTTGTGTAACTGCCTGGTTAGCTTGGTCGGAAGAACACTCGTCAGGTAAGAGAGGCCTCCAGGTTCGAGTCCTGGACTGGCTGCACACTATTTCTTGCCGTGTAACCTTGGTCCCCAACCTGTGACCATGACATTACCCTGGTGACATTGTAACTCTAAGGAAAGCCAACCAAAGTATCAAAATGGTTGTCTGTTTAGTGTTTAATTTTCAATGGTTCATCATATAGGCCATTATTTGTACTTATTAACAAAATTCAGATGAAAAACTATACTGTTAAAACTCATTGTTAAAACAATATGAGCCGTGTCGTGGGAAAACCGTGCTAAATGCACGTGCGTAAAGTGTCGTCCAAGATTAGCCGGTGCAGTCCGCACAGGCTAATCCAGGATGACACTTTCCGCTTTTATGGTATTGCCTGTTTAATGGAAGTCTTTTCTAAACATAAATCCGGTGTAGGTGGAAAGTGTCGTCCCGGATTAGCCTATTCGGACTGCACAGGCATTTAGACCGGTTTTCCCACGACATGCCTCACATTAACATCGGTCTCATGAACATACTCAGGCTTCTACTGCTTTTTGCGAATTTAGCCATTGGCTACATATTTGAATATTTGGCTAAAGAAAATTGTTTGGCTACAGTCTTTTTTCTTAATGAACATGCACTAGTTTGCCAAAAATTGCATGTTTTCAACTGTGTTAGGTAAATTTAGCTGAAGAGAATTCAGCAAGTAAGAGCCCTGCTTATTATCATCTTGATTAGATTGATAGTTTTATTCTGGTTAATACTCACAATTATACAACACTTAACATATTTGAGTTTAAGATCTAAAACAATGTCAAACTAACATGTAATTTATAAAACTATCGAAAGCAATAACACTGTAAAGTCACAAATGTACTCAAATACATTTGAATATGCAACGGAAACAACGAGCAAATTAAAATGTAAAGTCTCGTAAAACCCACTATTAGAAACAATATTAACATCCGCTTCATGTTGATTATTTCTCAGGTCCTTGCCGTACCAGGACTCGCTGTACTTCGCGGAAGGCGTGATCCTGCACAAGTCGGTCAGTGAAAGCATGGGGTGGGGACACGAGCTGGTTCAGGCCACTCTCGAGTTCTCGGCACGTCTGAGGGACCTAGATGTTGACAAGGTGGAGTTCGCAATGATGAGTGCCATCGTACTCACATACCCAGGTACATGTATGGCTCGAGGAAAATTATTAACCCATCCCCCCCCCAACCATGAACATTATTTTGCTGTAGTTCGACATTGTCAAGGCACTTTTAAATGTTCATTTTATCCTAGGATACTTTGACCTGTTTTATTGGCCGATAGTCACATATTACATTTTTTTTAAAGCGTCTGCTTAAGCGGGATGTTGTAAAATCTGTGTGTTGTAAAGCGGGGTGTAAGTGTGTGATGTTCTTACCACATAAGCATTTGCATATACCCGTACAATGACAATGCACATTCTATGTTTGGCCACACTTGCCTTGTGAGTGGCTTTAAAATTCACATCTTACGTTTCCAGATGCCATTGGACTGGCTGATAAACAAAAAGTGACGAAGATACAGACGAAATTCCTGGACGTTCTACGACGGTACATCACGTCGCGTAATCCACAGGACAAGGGGCGCTTTGGAAAAGTACTCCTACGGCTACCCACCCTTAGAACCCTAAGTGCAAAGGCTGCCGAGAGATTTCTCTCCCTTACCATTGAAGGGTTACTGCCCCTCAATGAACTGGTGCAGGAAATGATGTGCTAACTTGAAGAGACACAGTGATATTTTTTCAAATAAAACATAGAGGTTTTTTTGGAGGCATATACATATATCAAAACAAATGCTTTTTTTGCAAGTGTTCATTCCAGATCACATACAAGTATTTCATTTGTCAAAGGTTTCTTATTTACTCAGAGTAAATATTTTGAACACGTAAAAATATTATACTGGGGCAAAGTAGATTCCATTGTGTATGATATAAACTTTATAACGTTGTTGAGATTAATTTCTGTTAAAGAATGAGATCTTAGGATGCACTTTAATAAAAACTATCATGTTTGTTTACAAATTTATGCATGAACAAATGCAGGATGCTCATAAAAAATTATCACTGGAGACATGATTGAAGTTGATTGGTGCAGTAGTGTGGAATTATTATGCTGATGATGAAATTTGATTGAAGTTGCTCTTTCACAGATGTTTGTTTTTTTTTTTAAACTTATGCATTATTAAAAAAACAAAAACAACTAAAAGATAGAGATTGAATTTGACAGGAGCAAAGCATCATGCTTGTTTCTTCAGTTCCAATTATTGATGCAATGTATAGTTTGTTTCTCGAACAAATATTCTGTAACTTCTTAACATATGTCATTATTATTTGCCTGGATATCTTAAACCTCTGTTTGTGGCATTTTATCAGCTTTCGTCTGTGTATACATAGAACGTATTCACAAATTGAAAATGTAACATGAAGTTGTGTTGCATTTAAAATGTGTTTGACCTATATTGTTTAAATGTGTGAGATGGACATTTTTTTATGTGTTTGTAAAACACATTTTAATGATGACATAAACATTGTTTTTAAGTAATATTGTTTGTTGATACGCGCTGTTCAATATTTTGATAAAATTTGAATTGATAAATTACTGGTATGCTCCCATTAAATATGTTGTTTAAATGTCAGAAATACCGGTTATGTTAATGTATATTGATTATTGATTGATTTTAGTTCACACATGTCTGTATAAATACTTATAACATGCAACCTAAATATATAATGAAATTATACATATACATCATTGTTTTATCAATTCCTTTCATTGTTCATATTTAATGTTCATGTTTACAGAATCATTAATCATTTGTAAATTCTCAGTACATGATCATGATGTTATTCAAGCTGACTAATCAGATTTTATCGCATGCTATACCTTGTTTTCCGTGTAATACAGCCATTACGAATATTTTTATCTTACACATGTGTAAGATGACATTTTGAGCGTTTTCATTGGCTATATATTCTTTGACTGACCAAACGCATAAAGTTATTTTGGTGAAATGACGTCATCAACATGAAATGACATCACATTAGAACACAACTTTGAGGATTTACCAACTTATTTTGGTAAAATTATAAGGCTTTTATTTCGTTTAAAAGCATGTGATAAAAAAGATCTGACACTCGTTGGCCAAAGGCTCACTTACTAACGAAATTCCTGAACTCGTTTAATAAAATATGGTATGAAATGACAACTCGTGTCCGATCCTATATGTCCTTAATATATTCTAGATTTATTTCTAACATAATCTAACATGTTTCAGTTCATCTTATTTCCATCAGTTATAAATATTCATGTTGCTACTTCATGCCAATAAAGATTATACTATGTTATTTCAAAGGAATAACATTTGTCAATAAATCTCATTTTGGATATTGCTGTGCATTATTACATATTTCATTGCATTTAATGTTTAATTTGATGGGGAATATTTTATTTTTCTTTGCCACTACTGCCTTCTTTTTTATTTGAAAGTATACATACAATTCGTACAGAAATTTTTATAAGTAATGTTAACCTGGGATCCTATACATAAAATTGCTTACTTAATACTTAAGCAAGTTTCCCAAAATAATGAAATTAATTTATATATTAAGTATAAACTGAGTTGATGAGGGATAATCCATTTACCGAAAAAATAGGAGAATAATGTTTTTCTGTTTAATATAAACACCCTGAAATCGTCTACATTTAAATCATCTGATTTACCTATATCAATTTGTCGATGTTTAGAATGAGTCTCACTTGCATGTAATGGACTAGTTCAGTTTGCACAAAGTGGTTGTATTCAATTAAATAATAAATCTAAATTTCTCACTTTACCATTTTCTAACAATAAACTATTGATATTCACAGAGCCAGTTTGATATTTTAGTAAATGTACTATTTGCCTAAGCAACTTTTTGAATATAGGCCCTCAGTCCATACAATCAATATACTGAAAGATAGGGAAAGATCTAGGATTTAAAAAGGCTACAAAGTGCTGCTAAAAAGGAGCAGGGTGGAAAACTGGATGACATTATCTAATTATTTGCTAAATTTATGGTTTTCATGAGTTAAATGCTTCAAATTAAGGTTTCTAAGGATAGTATATTCATTTGTCATTGAATGTTTGCAAAAATATGTTGCATTAAAAAAGATATTTAACATTTATGCGTTTTTGACCAGCCCAGAGGGGCTGCATGGGGACACCAAAAAATTAAACTTCAGTGACAAATTTGTTAAGTATTTTTCATTAAAATTTTTGTATTATGTGTACAAATTTTGTGGTTTTAGACATTATATGGAAGTTCTTACTGTAATGTTTCATGATTAATTGTTCAGCTTCCTCATTTAATAATTACTGATAATGCAATAACTGGATTATGTATAAAACTGCTAATTTGATACAGAAGTTTTTACTTCAATGTTGAATAATGGTCAAATTCTTTGTTTAAAAAAATATGTTTCGTATTTGTTTGTGATTTTAAGCAATGAGGTATTTTCACCCTTTTATGTATTTCAGCGTTTGCTCGTTGTAGACATTTTCATTGAATGTTGATATGATTTGTTGATAGATGTATTCATTGATAATAAATGTGTTTAAAATGTGCAACATGCTTTGTTATGTTTGTGATTATCTATACTTCTAGATACTATGTCAAACTAGAGGTCAGGCAAACCAGACAAACAGACTGATGTTATTTAAATATTTTACATTAATGATACTATCAACTGCTTTGCACATAAATATACTAGTATATTGATAGTATACTAGGATAGTAACCCATATTGATAGTATACTAGGATAGTAACCCATATTGATAGTATACTAGGATAGTAACCCATATTGATAGTATACTAGGATAGTAACCTATATTTTTAATAAAAGTGTGTCTAGAACTAATAGACAAATTAAAATAAACAATTGTTTTGCAGCATTTTCGTCAAAATATTTAAACATTGAGTCTTCATATTCAGTATGCATTTAAATCAATGATACAACTGTCTGTTGATATTTAGCCAGGAATTATTTCAACTTCAGTTTTCACCCACAAACACACTTCATATAAACACTTCTCACCAGCACACACTCACAAACACTTCTCACTTACACATGCTTCTCACCTGTTCACACTTGGCCAACACACACACACTTTATTTACAATTCTGACCTACTCAAACTTATTTTAATCTTATATGCACTTCAGACCTAGACACACTTCTTGTCTACACTCCTGACCTACACACGCTTCTTGTCTACACTTCTGACCTACACACTTCTTGTCTACATTGCAGACATACACATACGTCTTGTCTACACTTCTGACCTACACACACTTCTTGTCTACACACTTCTGACTTACAAACACAAATTGTCTCCACGTCTGACCTACACACACTTCTGACCTACACACACTTCTTGTCTCCACGTCTGACCTACACACGCTTCTTGTCTACACTTCTGACATACACACACTTCTGGTCTACACACTTTTGACTTGCACACACATCTTGTCTCCACGTCTGACCTACACACGCTTCTTGTCTACACATCTGACCTACACACACTTCTTTTCTACATTGCAGACATACACATACGTCTTGTCTACACTTCTTGTCTACACACACATCTTGTCTCCACGTCTGACCAACACATTTCTTGTCCACACTTTAGACCTACAAACACTACTTGTCTACACTTCTGACCTACACACACTTCTTGTTTATGGTTCTGACCTACACACACTTCTTGTCCACACTTAAGACCTACACACACTTCTTGTTTACGCTTCTGACCTACACACACTTTTTGTCCACACTTCAGACCTACACATACATCTTGTTTACACTTCTGACCCACAAACTCTTCTTGTCCACACTTCTTGTCTATACTTTCTGACCTACATACATTTCTTTTCTACACTTCTGACCTACACACACTTCTTGTCTACACACTTCTGACCTACACACACATCTTGTCTACACGTCTGACCTACACACTCTTCTTGTCTACACTACACGTCAGACCTACAATTATTATTTTGTTTAATACAATTTAATTACCATAATGTACCTAAAATCAATAGAGTTGTTATAATAACTATTTAGAATTATATTTGAGGCGCGTCGTGGGAAAACTGGTCATAATGCATGTGCGTAAAGTGTCGTCCCGGATTAGCCTGTGCAGTCCGCACGGGCTAATCCGGGACGGCACTTTCCGCCTACAGTGGATTTATGTTTAGAAGAGACCTCCTTGAAACAGAAAATACCATACAAGCGGAAAGTGCCATCCCGGATTAGCCTGTGCGGACTACACAGGCTAATCCGGGACGACACTTTACGCACATGCATTATGACCGGTTTTCTCATGACGCACCTATTTCTTTTTTATTTGCATACAGTTTCTTTAGTGTATACTGTAGTGTACCCTTATCGTAGCGCTATAATTATGAACGACTTATTTTACGGACACTTAAAAAACAAAAATTTTCGCCGTATTCAACAGTATGCATTTTAAGTATTTCAGTCATATAACGGCGGTCAGTTAACCTACGCACAGTTTTCCTGGGTAAGCTGGTTGACCAGTACTAAGGGCACATACTTATACCAGTAACTGACAACTGCCCTACTTGAATCAGAGGTAAGGGGAGAATAGCCGTAGAAATAATTTCATGACCAATCCCCACACAAGTTATGTGGCAGGGCTGGGAATCGAACCCGCGATCCTCTGATTTGTAGTCCAGCGCTCTACCAACTGAGCTAGCCTGCCCGGCTAAAAAAAACAAGGTCAAAAAGAAATGGAAACAAATTGAAGTGTTCACAAACCACTGGTATGCAAAAGTGTCTCTTAGAAATAAATACCCAAATTATAAATAGAGCCTCAGAGGGTGTCGGTTATTTCATAACATAGCCATTTCGTAACTATTCATTTTCGGTTATTTCATACACATCGATCGGTCATTTTGTAACCATGTCAGTCAATTCGTAACCACTTCGTTTGTGTGTGTCTTACTGATAATATATTCAGAAAAATAGGTATCAATAATCCGTTGATACTAGTAAAATTGAACGTATATAACATTTTAAATGTGTGGTTATGCCAAATTTTGAATGTGATTCTTGCATGGTCATGCACATTTAATGAAACATTTAAGTTAAAATGTTGTTATTCTCGGGTAATCAAATATCTTGAAGTTTCTGTGTTTAAATCAAATAACAACGACATTTTTTATTTTAACTCGAAAGACAGAATGAAAAATTGGATTCAAAACTATAAAAATAGAGCACGCACGAAGGGAATATTTTCCTGTGCTGTTCAAGAATAAGCGGTTTATGGCAGAGGAAAAATCATACTTTTAAATTACATAAAATGATATCAAAACAGAATAAATCGGATAAAACACATGTTTTATGAACTGTTTTATAAATTATTTTATTTGTTTCAGACATTTTTACGCAAAAATGTTTAATGTATTTCGATAGTTTCATTAACTGTGTATTTTTTCCACATTGACATGGCACCTGTTTATCAACTGTGTCAACTTAGTTACAAAGGAGCCTGTCAAGCAGTCATCTAATGGCGTGAACGGTATCCAGACAAAAGCCCCCTGCCCAAAAGCCCCTTGGTCTAAAAATGCACACAGGGACATAAGCCCCTTGGTATATTTGACAGAGTGGACATAAGCCCCTTGGTAGATATAACAGGGTGGACAAAAGCCCCTTGGTAAATATGACAGAGTGGACAAAAGCCCCTTGATGAATTTAATGTTAATTATCACGTTTTGCAAGGTTTTTCCTCTGTTTGTCAACAGTTAATTGCAATTAATATTTTGTTCAATTTGATGGAATGTAATTTCCTATTGAAATGCATACACACTATACAATATCAGAAAGGGGCTTTTGTCCACTAATTCATGATCATCAAGGGGCTTTTGTCCACTCTGTTAAATCTACCAGGGGGCTTATGTCCACTCTGTCAAATATACCAAGGGGCTTATGTCCATGTGTGCATTTTTAGACCAAAGGGCTTTTGGGCAAGGGGCTTTTGTACTACTGCCAGCGTGAACATGTATTGTTTTACCAGTAACAGGTTTCACACATTTCATTGTTTGTATTGTACAAACAATTACTCAGTCACTTTATCAGCTGGACAAGTCCAGTGTTGTTTTAAACATAAATAAGTCCCACGACAAAAACTATTAAAGTAAAGTTAAAGTATACACCTCACAATTGCAATCAACATTAAATTAAAACAAAAACAAACTCTATTTAAAAACAATTCTGGTTTTGCGAAGGCTTTTCATAAATGCTGAAAAGGATATCCATTTAAAAAACATGTGTTTAATACATATTAAATATTGATATCAGTTCAAACAACGAACTCATTTAATTATTTATTTCTGAATATTCAATGAAGCTAGATAATCAGATAAAATGACACATTTTTTCTATGTTTAAAAGCTAAGAAATGGTGATTTAAATAACAATACTGAATTGTTAACGTTATCCATTTAGCTGACACAAGTTTATCAAATTACAAATCATAATAATTTCTGTGTTTTGTTGCTGCAAATTGCAATATAATTACATATTCCAGAAATGTTTCACTCATTTTTGTTATCTAAAACGTTTATTTATTAAGCAATTACACTACCAAATTTATTCGCTTGCCACATAGACCTTTTAAATTATTAAGGCACTTCTAATTCAAGATTATATCGATACTGACAATTGATTTTTAAGTGGTTACGAATTGACCGACAAAGTTACGAAATGACCGATCGATGTGTACGAAATTACCGAAAATGAATGGTTACGAAATGGTTATGTTACGAAACGACCGTAAACTTAAATAAATGCAAGTGTGATTTTATTCGTTCTTCAAATTATTTGTCACTTCTTCACAAGCTTTCTTGCGCGATTTCAATGTGTTTTTGTGTTTTCCTATTCTTACTGTTCAGCGTTGTAAATGGAAATTGGAAAAAAATATAAAAATTATGAAATCGGATTTGATTTGAAGTTGACTTCCAAATCTGTTGGTAAGTCACAGTGACAAGAATTTGTATGGTACTAGTAGTTTAAGACATTTTGTAATCTGTGCACAAGCATTAATGTTTGGGCACTGGGGAGTGGGGTCGTGAGTATGGTGTTATTGGGGTCTTAATTCACAATTTTAAGCGCAAGTTGATTATTAAATCGCTCCAGAAATTTGTTTGATCATTTATCAATCTATTAAAGTATTATGACAGTCATACTTATGTTTTCAGATTCTGCTGAAACACATTCACATATGACAGTCATACTTATGTTTTCAGATTCTGCTGAAACACATTCACATAACGGTGCAGAAAGAGAAACAATGTTACTATGTCCAGCTTTGATTCAGACTTTGATGGACTGTCTCGAAGCGGGATTGCAAGCTGTAGCTCCGAGTCCAATGTGAGTTACGAGTTAAAGGCCTAGTTTAATCCTTCTTTATTTGGCCCCTCCCCCCCAATCTGGGGTTATTGTACCCCTGTGTATTGGCACTCAGCTGGGGTCACAGTGTGGACAGTGTATAGTGACCCTTATCAGCTGAGATCAATACACGGCTCAGGGGTTTCCCTGTTGATCGCCACTGTCGCCAAATGCGACAAATTTGCGAAAGTGGCGACAAAATTTCAAAAGTGGCGATTTGACCTGGCGACAACAATTATTTTGTCGATTTATATTCAATACGACAATGTACTGCGAACCAGACGTAAGCGGCCAGCGTCTGTCTATTTACAGTATTAATGTTTGATAACATAAGTGACCCACAGGTCCGAGTGCATAAATGGAGTCACTGAACCGTGTTATTGTTGCATGATGTTTGTAAAGCAATTGACAACTTTATTGGTGGGGGGGGGGGTAATTAGCGGATTAACGGATGGTGATTACGCCGACATATGATCTCGAACAATCAACTAGTGATATTATAGGACAAAGACGAATAATTAATACCGAAAAGCGGCCCAACGCTGGGACCATTTTATTTCGGTCTTACACTCATATAAAACGTAAATCTGGAACCAATCTACGTTGCATATAGTAATAAGATGATGAAATACCGGGAAAACCATAAAACAATCCACGTGAGTATTTTTTTAGATACGAAAATTCCGCTGACAAACTATAAAATCCATTATTTCTTTAAAAAAAGAGGATTTCGCTGGATTTCAGGCTACATATTTAACAATGAATCTGTTTTTTATTAAATGCTACCTTTCTTTAGAACGAATTTAACAGCAAAGTTATTGTTTATGGGTCTTTTCCAAACCCATGTTAAACTGAACGCAATTCCAAGATGGCGGCGGTGTGTACGAATAACAATACGGAAGAAATGTCAATATTTGAGATATATTTTCTGTCGACACACTAGTAGGGATATATTGCATGTATTAAGATGGATCCTATATGTTAAACAAGGGCCTATGCGTTGTTAATTGTTTAATTATATGAAATATACAACCAATTACGTCCAAACAATTCGTACCCAGTCGGTTCGTACATCTGTCAGTCTGGTATTTCAATTAATGTTAAAAAAAACTGGATATTTACGAGCAATCGCTATAAATTTTCCAATTGCTGAAATATACACCGTTTTACACACATCTTTAGAGTATGGTTAAGAACTAAATTGGGGCACAATAATTGTTTATTATTATTATTAATTTAATAATTAATTATTAAATTAATAATATTAATAAAATAAATAAATACTAATTAGTAATTACTAGCAGACACTTGTCAATTTGATATTGTAAGTATATGTCTTTCTGATTTGATATATGCATTGAAAACAAAGTTGCATAAAACGTGTTACAGTTTCAAACGAATAAGTAAAATGTTGACTATATATCATTTTTTTATTTAAAAATCATTGCGGCAAAACAAGTCACATAAAGAACAGCTGATTTTGATAAACCATCAAATAAATGTCATGCAAGAAACATGAACAATCATACCAACTAGTTTTTAAAATTAGGCTGCACACATGGACAGTATGTATTCAGCCTAATAATAAAAACTCATAGTTGGTATTACTGTTTATGTTGTTTTTGCATTACATTTATTGCACCTTGACGGATGATGTACAAAAATAGTCATAACAACACTTCTGTGTGAGATAAATTAAATTTTATTTCAGTTTTGTAATCAGGAAACATGCACCTTTACAAAATTACATTTTGGCTAAGTAATAAGTTGGACAATAAGTAATAAATGACTTTTGTGTAAGTATGTTGTGACGTAGGTCAATGACTTGACATATGACTCTTCTTGACTCTAAAGTGGCTCCAATTTTCTAAAAGTGGCTCCAACTTTCTAAAAGTGCAATTGAAATAGTGCGCTCAGCCGTTGCTCAGTCCGCTGAGAGAAAATATTGCATATAATGATATAAGATTTTATGGGGGACCAATACAAAGAGTAGAATACCCAATGGAGAGGCCAGGCATTCCTTAAACCAGGGTTCGACCTTGACGCGTGTCCGTCGGTCCGTGACCTGTGAATTTGTGCTCGGACCGGTTGTCTTTGAAGGACGACCGGTCCGGTGACCAGTTGTTTTTAGACAAGTTCCAAAGTTATAATTCGTGAATTATTATTTGTGATTAAGAATACAGGGAACCGTCCTATATGATATTGTTTACTGTTATTTTAGCACAAGCTTTCGTGTATATATCGCACCTTTTCCGATTCCTCAACTTTCCAATCATTATGTTATAACAACGTTTTATACGTTGGAAATTCAACTTAACTCCATTTTGACTTAAGAAATTACATCTGACGGGCATTGTAGTCGCTTTTTAGAGAAGCAATTTCCATTTATAATAATTAACTATAATCATTTTACAAACTTTATTTTAATACAAGTTTAATCAAACAACAGATATTGTATAAAATACTAAGTTAATAATATCTTCTTTTTAAATTATAACGTGCAACACTACCAGTGACAATTAAATTTGTTTTGTTGACTTAAAACCGAAAAATCCTAAGTTTGGCCAAATACTTTGTACATGAATATCGTTAATAATACTCCTGGCTCAATACTAGTTGGATATCGTTAATAATACTCCTGGCTCAATACTAGTTGGATATCATTAATATTACTCCTGGCTCAATACTAGTTGGATATCGTTAATATTACTCCTGGCTCAATACTAGTTGGATATCGTTAATATTACTCCTGGCTCAATACTAGTTGGATATCGTTAATATTACTCCTGGCTCAATACTAGTTGGATATCGTTAATATTACTCCTGGCTCAATACTAGTTGGATATCGTTAATATTACTCCTGGCTCAATACTAGTTGGATATCATTAATATTACTCCTGGCTCAATACTAGTTGGATATCATTAATATTACTCCTGGCTCAATACTAGTTGGATATCATTAATATTACTCCTGGCTCAATACTAGTTGGATATCGTTAATATTACTCCTGGCTCAATACTAGTTGGATATCGTTAATATTACTCCTGGCTCAGTACTAGTTGGATATCGTTAATATTACTCCTGGCTCAATACTAGTTGGATATCGTTAATATTACTCCTGGCTCAATACTAGTTGGATATCATTAATATTACTCCTGGCTCAATACTAGTTGGATATCATTAATATTACTCCTGGCTCAATACTAGTTGGATATCATTAATATTACTCCTGGCTCAATACTAGTTGGATATCGTTAATATTACTCCTGGCTCAATACTAGTTGGATATCGTTAATATTACTCCTGGCTCAATACTAGTTGGATATCGTTAATATTACTCCTGGCTCAATACTAGTTGGATATCGTTAATATTACTCCTGGCTCAATACTAGTTGGATATCGTTAATATTACTCCTGGCTCAATACTAGTTGGATATCGTTAATATTACTCCTGGCTCAATACTAGTTGGATATCGTTAATATTACTCCTGGCTCAATACTAGTTGGATATCGTTAATATTACTCCTGGCTCAATACTAGTTGGATATCGTTAATATTACTCCTGGCTCAATACTAGTTGGATATCGTTAATATTACTCCTGGCTCAATACTAGTTGGATATCGTTTATATTACTCCTGGCTCAATACTAGTTGGATATCGTTTATATTACTCCTGGCTCAATACTAGTTGGATATCGTTAATATTACTCCTGGCTCAATACTAGTTGGATATCGTTAATATTACTCCTGGCTCAATACTAGTTGGATATCGTTAATATTACTCCTGGCTCAATACTAGTTGGATATCGTTAATATTACTCCAGGCTCAATACTAGTTGGATATCGTTAATATTACTCCAGGCTCAATACTAGTTGAACAACGTATTCTCTTTTCAACACAGCATTAGTTTATAATTGTTTTTGTTTTTACAACACACAGTTTTAAATTATCTTTAATTTTTTTTAACAATCGAAGTAAACAAAATTCAAATCAAGGTTTCCGCATTGTGGGAATGATTGCAAAACGTTAAGGAACAGATACCGGATCAAATAACGATAAGTAAATATCTTTTTAATTGCTCTAAGTGCATTTTGATTGCCTAGCACACGAAAACGCATGTCAAGTTGATATCTCACCTTTATTTTAGCAACAATGTTCATATCACATTATGTTATATTGTATAATGAATAATAGATTTTCACGTGTCTCAATATATCTTCCGATTTCAATTCTGATAATCATTTAGTTTTTTACACTATTGCATGCACTATGCAGTTTGATGTATAATGGTATTCGGACCAGTTCATACAGTATCGGAACAGTAGGCTTTGAATGTAGCCGGTCCTGTGGACCACCACTTCGCAAAAGTTAAGGTCAAATCCTGCCTAAACTAGGGCCGCTATTCACAACTCCTAAGGGAAATCTTAACTTAAGTTGTACTTAAGTGCAAATTTCAGATCAAATTTTCTATGTGAAATTCAATGATTTCTGTTCAAAAAAGGCTGCAATACTAAACAAATAGGCAATATTTACAAGTTTATAACATTTTAATGTTAAAAGACCTATACAAGGAAGAGCCAGAGACTTAAGGAATTTGATGAATTTAAGGAATTTACTTAAGTTTTCCCTAAGGACCTTTGTGAATACGGGCCCAGGCCTTTAAGACCGCATTGAGGTCATCTCATAGTACACTTGCTTTGTTTTAACCTCATTGTCACCCCATACTCTTCAGTTAGGTAAGACCGCATTGAGGTCATCTCATAGTACACTTGCTGTGTTTTAACCTCATTGTCACCCCATACTCTTCAGTTAGGTATGAGGTAATTACTTAGAAGTTAATTGTAACAACAGAAGAGAGGTTCAAAGAAGTGTATGCATTGGCCTGGCTACGATTTAACCAGACAGCAGTACACTTAGTTGTATTGTTTTATTTTTTGGCATCTTGAGCCGTAGGGAAAAATCTAGGATCAAAAAAGGTACAGGGTGCTGCTAAAAAGGAACAGGGTGGAAAACCGGACCACTTTGTTGACTTCCATTTATTTTCTAAATCCAGGGTTTTCATGAGGCTAATGCTTCTGATTGAGGCTGTAACGCACAGTCTATATATTTGTCATTTAATATTTGCAAAAATATGCTGAATTTCAAAAGATATTCAACATTTGTGTCCTGATCAGCCCAGAGAGGCAGCAGGGGAGAACCAAAAAGGAGCAGGGTGCAGCACCCCGCTATTTTGCTCTAAAGTTTTCCCTAAGTATTTTAATGTAAATAATGATGAAATGTAATTATTTCACCATGTTATTATTGAAATAGTTACTGCAGTTTTAAACTTGTATGCTCATAAACACTGTACAGTACTGGTCACGGGAAACAAACATGTTTCGCTGAGTTTGAGCGATCATGTCGTCATGGAGACCCATTATCAACAGCTTCACTTGTACCCGCACGTTTTTGGGCTATCTGCCACCACTCTGCGTAAATCGATGTAATTAGTCGCATTCTAATTTGAATGTCAGGGGTGTGGAAATACCAAAATTGTGTACTTGTCCATGGACAAGTTCATTACAAAATTCATCTTGCCCGCATGTAAGAGTCACTAGTCCAAATAAAAATATAGTTTTTATTCTCGGCCTTTCTGATATATATTTTCATTAAATAATGAATACAACACAATTTGTTATTCAAATGTATGAGTATATAATAATATGACAATTAACTTCCAACTTTTATGTCATTTTCACACCTTGAAAATTGTACTTTTCTGTGGACAAGTAGACAGGAAAAATATACTTGTTGAACAGTAAAATTACCCATGTAGTACACATGTAAAAAAATTCTTTCGCTGGAGCTGTACTGTATAGCAGAAGACCCTTCTATGGATTGTTGCATATATACTGTACAGCATGTATCTTTTATATTGTCGTATTAGTGCTGCAGCAATATAACAATACATTGGATTCTATTGCAATATGTGTTTTCCATATTGTATTGCAATATGCATTTTCCATATTGTATTGCAATATGTGTTTTCCATATTGTATTGAATATGCATTTTCCATATTGTATTGCAATATGCATTTTCCATATTGTAGTGCAATATATGTTTTCCATATTGTATTGCAATATGTGTTTTCCATATCATATTGCAATACCATATCTATCATTGCAATATATTGCCACTGAATCAATACTATAATAATAAATAATACTATAATAATTTGTATGTCGTCATTATATATTTATTACATTAATATGGGATAACATGACCCTGGATAATGTTGATTTTGTGCAATGGCAGTGTGTAAACTGTTAATATACAAATGTATGTCTTTCAATATATTGCAATATGGTTTTGCCACTATACATGTATTGCGATATGGTTTTTGCCATATTGTTGCATCCTTACTCATAGTCTCATGCCACTATACCGGTAATCTAATGTGCACAGCATTCACACACCACCTCATGTTGACAGGCTGCAAGTGTTCAAGTGGGTGTGGGTAGTTGTGGAACGCTGACTAGCACCGTGACTAGCCACACCGTGGTTGCACCCCCCGGAATGACGTCGTCAACTTCGCAGAGGGTGGTTGTTAAGGAAACTAGTGTCTCTTCAAACAATGACTTACTTAAAAGTCCTTCCTATCCACAAGTATGCATACTTACTGAAAAGTAGATTATAAGGATCGTATTCAGTGGTCATGATATACTCTTTTGTTATGGTATTTTGTAATCACATTTCACAAATTTATATGACTTCATTGTATGGGGCATATTTTACCCTCTTATTCATATAATGTTTATGCATCTCTGTAGATTATGTTATGTATTAACTACATGTATGTATATTACCTACATTATACAGTATGTGTCATTTGTATGTACTAACTGTATACATGTACGACATTTGACATAAATATTTATGTTAAATTATAATGGTACAGTATTTGTTGGAGAAATAGACCTTGTCAGAGCCAAGTGACATTGTGTATTTGTTTGGATGGAGGGAGGCTAGTAATTTAACCATGGGAACATTTCTTTTCCAGTTTGTAAACACGACATATCTCGTCTCACATCAACAGGTATGTGTCATATGTGGGGACCGGTGTCTAGGATACCACTACTCAGTGTTGAGCTGCGAAGGCTGCAAGGGCTTCTTTAAGAGAACGGTGCAGATGAATCTCGCGTACACATGCAAATACAGTCAGACATGCATGGTGGACAAGACGTCCAGGAATGCGTGCCAGTATTGTCGATTTCAGAAGTGCTTGAAGAGTGGAATGAAGAGAGAGGGTATGGTTTTGCACTGTATTTAATCTATGTTTTTGAACACTTAAAAATAAATATTTTTTTACTGAACGAATACAAACAATATTTATTAAGAATATGCTTAAAAACAAAGTATATTATGGCTGTTATAATCGCAAATAAGGGACACATTTATTTATACAGTTCTGTGTGATTATGGTCAATGTTTATCGCTGGAGGTATTACTGTACAGAGCACCAGATGAGGATTTTGCAATAATATTTAGTATTACCCCACCATTTAAAAAATAACCGAATACTAAGAAATGCAATTGAGTACTTGAAATTACATTACGCGGTTAAATTTAATTGATAGCAGTGTTTTGTTTCATCTTTGGGGGAAGGTGGCGGAGCCCTTGAGATGGGGAATTTTGCGGCAAAAGGGGAATTATGTTTTAAGAAAAGCATTATTACATGTTTACATTCTGCGTTGTTATAAAACATTAATCAATCGCTTGCCTATAAATGATAACTTAGATTATGCTCTAACTTGGTTTGATGAAAAATTGCTGGGATTGTTTAAAAAAATCCTTTTATCTTGGTAAATGTTCGTCCGATTTTGGTATTTTTTCAAAATAAAGCTTACATTCTGAAGGGAATTTTAAGGTAAATGAAGGTGAAAAATATGTACTTTCGGCCCCAAATTCGTTCTAAAAAAAAACACTGGATAGTTAGATCTACCGAAATCACGTGAAACTGTAACACACAAGTTCCATCAATATGCTAAACTATTTTACAACCGTGCATGAATGATGCGATCAAAAATTAAATACTACATGTCGCATGTCAAATTTAATAATTTAATTGCATTGAACACTCTTATTTTCACTTTTTGACCATCAATCAAACTTTGACCAATCTTTATGCAATCTGTTTTGCAATATTTGAGTATTCAGTATAGAAATTGAGTTTTGTCACTCAAATTTTTTTTAATTAATTTAGTAAAGGGTGTTTCCGAATTGGGTATTTACGTAAATATGCACCTTATCTGTTGCTCTGAATGTATGACACACTATGGTATATCGAAGCCATTATATAGTTACAGACTTATTAATTGGCAAACTTGATAATCCTTAGGGAAGAAACCTGCAAAAACAATTGTCTCTTCCTGTGAAACATAATTATCTGTTCTATCATGGATCGCAAATGAATTCCTTTTCTGAAAGTGTGTCCTAGATGTCCATGCATTTGGAGCTACATTTTTAGTTAAATAAAATTGTTTTGTATGGTTTTGTATGCTTTTTTCAGTCTTTTTTTGCACAGATCTGTACTCATTAAAAATATTTCTGACAGATTTGTAATATTGAATTGATACACATGAATTTATTATATGAAAGCAGTTTTATCAGACTTGTACTTGTTTATAGAATAGTATTTGCATAACTAAATCAAGGAAACAAATTGGGATTTTGGGTAACTGATAAAGCCACTAAAGGCCATTCATTGAACGACAAGCAATGGTTCTTTAGTTGATGTAATTGAATGGTTAAGTTTGTAAGCATTATTGCAGTTAGATTATTGTTTTTGTCATTCCGCAAGCTGTCCGAGATGATCGAACCTCGGGTGGCAAACATAGCAGCAAGAGACTGCGGGTTAGGGAAGGCAACTGCGAAGAATCCAGTTTCAAGCCCCATTTGTCTCCCCTGCTTGATATGGAGCATCAGAAGATTATCGATATAATCATGGCTTCACAGCCTGACAGAATACCCTGCAGAAATGGTGAGTCTAGCAGGGCGTAAGTAGGCATAAAAAGGTAGGCTGAATGCTCTCATGGTACTTATGTTGATAATCAGGAAAATCTTAAAAGTCATATTTAAAATGAAAAATTCAAATACACTTTCTTGTGAAAATCTAAATTTTATATTTGAAATACGAAATAATAAGAAAGACCAGTTGATTCTTTACCAGATAAGGGCGATTAAATTAAAAATTAACTTTAAATAAATTGGGAATTTTATGATTTTACAACATTTAGTTAATTTTTTACTAAGAAGCTTTGTGAAAATGAGCCCAGGGGTGGTATTCACAGCGCATCTCAAGTTACATTTTATCCTTATCCTTAAATGTGGATTTTTTCTCACCTGTATAATTCATACAGAAACAGTTTTTCACTAAGTTATACTTGAAAATAATATCATTATAAAAATGTTTTTGCAGGAATATCAACAACATATTAATCTGTTTATTAAGTAAAGTAATATAATACATTTGAGCCGTGTCGTGGGAAAACCGGACTTAATGCATGTGCGTAGTGTCGTCCCGGATTATCCTGTGCAGTCCGCACAGGCTAATCCCGGACGGCACTTTCCGCTTTTAAGGTATTTTCTGTTTCAAGGAAGTCTCTTCTAAACATAAATCCACTGTAGGCGGAAAGTGCCGTCCTGGATTAGCCTGTGCGGACCTCACAGGCTAATCAGGGACGACACTTTAATCTGTTTGTTAAGTAAAGTAATATAATACATTTGAGCCGTGTCGTGGGAAAACCGGACTTAATGCATGCGCGCAAAGTGTCGTCCCGGATTAGCCTTTGCAGTCTGCACAGGCTAATCGGGGATGGCACTTTCCGCTTTTATGGTATTTTCTGTGTCAAGGAAGTCTCTTCTAAACATAAATCCACTGTAGGCGGAAAGTGCCGTCCTGGATTAGCCTGTGCGGACTGCACAGGCTAATCCGGGACAACACTTTACGCACATGCATTAAGTCCGGTTTTCCCACGACGCGCCTCATTTAAATTTTGCACTTAAGTGAAAATATTTAAGAAATGACTTTGATCTGTGCTGGGTGAATACATGACATTGTATAAAAATGAAAGTGCTGGTGTCAGGTGAATTCAGTTGTTGCGCTGTTGTTTTTGACTACTTTGGATTGTAGGCTCCATTTCTAGTAAAGATATCGGCATACAGGAGCAGCTAGATTGCGGGTCTCTTGAAGTCAAGTTTGTCATTCAATGGGCGAAGAAGGTTCCATGTAAGTACCAGAGATGTATGTATTACAGTAATGGATACTACCAAATAATGTAAGGGGGGCTATACTCGAATCAGCTAGTCCGTCTGTCCATCTGCTCTTTGTTTTACTTCCAGTTATAATAACTGAAAATGTACGTTGGAATGGAGAATAACCCACATAGTGGTGATGATAATGTGTCGGATGACTATGATCTGCTTGTAACAATATTGTAATTTAAAGACGTTTGCAACAAAAAGAAAATAATTGGGTTAATTTCTCCTTTTGCTTCATTTTTTCTTTATTGTGAATAGGTTACAATATACTAATTTATCTCTAATGTCAAATCAAAATAAATATTTTTAATAATAGAAGTTCATAAAGCATATATAATAATCAAAAACACACTTATGCAATGTATTTCCAAACCAATTAGTTCAGAAATGATCCATTGAATATCTCCTTCTATTGATACGTTGTTTATGTATGTTCAAACGAAACAGGAAAAAAGACTACACAAGTACCCTATATGAAATCCAATATTTCCCAAAGAAGTTTGGTGAGCCATTCATTTTATTAATGTTTTGGTGTAAGTATACATTGATGCATGTATGTGCAAAATTTTAAGAAAATATGTTGTTTGGAACAAAATATGCATTTGATAAAAATGAAGTTTCAGAAAGCATTATTAGTTCCCATTTGACACACTTAGATGTCCAGTCAGATTGATTATTTTAGCAGTAAATGTAGGTAAAGCGTTTTTATTATCAACATAAATATGTATATTGCCAAACAAAGCATATACAAACATATCAGTTGAAAGAACCATAACCTTGTTTGAAACAAAAACTATCCTATATAGGCCTACTTAAAACATTGATAAAAATCCAAACTGAAAAAGGGGCATTGACAGGTACCGTATTTAAAACACAATTTTTCCGGAACAAGGTCGGTGACCCCTATTTTTTAAAACTGTTTTAGTTTCAGTATACAATGACGCATGTATGTGGGATCTTTTAACAAAATCTGTTGTTTGAAACGTAAGATATTTCGTATATTTGATAAATTCTGTGTGTTTTAAGTGTCCATTACAAGTCATTTGTTAAATGATAACTGTACATAAAGCGCGTTTTATCATTAAACTGCACTTGCATATTGCCAAACGAAACATTTAAAAAAGATGCATTCAAAAATCTCCATCTTTGTTTGAATATAAACGCTTTAAATTATTCAACATTCTAAGTAACACAGACTGAAAAAAGGCTTCGACAGGTACCGTGTTCAAAATTCAAAATTCCCGGAAAAAGGCCGGTGACCCCATTTTTTTAAGACTGTTTTAGTTTTAGGATACATTGATGCATGTTTGTGCCAATTTTTTAGAAATTCTGTCGTAAGAAAAAAACTGAAGGAAATTATTGCTTGCGTCTTTAAGCCGGATACACTTCCACGTTTTCTATGTCGAAAAGTGCATGTCATCATTAACATTTTACATCATTTGCATTTAAAATAATTGCAAGATGCTTTGAAACATTTTTGCACATAACTAATTGAAATATAAATACCACAGGTAAACAGATTTACATGAAATATCGGTAGGTTGGTAATGGACCATGGAACAATTAGTACATTTTGTTGGTGATCCAGATCACCATCTTGATTCAGAAATGTTTAAAAGGATTCTGTATTATTGGGAAATAGAGCAAATTGCCATGTTATACTGTATAACTCATTAGTTGTACAACCCATGGAGGACTGAGCTGCCTTGGTGGACATGTGCCTTCTAGTATTCTGAAGCAATTATTGTATTATACTAATTAAACAGCCATGCAGCTTGTGGGATATTTTGTATCCTTACCAAAACAATACATAGCTGCTTATATGATTCATGCAATACTGATGCCTTTCTGTATGAGAGAGGTCATAGCTCACTGGTCTCACCTGATTTGTAAAACCAAGCAAGTAGATTGTATGTAGCATTCAGTTTTGAATTATGTACATCACAGATAGTCTTTTTTGAGATAGCATCATAAATATTGCGTCAATATGAAGATGTCAAGGTCATTATTGAGGGAAAAAATGTCAAACTTACCTGAAATGTACCATATGGAAATCCTAGTCATTTGGGGTATTTAATATGGTTAAATTGTGAAAAATGTGTTGTAGCCTAACAAAAATTTGTGTTAGTCAAATATTTCAGTTTGTAGCCATTGGCTTATTTTGGCGAAGGCAGAGTGAGCCCAGGGCTGGTATTCACAAAGCTTTTAAGGGTAATCTTAACTTTTGTTCGTAAGTGAAAATTTCTGATCAAATGTTATATGTTCAAGCCAATGAATTTTGTTTGCAAAATGGTAAAATACTATATGTCAAAGCAATATTTTCTAGTTGAAAACATTTTAATGTAAAAAGACCTATACATGAAACCGCCATAGACTAAAGGAATTTTAAGAATTTAAGGAATTTACTAAAGGTTACACTTAGGAGCTTTGTGAATATGGGCCCACAGTTGAGACTAAATGCCGTATGTAATTGTTGTTTGTATGTATGTAGATAACTGTACGAGGCATTCTGTCTTGTAGACTTCAATACTCTAACTGTTGTGGACCAGATGGCCTTGTTGAAATCGACCTTCCTGGAGATCAACATGTTAAGACTTTGTTACAGGTACCTAAAGATATATTGTTGTGAGACCTGTGAAGATATGTGAGGAATAATAGGTTAGAGTTGAATTAAGATAAGTTTATCTAGCGAGGCTTGGAAAACCTTTTTGTTTTGTGCTGAGCAGATAAACCTATCATTATTCAACGCTAACCTAGTATTTATCTCATCATTTTCTGTTATTGAATAAAATAAATAGTAATGAAAGGAACACTTTGCTGCTAATTAACAAAAAACAACAACATACAATGATGTCACGACAATCAAGAAAATGAGGTAATTAGACTGTGCGTGTTGGTTTATCCCACAGTGTTAAAATATTTAATCAAAATTTATCCATGTCTATGCATGTTTGCTTTATGCCACAGTGTTAAAATCAAGCAAAGTTTATACAATGGTGGTTTATTTTGTAAATGTACGCAACATGATGGGATAAAATCAAAAAAATTGTTGTGACGGTTACTCATTTTGTCTGTCTGTACTTCTGTGTCAGTGTAGATGATAACTTTTAGCTGCTATTAGGGCCTTTGGGGCTTTGAAAAAAACGTAGATTATTTGAGGCATGGGAAAACCGGGCTTATTGTATGTGTGTAAAGTGTCGTCACGGATTAGCCTGTGCAGTCCGCACAGGCTAGTCCAGAACAACACTTTCTGCTTTTATGGTATTTTTTGTTTCAAGGAAGTCTCTTCTGAACATAAATCCACAGTAGGCGGAAAGTGTTGTCCTGGATTAGCCTGTGCGGACTGCACAGGCTAATCTGGGACGACACTTGTCACACATGCATTTAGCCTGGTTTTCCCATGACACGGCTCATTTTAATCACTTTAAATGCAATGTGGTCAGACACTTTGAAACATTTGAAGCTGTAGCTGTACTTTGTAGCATGACTAACAGGGTTTAACAATGCAGGCATGTTGTGGGAAAACCAAGCTTAATGCATGTGCGTAAAGTGTCATCCCAGACTGCACAGGCTGATCCAGGATTGCACTTTTCACCTACATTGGATTTATCATTAGAAGAGACTTCCTTGAAACAGAAAATACCTTAAAAGCGGAAAGTGTTGTCCCAGTTCATTCAGCCTGTGTGGACTGCACAGGCTGATCTGGGATGACACTTTACGCACATGCATTAAGCCCGATTTTCCCACGACACGTCTCAATTATATGTTTAGCTGGACATGAAGGAATGAGGTCAAATGAATGAAACACCTTAGTGTCAGAAAAAGCAAACATACGATAAAATTCAATGAATAAACCCAGTTTTACACTGATCCAGTCATTGAAATCAGCAGTTTTGTTAACCAAGCTTGAATTCTTATATTATTACTTGAGAGCTAGAAAATTCTGCAAGCCAGCATAAAAAAACGTGAGAATCTGAGCAAGCCCGGTTCAAAATTCACCAGTGCAGGGCGTACGGGCTTGTGCTAATTTCAACCACTGCTGATTGAGTCATAGGTGTGTAGTGAAGAAACTTAATGGGAAACTTTTGGCAATCATCTCTTATGACAGGTGTTAAAAAAAGTGACAGTAGCTCAAGAAATGCCAGTGAAGTCAAACCATCTTTACTAGGGATGGCATCGAATAACAAAATTGATATTCGAATATTCGATTGGTAAAGTATTCGAATATTTTATGGTCAGATGAAGTAATCATTGTTAAAAGACTTAATTGTGCGATATGTAGTTACTTCAAACTTACAGCTATAAAACCGCAGCCATTACATGGACAAAGCGCTGCATATTAGAATTCTGTTTTGTATTACATTTGAGGAAGACTTATGCCTCGATTAATCTCATGCTTTGTTGACAACTAGGCTGTCTGTGCCCACGACTTTCAAGCATTTGATCCACAAACCATCCGATATACCTAGAGACGAGATGCGTTATTTCATATCACATGTACGCAGTAACACCAATAAGCATCCACATGACACTTTAATCTCCTACTACTGAGACAGTGGTCCACATCTTGGGATTATCATGCAGTAACAACATAATGTTGTTAGTCATCTACTAACAATAGGATGCTAGGTCGATTTTGACACCTAACTTCTGTACTAGAGAAGCAAAGGTGAGATGAATGCTTGATATTTAGAGGCTAACGTATGCTTATTGAAATTAAATTATTCGAATACCTAAAACATATTCGAATATTTTTCATTATTCGCATATTGAATATTCGATGCCAACCCTAATCTTTACACAACATCTCCACAATGAAATCTTGTTTGTACGGTTTTGGTGGAGCTAACGGGCATTATCTTCTACCAAAGTTAATTGACACGAGGATTAAAAAAATAAATATTTAAGGAGCTTACCAGTAATTTCATGACAGTATTGGTTGTGTTTTGTAGCCAAAGGGCAATAGGCCACCTTTATTTTTGCATGTTTACTGGTATTCAAATTATATTTGCTCCATACGTACTACCTGTTATAAAAAATAATAGCATATGGCATTTACAAGAGCTTTTCAATAAAGCAGAGAAAGATCAAGTGTCAGAAAATGTATGGAGTGCCACTCGAAAGGAGCACAGGAGGCTAAAGCTGAAATTGTCATTGAGATTAGCTTATTTTCATATGGCCACTTTTAATGACTATTAAATATTTGAAAAACATGAGCAAGTTTCAAAAGACATACAATGTACATACCAGTAATAAGTATACTTACATGACCGATCATGTCAATTAGCACTCTGAAGTAAATCTCATTGTTGCAGGTCAATGAAGTATCCAAATTGCATGTACTTTGCTGATGGCATAGTTCTGGACAGAACCCAGATAAAAACCTTGGGCTGGGGAAATGAGTTGGTACAGATGTCCATGGACTTCACGAATAAACTCAGGGCGGTACAGTTGAACGATGTGGAGTACGCACTCATGAAGGTCATTGTATTGACATATCCAGGTGAGTTTTGAATGAGCCTTTTGTATGTGTTTCAATAAATTTATTGACCAAAAATGCTTTAAAATAGTGTGGTATATTATTAGAAATTAAGGATGTAATGGTAGTAATCTTAAGAATATATGGTATGTCACAACGTTTTTGTTTGATATTCAGGATCATCAAAATCTTGATAGATCTAGATTACTAAAAATATTAAACCATGACTTGAAGTGATATCTTTGGCTTTTAATAATTAAATACATAAGATTCAGTATTTCATGTTTGATTAAAAATATTGGTAGTCTTAACCCACGCAATACTGCAAATCGCGATACAACGAAATTAATGGATATTACAGGTACATATAAGACGATCCTGTCTGTTTTCCTTACATGTTTAACTAAATTCGTTATTTAACTAAAGATGCATAACGAATTATCTGGTCCGATCATAGTTTTAGCATTGAAATGTTAGGGCGATGCTACCAATCAGATTGTAATTGAGACTTCACACCTTCTCGACAAAGATTTCACACCTAAATGTTACGGCGATACTACCAAACAGATTGTCATTGAGACTTCACACCTTCTCGACAAAGATTTCACACCTCTGCCAAGCCAATCATTTTTTTAAGCCACTTTAAATGAAATGTTGAAGTTGACTTTATTTGATTAATTGTGCACAGATTTTATACCATAGCTTAATAATTCAAATACATAAACAAGTGTATTGTCAAATGCAATTAGTTTAGTAAGTCACGTTACCACATGCCACAAATTTACATTATGTAAAAAATATTACACTACTACCTTACTTTTCGAAAGATGCAATGCTACAAAAAACGAGGTAAACAAATCATTGTCTCCCGTGCCTATTCATAGTATTGCGTTTTAACTTTATGCAGTTTTGTATTGTCAAAAAATGTAAAGATCTTCGAAAACTTTTTGTTCCTATTGCATAGTAAAATATGGCTGCATATTTCTTCTTCACAAGTGATATGTAACCTAACACTGGTACATTTTACATCATTTCAGATGCCATTGGGCTAGTTGATAAACAATCAGTGATCAAAATTCAGACAAGGTTTCTGGACACACTTAGCCGATACGTCTCGGCGCATTACCCGCACGACAAATGTCGGCTCGGTAAACTATTAATGAGACTGCCAGCATTGAGGATGTTCGGTGCAAAGGCTCAGGAAAACGTTCTTATATTGAGTCTTGAAGGTGCAGTCCAAATCGATGAACTTATTCGCGAAATGATGCTGTAGACACCAGCACCGAAAACTCCATATTCCACTCTGTAGAGATATTGTCATAGTTGACTGTTCGTTGGAGAAAAAACTGATAGTTTGTTGGTTTTGTTTTTGGGCTAGCAGTGCTTGAACGGCTAGCATGATGCTGTAGACAGCCACATCAGAACTTCCTTATTCCATTGTTACTGTTACTTGTCACAAGACAGTGTTCGTTAAAAAAATTAAATTGTTCTTGTTTTGTTAGTTTCGTTTTGTTTGGGCAGTTCAAGTGCTTACATTTAAATACAATGATTTACAGTTTTGTACATGTATATGTATTTTTGTACTTTTTAATCTTTTTTTTTTATTTTTGAATTTTCAACATTGATACATGTATCAGAATGTAATATTTCAATAATCTTGAAACACTATATTTTGCCATTTTAAGACATGTAATCCCTTATATTGAATTCGTATGTTCAGTGCTCATTTTAATCATTTATTTCTTCAATGTTTCATGTTCCCAGTTATTTTACCTAAATCTGTGTATGCCCATTATTGAAACAAGCAGGGGCGTGTGTATGCATACTCGTATACGCACGTTCGTACAGGCGTTTTAGCTACTCGAAAACCGATCATTCAATAAAATATTCGAATAGTTTTGCCATTCCTAGTACAAATCGCGATGCTTACGTGCTAATATAAGGTGATTACCAGTAAATGTAAGGACAATTAAAACCTAGGTCAAAATTGGCTTGGGACATACTGTCAGTGCTATCTGATTGACATCATTGTATCATTTTGTTTGAATAAAATTAATGCTATTTGGGTGCTGCAAGATAGATCCTGTAATTTAGCTTACTTGATAGTTGTTTGTAACGGTACAGTAAGGGGCAGAAAAAAACGAAACAAAATTCAATTAGGGCCTGCTGGAAATACACTGTATTTTTTCTCTGGACCTAATTGGGTGCCTTCAAAATCCCCCTGTATTTCTAGTGGCTTTTTTGTAACATATTTTCTGGGCTCATGGAATTTCAAAATTACAGTCTGGTACAGTAACCTTTAACTTTGGGGAACATGTACTTTTTACTACATCTTTCAACTTTAATTACATGTATGTGCAAAAACATGTTGATACAGTTTCCATGTACAATCAAATATTCAGCAAATGTCACACTAATTTGTGTTGACAGAAACCTGTACCCTTAATCTTAAACAAATATGAAGTGTTTACTTTCCAATTATAAATGTCAGTCCATGTATTTTTTTGAAAAATGTGACTTTCAGTGGTCTCTTTTCCACCAAAAATCAGCTCATAAAATGCCTGGTAAATTTCATTGAAGCTTCGTGTAGTTTCACCACTGGCCTTGCTGTACAAGATTACAGATTGGTTTCATTTTTTCTGCCCCTTACTGTATTATCTGGTCCCAAGACTATGAAATTTCTCAATCTCAGACTTATTCTCAACTTAAAATATTGACCAATGAGAATGCTTGTTACATTTGAGCTTTCATTTCCATTGGTTTATATTTAAGATTAAGACTAAAATTGAGCTTAAAATGTTCGTAGTTTTTTGGGCCCATGTTACATACTACACCTAAAAGTTGCAAAGTTAATGTGCACATACTCTAATTTCGCCTAGGTCCGCCCCTGGCTACCATGTTTATTTTCGTTCTAAAAGTAGGTTTTAAAAATAATATACTATGTAGAAATGTGTGCTGTCAATTAAGATGATATTTGAGTTCAGGTGGTTCTTGAATATTGTACCTAAGTTAAGTACCTAAGTTTTATAGGATTGATTCCTATATAATTGTGCATGAACTTTGGTAATGTTGATCAATTGTCGTATGCTTTACTTTAGTGACAGTTGTTATATTTACTGTTGTGCTTATGGTATGCATACAGCTTGTGGGCTAATTGGTAGCCATTAGTACACAAAGGCTGAGTTGGCAAATGGCACTCGGCCCAGGCACCATGACTACGAAAGTTCTTAATCTCAAACTTAAAATATTGACCAATGAGAATGCTTGTAACATTTCAGCAGTCCCAAATAGACCAATGAGAATGCTTGTAACATTTTAGCAGTCCCAAATAGACCAATGAGAATGCTTGTAACATTTGAGCAGTCCCAAACTGACCAATGACAATGCTTGTAACATTTGAGCTTTGATTTCTGACCAATGAGAATGCATGTTACATTTGAGCTTTTATTTCCATTGGTTTAATATTAAAGATTAAGCTTAAAAATGTTTGTTGTCGTGGGGTCAGTTTAATGACAATTGCAGTCTTTTCTGTTTGTATCTATTCATGCACAAGGTACTATTCATCCCTCCACATATATTAAGTACGGGTAAATTAAAAATATATCAACTAAACTTATATAAAAGTATTAGTAGCTCAATTGTATCCATATTTATTTTGTTTACTCAAAGGAAACGTGTAATGCTTAGGAACCACATTTTAAGATGGTTTTCCAGTGTTATTATTCATAAATTAAAAGTATGGGATTGTATTCTCTTACCATTCTTTAAACACATAATTATGCGTAGAGTAAATGTTTGTGCTTTTATGATTATTAAGTATCAGATAATGTTTTATGCTGTTAAGTGTTGTTATCACTTTATGAATTTGTTTGTTAGCACTTTAAAAATGGATGTTGTGAATTTGTTCAAATTAGCATATCTTTTCTGTTACTGGATTGCATGAAAATAATTTGTAATTTTTGCTAGCCTAAGTAATGTATAAAGGGTATTTTTAGCTTGGTCTTTTGTATCTTTGTCACTTCTAGTCTGTCATGAAAACTGCACCTATGAATCAGCTTCATTTCTTCATTTTCATTGCTATTTCATTGGAATTTTAGAAACAAATGGTTGTGCTTCATTAAGAAATGCCTGTAATAGAGCTCGTTATATATGAAATGTCATTACTGGTAATATCGGTAAAGAATTTATAACAACACTTATGAATTAAAACATTACCGGTACTAAAAGTCTGGTAAGGCCTCAGAAAAATATGGTTGTTTAATAATCTAGTTATGAAGCTTTTCCTGGATAGCAGTTCTCTGGATGATATTAAAATTATGAAACACCATGGTTATAAGGCGTAAAAAAAATTGTTTGTTTCAGGTTACCCGACCTACCCTAAAAAAAAACCGTGACCCTAGAACATTTTATTGGGTTTGTCAGATTGATTTTTGTTTTATTTACCTTTTTCAATAATTAAATGTGTTTTTGGATAAATAAGTGTTTTGTTTTGATAGTATCCACTTATTTTAAATAAATCCCACCTACCTACCCTAATTTTTTGGGGCATGTTACCTGAAACGAACATTTTTTTTATGCCTAACCACGTTTTTGAGTAAAATATACCCAATATACAGTGCTTGTTCTTTTTCATATCGTGTTAAAATTGATTATTTGAAACAGTATATAAATGATAAAATAATCCACTTGTTTGTGTTTTACTTGACAGAAAGTGAAGAATGTGTAGAAACTTGTGTGAATTATATTGATTTGAAATTTAAATGAGACACAAGTAACCATAGACTAAAAGGTACTGATTTCTAAAGATTGAAGAACGTTTAATAAGTTTCTACCTAGAAGTCTTTTTTATATGCTCCAAAGTTACAAGATTTTATATCCTATTATGAAAAGGAAAACACGCGCGTGTGAAAATAAAATGAAACGAGAGAAAAATGCAGAAAACGCATTAAAGCAGGATTTTTTATTTTGCCAATGGGGGCACATGTACACATCAATGTTGGTGAAGAAGTATGGAATTTTCATGTCGATGATCTAAAATGTATGCAGTAAAGTTTCATCAAGAACTTTAGAAAATATGACAGGAATACAAAACTTTACGACACCGCAACGCCCGCCCTACCAACCGCCCGCCCAACCGACCGGTTTTCACTAATCTATAAGCAGAGATTTTTCGTTGAAAAATCCGGCTAATAAAATATTGTCTAATAGCCTTAAAGTAACAATTGTGTTGACACAGAACATTTTAATAGTATGTACTATACTAAGAAATGTTTTAATTTATTACACAATGAAAACTCAAACATGTTTTGAGGCAATGAAATAAAATTAACCAAGTACGCTAACAATTTTATCACGGTTTATCAACATCTGTACCAAGACTTTTGTCACTCTTAACTGTCCCAACATTGGCTGAACCAGATTTGCTCCCCACATGTAAATCTGACCCAAGAATGTCTCTTGAAACTGAGTCTGGCAATCCATGGCTGTGCCTGTGTTCAAGTGCCTGGCTATGACTATGTTGGTTATTTAAGTCTTTCTTGGCTGCCTCAAGTAACACGTTGTTCAACAGGCCAGACTTGTCTCTCTCCTCTGGGAATATGGATGGATAGGTGTTGCCTGTAATAAATAGCGACATTTCAACATTGTACAACCCATTGCAAAGTAAACAAAATATGCTGGTGCACAAGTTCACTTGCTGAAGAATACGTTTATAAAGTTTCATCAATGTAGCATTTACACTTTTCGAGTTACACGCGACACAAGTCCAACAATGTGATTGTTTGCTTAAAAAAAAGGGCCATAACTCTGCTGACGTTGGAAAACACTGCGCCAAAATACCCAGATGAACAAGTTCACATGGTGGTGAATATGTTTATGTTTAAAAAGTTAAATCAATGTAGCAGTTACAATTATCGAGTTACACGCGACACAAGTCCAAAAATGTCATTTTTTGCTAAAAAAGGGGCCATAACTCTGCTGATGTTGGAAAAAAACTGCACCAAAATACCCAGGTGCACAAGTTCACAGGCTGATTAATATGTTTATAAATTTTAATCACTCTTGCAGCAATACTTTTTGAGTTCCGCGTTACACGAGTCCAAAAATGTCATTTTTGGCTAAAAAAGGGCCATAACTCCGCTGATGTCGGAAAAAACTGCACCAAAATAGCCAGTTGCACAAGCCCTGATGCTGATAAATAAGATTATTAAGTTTCATCATTCTAGCATTTATACTTTTTGAGTTATGCGCGACATAAACATCCGACAGACGGACAGACAAGGGCAAATATATTTGCCCCCCTCTCTTAAGTGGGGGCATAAAAATAAAAATTACCTTGCTCTTTAATAATATTGACATTTAAAACATAATTCAACCATTTTAGCCCTTTGACTATAATGTGCAATGATTCATGGAGCTACATCTAACTACAGACAGACCAACCTTTCAATTCCAAAACAGCATTGTAGTAAGGGTTGTTTGGGTAGTTGATGGGAAGCTTTTGTATCCGGGTGAAAGCAGTTCTGTAATTCTCGTATCTTGGAACCAGAACCTTGAACAGTTTATAGATCAGCTCCTTCTCCTGAAAATAGCCAGTCAGGTCCTTAGGTCTGACACATTTCGGAATGTCTGTCATAGTGTAAAAGAAACCAAGTGCCATATTAAACATTTTGTTCATACTAAAACTGTCTTAAAAATGAACTATTCTTAGCTTGTTAACTTAGTGCACCATAGGGATTTAGGCATTCTTCTTTCAAAGTCTATAATCATAAGTAATGAAGTAATTTCTCCAACCAAGTAATTTCGAGACTAAGTTAGATGAAGACAGATGTAGTCTTGCCATGGAAACCTAGCTTACCTTGAGCCATTTGTCTGCCATGGAAACCTAGCTTACCTTGAGCCATTTGTCTGCCATGGAAACCTAGCTTACCTTGAGCCATTTGTCTGCCATGGAAACCTAACTTACCTTGAGCCATTTGTCTGCCATGGAAACCTAGCTTACCTTGAGCCATTTGTCTGCCATGGAAACCTAGCTTACCTTGAGCCATTTGTCTGCCAGTTCCATTGTTGGGGCATGTTTATCACCATTCTGAATTGCGAGGTTAATCAACTGAAAATAAAATATTTTAAAATTCATTTTGGAACAATGCTATTGGAAATTGGCGATAAATTATATGAGGAAAGAATTATCAAATATGAAAAAATATTAATGTAAAATAGTGAGAAACAATATTGAGCTCATACAGTGATCGAAATTAGAATTTCAAAATGCAAGCCCTTCGACTTGTATTCTTGAATAATGACCAAGCCAGAAAAAGATAGTACAAGCCCGAATGTTCAAACCATTTGTTTGTTATTTTAATACATCCATTATGTTGTTTTTGTTTATTAACATTAACTATTTTCATAAATAGACTACATATTGTTTATTGACCTGTTTGAAAGTGAATTACTATGACAAAGCACAATTTCATATGACAATGTAGACATCTATAAGTCAATATACATTTATTGCACAAATTAACATGTATTCTCATGACAAAGCAATCATAATTATGCCCCCCTTCGGAGAAGCGGGGGTATCTAGCTTTGCACCTGTCCGTCGGTCGGTATGTCTGTAGGTATGTCGGTCGGATGGTCGGTCTGTCAGTAGACCATTTCGTTTCCACACGATATCTATAGAAAGCTTTGACCTACGATCATGAAAGTTGGCATGCTGGTAACTTGGGAGAAAAGGAAGAGGCCTATACATGTTGAGGTCAACAGGTCAAAGGTCAAGGCCACCGTTGCTAAAAAAAGAAAAACGGTTTCCGCTCAAAAACTTGAGAACGCATCGAGATATTTTAATGCAACATTTTACATAGATACCTTATATCGAGACCTCGCTTGGAATTGCATATGGGTTGGGTGGATCAAGGTCACCGTTGCAAAAATTGAAAATCGGTTTCCGCTCAATAACTTTAGAATCCATAAAGATATTTTAATGAAACTTCATACGTAGATACCATATATCGAGACCTTGCTTGGGATTGCATATGGGGTGGGTGGGGTCAAGATCAAGGTCACCATAACTAAAAATAGAAAAACGGTTTCTGGTCAATAACTTGAGAACGCACTGAGATATTTTAATGAAACTTCATACATATATACCTTATTAACGAAGCCTTGCTTGAGATTGCATAAGGGGTGGGTGTGGTCAAGGTCAATGTGACAGTTACTAAAAATAGAAAATGGTTTCCGCTTAATAACTTGAGAACGCATCAAGATATATTAATGAAACTTCATACAACAACGTATTATGTGAAGTTAGAAAAAGACATCAAACATAGAACGGACATTATTTTTGTTCTTTTTTCACATAAAACTGAGTATTTCAAGTTGTTTATGTATGTTTGTTATATTATGTCAATACATTTGGTATAATTTGCATTTTTCCATGACTTTTTCATTAAAACTGATAAAACTGTGTCTTTGATAATTTATACTGTATTAATAAACTGTGTTCATGCACGCATGGACACAGTTCAATTGTTTTGTGAAAATTTTGTGAATGCATACAAGTATACAGTTTTGTGGTAAAATCAATTTTACTGAGATGCAGTTATATATGCAGGTGTCTATTGCTTAATTACTCTTCAAAATTATTAAATTACAAATAGTAAACTGCATATAAAGCATTGCTGTAATAAAACAGTTTATTCTATGTTTGACGTCTTATTCCGACTTCACATAATAGTGTGTTATACATAGATATCTTATATTAAGACCTCTCTTGGGATTGCATATGTGGTGGATGGGGTCAAGGTCACCATTACTAAAAATAGAAAAAAGCTTTTCGCTGAATAACTTGACCAGCATTGAGATATTTTAATGAAACTTCATACAAAGATACCTTATATCGAGACCTCGCTTCGGATTACATATGGGTTTGGTGGGGTCAAGGTCACCGTTGCTAAAAATAGAAAAACGGTTTCCGCTCAATAACTTGAACACATTGAGATATTTTAATGAAACTTCATACATAGATACCTTATATTGAGGCCTCTCTAGGGATTTCATATGGGATGGGTGGTGTCAAGGTCAAGGCCACCATTACTAAAAAATAGAAAAACGGTTTCCACTCACTAACTTGAGAACGCATAGAGATATTTAAATGAAACTTCATACATAGATACCATATATCGAGACCTTGCTTGGGATTGCATATTAAAATGTTTTTTAACAATTGCACATATTCACAACTTGGCTGCAATGTTTTACAAACATCTCTTGTTACAGGTAGTCGGTGCTGCACTGCTTTCTTGAATTCTGTATTTTTCAAATAGCATTTGAAGTTATGTCAGTCACTGGTTATATTTAAAAATAAATAAAACATGATTTATTGTATTGAAAAATATTTAAAAAATATCAATTCAATTATAACAACTATAAAAATAACTTAATTAATTGTGAAATTATCAACATCTTTATCTATTTATTCAAAGTGTTGTGATGATTATTAGAAATCAGTGTCTGTGATATTGTTTGTTTTTTAACATTTTAACAGCTACAATAATGTTTAAAACACTTTCAATCATAAATTATAGATCAAGCCTTTCTAAAATTATTACCTCAACAAATTTAATATTGCCTGAAGCCATTAGCAGGGAACACAGGTCTGAGATGCAATTCATCAAAGTTGGCATGCCTGGCTGCAGCCTACTCTTTACATGATAGCAGGAAATTTGTTTTTTTTTCGTAGTGAGAATCTTGCATAATTTTCAGTTAAACTGTTCATTTTTATTTGTTTTATGGTATGTTGAATGTTTGTTTGTTTAGATTTTTCACCGCATTCAACAGTATTTAAGTCGTATAACGGCAGTCAGTTAACCTACTCACACTTTTCCTGGGTAAGCTGGTTTACCACTACTAAGTGCACATACTTACGCCAGTAACTGACAACTGCCCTACTTGAATCAGAGGTGGGGGGAGAATGTCCGTATAAATAATTTCATGACCAATACCCACACAAGCTATGTGGCCGGGCTGGGAATCGAACCCGCGATCCTCGGATTTGTAGTCCAGTGCTCTACCAACTGAGCTAGCTGGCCCAGCATGTTGAATGTCTAGGTAACAGTTTTGATGCAATATTTCAACATTTAACACATTCATATTTTATAACTTTCACTTTCAGTTTCAATTTATTCACAAAGTTACTTCCACAATTCAGCATTGGAGAAATTAAATCTTTCTTGGACATTTGTTTAGCATTAATCAAACGAAACAACAATCTGAACTGCTATTGGGTTGTCCATTAGCAATGGAGCTGGGATTAATTAATTACGGTCAATTATATTTTCATAGTAAACAAGGAAGTTCAATATCCTGGGACTTAATGGACATCACATAACAGTTAATTTGATTGGTTCATTTGTTAACTGCCTTGTTACAAATGTAAATTTACGTCATTAGGCATTCAGAGCTACACTATTGTGCTGATATTTATGGCTCCCAGAAATCAAATTGAGATGAATTGGAAGCAATTAAGATTCATCTGACGCATTTGCACGGCTCTCAGGTCGAAGTGCTTTAGCAAACTGAGCAAGCCCGACGGGCTTGTAATTCTACATAATGAACAAGCCCGTGCCGAATTTTACCAGTCTCTGGCATACGGGCTTGTACTAATTTCAATCACTGCTCATACTATTTCATAGGAGTCGGGCAGCCACTAAGGTAGTCCTATAAAATATAAGTCTGATATTGTTTTTCATTGTATTAATGTAACAAAAATAAATAATTTTTTAATGTTTTACATTTTTGTCAACATCGAGTGTGGGTTACGCACTTTAAAAAATTACTCAGAAATCACTTATAATATCTAATTATTTATATTACCACTACTGGCAATTGGCTACTGATTAGGGCTACAGCTAAAATCTACCAGGTACGATATATAATTGTTAGATGAACGACTAGAACGCAACCTGAAGAAAAATAGCAATTATAGAATTGCATATCAAACAATCAAGCTATATAAAATAAGTATATGTTATGTTTCCTAGTAGCGATAACAGAGGATTTTTTTTAATTTAGAAAAACCTATTAAAGTATATACCATTTTAAAGGTTATTCTTTTCGAAAAACAAAACTGCAAATTACATTACTGTATCTTGAAAAATAACAAAGTTATGTGTATCTGAAGAAGGTAACCCCCCACATTTCGTTCTGTCAAATATGTAAATTCTGTCAATAATACACGTGGCAATAATTTCTGGCAGTTAAGCAGGTTCAAAATAATCTTTTCATGTCACTTTATGCTTTGTTAAGTAAACACTCCACATATTTTCACTGTCTTACATACATGGTGACTTATAAAAGACAACAAATCATTTTAAATGGAATGAGTATTAAAGTCAAATGCTGGACTGAATCTGGGTAAGACAATGTCTCTAGTACTGCGTAAAAAAACATTTGGCATTTACAAACTGCAAGTAAAAGATGTTATATACATTTATAAAGCTTAGTTATATATATTATATATATCTTTAACATGCTTAGTACATACAACAGACTAATTTATTTCAGTATTCGGAACAGTGTATTCATTAACTCTAAAGGCATATATCCGACATCATCTCCAGTTTTAAGACCATCCTTTCTGGAAGACCAAAACACAAATTAATATATTTTAACTTTTAATTCTGCCAAAAAGATCATGTACTCTTCAAAGTTATAAAAAAAATGGCCACAGAAATGTAAATACATGTATTAAACAACATGCGGTCTTGATGAAAGGTGGTCTTTCAATGCAGCTTTTGCTTTAGGAACTTTTTGGAATACTAATTGTTCACTCATTCAAAAGAACCCAAACCATACCTTAAATACAACAATTAACATGGTTTAAATGCTGAACAATTTTTAAGTATTGATCAGAAAATACTTGTAAAGAACATAGTCTTGTGATTATACGAAAAACTTTTCGGACAAATATGAACAGTAACAGCAACATCAAACATTAACAAAATGAATACTGGATAGGCCATCTCAGGCAAAAGAAAAAAACAATTAAAAACTGCAATGCAAAGCACCACAACACAACTTTAAAGACTCCTTGGCTGACCATCTTGGAAACAACCTAACATGACAAAGACTGTTAATTTCTGTCTTCAAAAGCCACTGTCTCCACTGTCTTGTTTGTCCTGTATGAACAGAAGAATAAAAACCAAAGCACAATATCTTTCAAAAACTGCAGCAATCCTGAAATTAATATATGCAAAAGCAAATCATGCAATACTTAATGCTGTTACTTAACAGCATTTTATGAAGTGCTACTAGTATTGCAGTTAAGTTAAAATATCAAGCATGCAGAATAAATGCTGTTACAAGATTGTTTTCAATGTAAGAATTGTTTTTCAATGTAAGAATTGTTTTTCAATGTAAGGATGTTTTAAGATTTAAAGAAAAACAACAACAAAAAAGCTTTAAATTTAAAGAAAATATTAAACCTTCTAAGTATACGACGAAGTCATTCAATTAAACCTGCAGTGACCACTTAAAGGCAATGACAAGGGAGGGAGTGCTCACCCCTCTCCCACCCAGCTACCTTATTTGTAGCTCATTCAAGAAGTGATATAGATTAAATTGATCAATTATAAATGAAAATAAACACGACAGGCTTTGCATTTCAGTTGTGTACACGGTGGTGATTGAGGTTCAATGCTGTGCTATAAATCGAGACTATGTTTTGTCAAATTGTTGTCCACTTTCACTTTCACTATCTTCCAACAGCCTAAACATCGTAAATCTTACGTGAAATAATTATATTAACAGCCACCTTGCATGCACTAATTGCAATAATAGTTATTTTGATGTGGTAAATAGTTTGCAGTACCTGTAATATACAATCAAACAACAAAGATTGACAAAGACGTCAAAGTTGCACGACTGCAATACCTCGCGAAAACTGATAACATTCAGGGGAGATCACTCTTTGCAGTATGACGAACGGTAAGCGGAGTGCCACGAAATCAGATTCGGTTGATAACGGGTCGCTATCGGAAACTGACGGAAGAACACGAAGTACCTGATCGACAGTTTATGGAATTAAATGAATTGCGCAAAAATGCGCTAAGATGTAATTTTAAGAAATTGATGTTAAATGGTGGATGGATGCTTATATTTTGCTGGTATACTTGTGCTTTCCAGTGACCATATTGTTTTCATCAGACAAATGGCCAGTGAAAATTGCCTAAATTTGGCTCCTTGCTGTTCTTCCATGCATTAATTTGCTTAATTTATTTTCAGACTAATAGAAAGCGTGTTCTTTCCCCTTTCCAATGATGTATAATACATGATTGTAGCTAAAAATAGGCAGGAGTAATTTAGATTTAAATCACATGATCCGTTCGTGTAAACAAAGATGGAAGACGCACATTCTGTTCAGTAAACAACAAAATCGGCAATTTAATAGTGAAAATTATCAACAAAAACGCTCATGATTTTCAATTTTATTACTAATATATAAACATTTAAACTTTAATGTCTTTAATTCCATCAAAACAATGACTTTTATGTCCGTAGTTAATTTTTAGCGATGTGATAAAAATGTATGGTTTACTATGGTGACAGATATGGACTGGCTGAATGAACAAAGCTTTGTTATCGCTATTCCTAGCACCAAAGGCCATATTCATTTTCTTACCTGTTCTGCATAGCCACGAGTTTCATTCATCCTATCTTCACGACCTTCGATTCTTTCATCGCGGATGAGTTTGTTTACTTGGATCTGTAAATATTTTATTCTTTCGCTGGGCCCACTGCCCGTGCCTGTTAACACGCCTTTAAGCTTTCTAGGCCGCCGCGTAACACTGAAACGTAACATTTTGACATTCACAACGTTTTCATCCAATTTACATCACCTAGAAGCTTGCCATGCTTTGAAAAAGCGCTTTTAAGACAATATTTTCTTACACCGATATAAGTGTTCATATGTTATGAAATAAGTGATTTAAAGAAAGAATATACATTTTTACACAATGTTTTCGACTTTTTACAATTAAAACTGAGATTTAAAGCATGGCTGTTAGTTTTATATATAAATGTATAGTGTTTTGTAACCGTTACTATAAGGTACAGTCTTCCCACGAGCGGTGTTCTGCCAAAAAGTTCCATAGCAAATTAACCCTATGCCAAACAAAACTTCAAAATCATGTTTGCAATTGCTAAAGCACGAATATCGCAAGACATTTTGGAAAATATAGATCCAGAAGTTATGGCAACAAAGTTTGTATACGTTGAACGATTTTGTGGAGTAAAAATAGAAAAATCTGACAACACTTTCAGTTTGACAGGATCATGGGAAGCGATTAAAGAAGCACATACCCTTCTAAAAAAGTTGTTCTTGAATCAACATGATGGCGAAGTTGACTTCTCCCGGTATCGTGATAAAAATCCACCTGAACCTAAAGAGAAGTTCATTAAAATTAAATGTATGTCCAATTTGTTTTTAATAGTTAGCAATACCAGAGTTTGCAGAAATGACGTTGTGTAGTGAAAACAGTCACATACAGGATACAATGGCCTTGCTGTGCACATTTTAGCTAGCTTTTCAGTTATTCCTGATTGGTGACAGCTAAAGTTACATCAGTTGAATCTGGCAATAGTGTCAGGTCCCCGTTCATTTACTGACTATAAAAATTTTTCAGGTTTGTGGAATGTTATAAGTCAAGATGTTTGGCCCGGAAAAGACATTTCACCCTGGGATGTTTCGCCTTAAATTTTAATTATACAGGGGGCTTGTTTTCGCAGTGTGACAAATGACATGAGACGATGTTATTAATACAACAATCACACCTCCTTAACACCTGTAACAACACACCAATATAAACATTTATTAATTATTATTTTATTATTTATGAATTTTACTGTCCCTCGATCGAAATATACCAAATACTATCTAAATCTTCACACAATTTAAATTTACAGCTGTAATATTACTGACATTATTCGTTTGATTAATCGGGGAGGAATGTCCCAGGTCTAAACGTTTGTTGGGACATAACTGCCCAAGGTGATCCATCTATTGGGGTGAAACATCCATTACCTGTTAGATATCATATTGAACTGCATGAGTAGTGATCTCTAACAATAACACTGTGTTTTTATGAAATCAATAGGAAATAACTAGAAACATTTATTTAATGAATAGCATATGTTAATTATATCCCAAGCTTCGTATTGAGCTGTTTTTATGCCCCCCACAAAGTGGGAGGCATTAAGTATTGCACTTGTCCGACCGTACGTCCCAAAACTTTGTGGACTCAACTCCTCTTAAACTGCTTGGCAGATTTCTCTCAAACTTTCACAGCTGAAGAACCTTAACGTTAAGGTGATGGTAAAGGAAGGAATTTTGGCTGTGACCAATTTTGGCAGAATTAAGCCCTTTTTCATTTTTTCCGTTATAGAATATATACTTCCCGAAATTTTGTGGACTCAATTCAGTTTTCACTGCTTGACGGATGTTGCTCAAACCTTCACAGCTGAGATCCTTAAAGAGTAGGGGATCGTAAAGGAAGTAATTTTGACTGTGTCTAATTTTTGCAGAATTATGGCCCTTTGTCATTTTATCCACCATAGAATATATATGAAAATAAACTAAACTTGCGTTGGCAACACACCCTTTGTCTGTGTCAAAACATGTGTCATGGGGGCATCTGCGTCTTTGAAACATCTAGTTTATTTACAGGGCTAAATTTTTTGCTTGATTCATACCGGTACATTGGAAAATTTGGCACAGTTTTGTAGTGTGACAATTCATTTTGGTACACCTCCGGTTACTGCTGGAATTACAATTAATCAGTTAATATCATGATCAATGACAGAAGATCTTTCTTTGGCATTTCATAAATATATTTGCAAAAAAAGTTTTAAGATTCATTTCCTGCCTGCATAAACACACTTTAACTGTAGAACTTTTTTTTCAGCCAACCTTAAGAGGGGTCGCAAAAAGCCACCTGGCATAATTCCAGAGCCTGAAGTGTTCATTCAATACAAAGATAAAGGTTTTAAAAACCCTCAAGAAATAAACCTCAAAGAAGTGCTCGCTGAATTTCATAAGACACAGAATGGTCAAACTGTCAGAAAAGAAGAACTGCTGAAGGTTTTACAGAAAGGCCAATGTCTACCAATACAACAGAATGATGCCATACTCACTGTCTCACAAAACAAGTCTAATGAAGATATAGTGGATGATATTGAAACTGGTCTGCAAGCAAATGAATCATCTCCAGAACATGAGGTACCTGGCATGAGAACTATAGAATCACAGACTGGTACCAGTCATGAGAACACTGAAAGAACAACGTTGGCAGACACAAACACAACAGAAAATGATCAGTCATCTAAGGAATCAAATGCCTCAGTGGTCGCTTCAAGCATTTCTGATCTGACGAATAAGTCTGCAGAGTCGCAGTCTGATGCATTGACTCTACCACCTGTCCTTGTTGTTGATGCAGAAAGAACTGAGTCAAACAAACAGGTCTTCTCATCAGAGTGTGAGGCAATACAAACAGACACAGATATCAGCAAGGACGGTACTGTAGTGGAAAGCATTGGGGTGGATGCATCCTTCAGGTATGTATTGTTTATAAAGTATATTTGTTTACTTTACCAACATAATTAATCTATGCAAATCTCAATAGAACTTAGAAATATTATTAGCTTGCCTTGGTATACATGATGTATCCTACATAAATATTTTTATCTTTGAAATATGGGAATGAAATTTGAGGTTGTATGTGTTGAATACAGTCGTCGTACTGCAGTGCTTCTAGAGCTACCAATCGTCCTCAGCTGGGCACCAAACATCATCGAGTGTTTCGCCCCTACAAACCCAGTACACCCTAGTATGGTGTGGTTACAGTGTTGATCAAGCACTGCACGTTGGTAGCTAGCTCCAGCTATGGTGAGATCTACGGAGCCAAATCCAGCTTGATGCTTTTTCAGCTGCATTGCTCACATCCTGGATAGCGTGTTTTCGGTCGCGACCGGTTATTCCTAGAGCTGTGAACATCTTCCACATGGATGAGGCAGGAAACTCTCTTCATCCTACTTCTACTGGGAATAACCAAGCACTCCATCCCTTCTGTCTGCACTCCTGCATCAGCAGCGAGTACTTATCCGCTTTTCTCTCATGGGCCTCATCGTACCTCTCTTCCCAAGGGACTGTCAGTTCTATGGCAACTATTTTCTTGCCTGCACTGGACCACAGAACCACATCTGGTCGGAGGGTGGTATGGACAACATCGGGAAACTGAAGTCTCTTTTCAAGGTCCACCTTCATCTCCCATGAGTCCATGAGAATTCCAGTTCGTTGAGATGTTGACTTGGGCTTCTCCCCTTCTTTCACAAACTGTATGTAGCCTGGTTTGGGAGGAGTTGTCCTTTTCTTTCTCCTAGCTTGATCTAGGTTGTGGGCCACCTGTCGCAGCACCCTATTATGGCGCCATCTGTATCGCCCCTGAGTAAGTGCTACATGGCAGGAGGACATCACATGCTCCAGGGTACCTCTCTTCCCGCATAGAGGACAAGCTGGGTCATCTGTCATTTTCCAGCGGTGCAAATTGGCAGGGGATGGGAGCACGTCATACACACTTCTCAGTAGGAAGCTTATCCTTAGTGGCTCCAGGTGCCATATTTGTGCCCATGTAAGCTTCCGCTCTGGGACTGGCCATCGTATGCTGCTGCCTTGACTCCCCATCTGCACCAACTGTGCTGCCCTGGCTTCCTCCTCTTCTTTCCTTATCATTCGCTGTACCATCTCGCGTCTTTTCTGGTTATTGGCTGTTGCCCAGCTATCTGGCTGTCTCATGCCAAGACCCTCTGTTCCAGTGTTGGTTGTTCCAACAATGTCTTGGTGGGCTAGTCTGCTCTGAGCTGCCTCCACAGCTTGGCTCACAGACCACTTTCTTCCTGTTCTGAGCTCAATGCCAGCTCCACTAATGCAAACATCTGGTGAGTCGTTAAGCGTCATTAGGAGTCTTGCCTTTGCTACTTTGAACTCCTCAAGGAGAGATGAGATTGGCAGTTGGAGCTTTCCTGCTGCGGAGTACAGACCAAGTCCTGTGAAGCTTGGTGGCAACCCTAGCCAGCGTCGCAGATGTTTGCTGATGACTTGCTCCAGACTTTCCACTGTGGTTGTGTGTACCTCATATAACATGAGGGGCCATATGAGTCTTGGCATGAGGCCATTCTGGTACATCCATGTCTTGAACTTGCCAGGCAACAAAGTTCTGTCAATTTTGTGTAGGCCCTCATTCACTTGGTCCTTTATCCCACCAATAGCCTCCTTGTCTGACAAGCTAGCATCAAACAACTTTCCAAGGCATTTAATAGGGTTTCCGACTATGCCAGGAATTTCTTCCCCTTGGATGTGCAGTGGGAAGTTGCTGGTTACCCACCATTTCCGTATAACCAAGCACCTGGACTTCTTCGGCTTGAATTGCATTTTAGCCCATGTCACTGACTCTTCCAAAGACGAGAGGATCCACCTAGCCTGTGAGTCTCTGTGGTGATTGTAAGATCGTCCATGAAACCTCTACTTTTTGGCAGCTGTCAAAACCAAGTTCATGCCAAGCACGAACAAGATGACAGATACTGTACAGCCTGTGAATATCCCTCTCTGCACAGTGATCCACTTGGTGATGAAGTCTAGATGGTAGTGGGTTAGTGCATACTGTATGACCTAGTGAGGGATGGAACCATAGGCGTTGGCAAGATCCTGCCATACTACTGTAAGATCTTTTTTGTTGACCTGTGCCTCACGGATGAGCTGTGTGATGGCTGCAGTGTGTTCCAGACACCCAGAAAACCCTGTTATGCCTCCTTTCTGTATGGATGTGTTTATGTACTTGTTGGCAGTGGCATACGATCCAATTCTTCTGGCCAGCACTGAGATTTTACCATCCACATTCAGCAAGGAGATGGTCCTAAATTGCTGGATGGTTTCTGAGTTCTTCTCTTTTGGGGTCAAGCAACATTCAGCAATCTGCCAGACGTCTGGTATGACACCTTTTCTCCACACTATTCTCATCAACTGCCATAACCTTCTCAGTAGTCTAGGGCAGTTCTTAAACACCTTGTATGGAATACCATTAGGGCCTGGAGTGGATCCTCCTCGAGCCTTCCTGACTACTTCCTGTACTTCCTTCCAGGATGGTTCTTTCTCATCAAATGGTGAGGATGGTAATGGTACCTTCTCAATTCTGGAACACTCCCCTAGCTGCTGAAGACAATGTGGATCTGTATATGTCTTCACCAGGAAGTCTCCTGTTTCCTCCTTTGTGGTTAGATATCCAGATTTTTCCTCACTGAAGAGTTGAGAGGTGGACTTGTAAGGGTTTTTGAAAAATTCAGCCCTCCTTCTCTCTTTCTTCTTTCTCGAGCTTCGCTGTCTTTCCACCCTTCGCAGCTTAGTGAGCTGTTGTCTGAGCAGCTCCCGCAAGTGCCTCAATCCTTCCTTCTCTGCTCCCCCCCTTGCGTTCTTGAACTGCTTCCGAAGGGATTTAAGTTCAGATCTTAGCCGCTTTATCTCTTGCTCTCCTCTGTTTGGTCTATGTGGTGTCTTTGCTTTGGGAGTTTCCACCAGACCAAACCTCTCCACACCAACAGTGTATGTGATGGTTGATAAAGCTCTTTATCTTCTTCTCTACCTTTCCTTGCAGGGCATCCTGGAGGATAGCATCAAGATCTTCATCTAACTTCTTCCATGCTTTGAAATCACCCTGCGGTGGCCACATCACTTGATCTTTCCTGCCTGTTGTTGGCTGGTTCTGTCTTGTCTCCTCACATGGCTGGGAGCTGTTATTTGGCTGCATTGTTATTGGGTCCTCCTCATCTGAAAGTGGATCTAGGCGTAGAAGTTCCATCAATGTGGGGTTAGTGTGCTCACTTGACTCATCCCTCACGTAGAGGTCATCAGTACTGTGGTTGGCTACCTGACTAATATCCTCCTGCGTCTCACCAGACATACTGCCTGTGCGCTGTGATGAATACTTCCCTTGAGCACATTTCATCCTACCCTGGTGAACCTTCAATCCTCTTATATTCTTACAGACTTTTCCGCAATGACATACAACATCAGATTGCGATCTGTTCCCAGTCAGTGTCCATTGAACGAGTCCAGTCGTTGCCGTTTGTTCTGTCCTGTTGAGCTCTTCATCCTCCCCCCCTCTCGGAGAGCTCTGGGGGTGTTTTTCCTTTCTTGTTTCTGTAGCTGGTGTGTGGGTGTTCCGGATGGAACATGTACTGAGGGCTGCCAGCCCACAATACCGGTTTCCGCTCAATAACTTGAAAACGCATCGAGATATTTTAATGAAACTTCATACATAGATACCTTATATTGAGACCTCTCTTGGGATTGCATATGGGGTGGGTGGGGTCAAGGTCACCATTACTAAAAATAGAAAAACGGTTTCCGCTCAATAACTTGAGAACGCATCGAGATATTTTAATGAAACTTCATACATAGATACCATATATCGAGACCTCGCTTGGGATTGCATATTAAAAAAATTTCTTAACAATTGCACATATTCACAACTTGGCTGCAAGTCAGGGGGCATACATGTTTTGCAAACATCTCTTGTTGTTTCTGCAATTATTGAACAGTGTTCGTGGCCTGTTTCTTTTGTTTACAGTGATGAGACCAAGGAAGAAGATAATAAATTGCTCTCAAAAACAAAGAAGCCAGACAAAAGAAAACAAGGAAAAAAGGTAACACACAGTGTCAATGAACAGCAGTTATAACTCAACACTTACTAAATGTGTGATAAAATAGTTAAATTTCAAGCAAATATGTGTCAGCCCATGAGATTGTTGGCCCAAATGCGGTATCTGGACGAAAATGAGTTATTGGCAGTTTTGAATACACTGATATGTGTAGAAACTGGAAATGGCTTCCTTTTTTTGCAATCATGCATTTTGAGCAAGAACGAGCAGTTTATGTAACACCACCATAACGACAAATTTTAACATTTCACACAGATTTTAATGTTTGTCATGCATACAATACAGAATCTAGCATGATGAGGACAAGTAATTTATATAATATATATTTACTGGACTGCCTATCCCAAATAACAAACTTTGAATGTTTCGGACAAAAATAATAATAATACAGAGATGGTTGCTATGGCAACCAAACAAGAAATCATATAAAAAATTACAATATTTATGCAAATAACCCAATAAATAATATTTTACGTTGACAGTTTCAAGATTTAAACAATTATTTGAAATCTCTTAATCATACTCCTGACTTTCTCATAAAAATCACGTGCCGCAACTTTGACGTCAGTTTTCTCGAAACGAGGCAGGCCGCAATTGGGATAAAAATCTCATGGGCTGCCACATATGGTCAAACATGCACAGTAATTAATTTTATGACATAATCGTCCACATACAAAATTGTATTGCTTTCATCACACAATTTATGATGAAACCAAACAATTTGTGATGCTCAGTTGAAAATCAAAACTGGCCAAATGGCACAATGAAATCTGATGGAATTGTAGGAATCACTTTTCGATAAATGCAGGAACAGTATATAAATATTGACTTCTTGAGGGTGACAGTGCGTATTGTCAACCCAAGGCAACACTGTCGACCGAGGCTTTAGCCGAGGTCGACAGTGTTTGTCGAGGGTTGACGAGATGCATATCATTTGCGTAACAAGCAACATAGCGGTAGCGGGCAACATATCAAATTGTTGCCCGCTGCAGTTTATATGCATTATATAGAGAAATAATCAAGTGAGGTATAAAATAATAATCAATATTAAATAACAAAATGCATAATATCTTTTTGAAAGAGGTGCCATCACGTTTTAGGGGCAATAGTAGTACAAAATATCCATAGGTTATTATTTTTGGTGAACTCTCTTTTATCTTCGAGTGCTTCTGGATTTCAACTAAAATTTGGAAGGTCCGCACATCGCTTATAAACACAATTGGTACTATATAGATGTATGCTCACTGATGTTGCCTGGAATTTTAGGCAACAAAAGTTTCTGTGTATTGTATGCACGTCTTTAGAGCCACAGAAGGTCACATAATAGATCATATTCATCATTAACTCTTAGATTTACTTTCAAACACTCTAAACTAGTTTACAATTAGTCAGGATTCAGCTCGCAGCATTTGCAAAATTTGATTTTTTATTGGTTGCTTAAAAGTGTTTGGTTTCATAATAAAATTGTGAATGAAATGCATTCAAATTTTACAGGCGGACACTTATATCATTGCATTAATCGTTGTGCAATTTGGAGTACTTTCCTTGAAAATTAACCATTAATTTGAATCACAATTTATCGGGTTAGTAGTGCTGTTTAGTTTGTAGGGTAACCACTGACTGGAAAACTGGGGAAAAGTGTGAAGAAAATGCATCTTATATTTAAAAAATTTGAAAAAAAATCCTGGTAAATATCAGGGGATTTGACCAAAAGTGATAAAATCAGAAGCGAAAAGTGAAATATATAATGTAAGAAAAAATTGACCATTAAACAATAGAAAATTCATAGTTGTTGGCCACACATTTATGTATATTGGCACCACTATGGACCATGTATACCAGAAATTGACAAAATATGTCAGGGAAATTCACATTCTAGTCAGGGAAAATTCAGGGAAACATTAGGGAATTCATCTTCTGAATTTCATTGGCCACCCTGTGCATATCAGTTTTGTGGTTTTCAGAAAAAGTCATCCAGGGCAACTGTCCAAAAAGTTAAAAGTCTGCGGAATGAAGAGAAGGTAACAAAACACCTGCGAGGCACTGAAAGAACAACCTCAAAGAAGAAAGAAAATCTGTCCGATATAACACAAGAAATAAAGGAAAAATGTAAAGGTAAACTTGCAAAAAGAGATCACTGCATGGTTGAAAGCTTTCATTATTAATAATGTCAGTATTTTGAAAGTATTTGCACAACAAAACCTATATTAAAAATAATGCTGTTCCGGATTTAGGAAACTGAATTTCAGTATTTTCAGACTTCATTACTTTCACGCATGTTAGTTGTTACTGTTAATCGTATTTGCAAAAATGCTTAGCATAAATTCATGACGCATTTTAAATATGAATGGAAGCATATTTTTTTACCCAAAAAACTGACAGTTTGTTTACTGGTAACGGCGGTTCATTTACATGTAAAAGCATATGGTTAAGTTTCTGTCTATAGGGATGCCGCATTATCAGTGATTGTTTTCTTTATTTAACAGGGTCCAGTAAATGGACCCGTTCCCAATGCCAAATATGGTTTATTTTTCCCAATTGGAAGAAAAAAAAATCCCAAATCAGAAGTAACACAATGCTAAATACAAAGGAAATGCGATTCCAAGTTGTAAATCATGAACTTAAACGTGTATGTGTATAGATAAACACCATTAAAATACCAAATTCAACCAATAAAACACCAGTTTAAGTTGTTTAAATTTCTTTCTTCAGTTTTTCCCAATTGCATGTTTTCACAATTTGCCCCAATTGTTTTCACGTCGCGAAGTTCCCAATTTGATGGGTACCGGACCCATTCCCAAAGTAGTTAAAAAATCGCAGATTATACACGATGTATTAGTAGCAAACTTCTGTTTCAGTGAAAAAGCCGAAACCACAAAGCAAGCAATCCACAGACGACGTAGACATTAATAATAAAAGTGTTAACAAAATTGATAGCAATACAGATGCCAAAAGTGTACCCAATATTTACAAGTGTTCAAAATGTGAGTACAAAAGTCCGAGGAAGTTTCGTCTTACAGAACACATGGGCCGAGTACATGGACTTCTCTCACTTAACTGCAAGAGTGCTCAGATCAAAGACGTATTTCACTGCGCTATGTGTGAGAAGACATTCGTGTTCGGCAAGGATCTGAACCGACACAAGAAGATGGTCCATGCCAATGAGCGATTCACATGCACGGTTTGTGAAAAACAGTACAAGTCCAAATACGTGTTCAGTAAACACGTGAAAAGTCACAGTGATGATTACAAGAGAAATATGTTTCCCTGTCAGGTATGGCACTTTGCTTGTGATGCTGATTGTAAATAATAGTCTTTTCAGGTCAGACAGAGTGAAGTGTGTTCAAATACGTAAGCTTTCATACTATTCTACTACAATAAATACTATACATATTTCCCCCAAACCTTACATGGAGTTTTTGTCAAATAAAATTCAGATTGTGACTCTGTATTCCCAGATTAATTGAAATTTATTAAGTCATAATTTTACCATAATTTATTTAGCATTTAATATCACATGAATTCTAGTCAATTATTACGGTGATTACCGGTATACAAAATAATAAATTAAAATTTTAATAGACTTTTGTACCAAAGCTTGCGTTATGCCAGAGGCATAAACAGCATTTCTAAACATGTAATATCTACAGTTATTTCTTTAATATGGTTTCAGTTATGTTAGCATTTAATACCACATGACATCTAGTCTGGTATTATACTAAGCAATATTATTATGTACAATAGGTTTTTTTATGTTTTCAGTTATGTGACCGTGAATTTACTACCAAGTTTTCCTTGAGCAACCACATTAAGTCCCAGCACCTCGATATGAAAAAGACCTTCAGTTGCCCAACATGCGGCAAAACGTTCAGCGGCCGTCGCTCCTACCTTCAGCATGCCAACGCTCATCTTGGGGTGAAACCGTACGCGTGTGAAATATGCGGCAAAACATTTACATATGACAAGTCATTAACGGTTAATAATGTTTTCAGTCTAACCTTCAAGAACCATGTTTTGTTTAATGATCATTCTTTCACATGAATATGAAGATACTTATCCAAGTAATTACTAGGATGTTCAATTTAATGCTGAAAATGAACATTCAAACATTACCGTTTCTTGGATGACCTGTTCACAGATTGACAAATTGACAATTTTCAATGATCAATTATCAGCAGTTGAAATAGAACAATTATAAAGCATTTGTAATGCAAAATTATGTAATAATCTGTAGTGTTTCTGTCGTTTTCGTTGAAATTGTGGAAAACATGTGACTCACTAACAGTAAAAAATGCATGCACAAGTATATAAATCAGAATGGACTGTTGGAGGTCTGAGGTTCGAACCCCAGTGGGTGCAACATTTCTTTTTGTATGCTTTTTCTTGATATCGTACTTAAGCCCTTTAGTTCAGATGCTTTACTTTTTCAAGACTTAATGGCATATTTTTTAAAAATGCAAAAATCTGAGAACATGTCCCTTTAAGATTTTTCAGATCTAAACCTTCAAAGTTTAGGGCTGTATCCATAAAGCTTCTAATATAAAAAAAGGCATTCCTAACTGAAAATATGAAATACAACATTCTGTGTGAGAATTAATATGCTATATTTGAGGTTATTATAAAATAAGAAGCACAGGTCGATTCTTTACCAGCCTAAAACTGTTTAATACAAAATATACTTTGAATGCAACATTCTCGCACTTGAGAAATGTCATGAATCTAAGAAATGTACTTAGGAGCCTCGTGAATATAGAATGTGTACACATCAACACATTCTTACACTTAAGACCTAAGAATAAAGAATAATATGAAGCGTGTCCTGGGAAAACCGGGCTTAGTGCATGTGCATATTGTCGTCCCAGATCAGCCTGTGCAATCCGCACAGGCTAATTCAGGACGGCACTTTCCACCTACAGTGGATTTATGTTTAGAAAAGACTTCCTTGAAACAGAAAATACCATAAAAGCGGAAAGTGCCGTCCTGGATTAGCCTGTGCAGACTGCAGACGACACTGTACGCACATGCATGCAGTCAGGTTTTCCCACGACGTGCCTCATATTATTCTTGAAACTTCTTTTCTAAGAACGCTGTTACGGGTAATTTGAATCTTGCTTGGTATTCACCAAAGCAAATTCTAACATAACACGTATTTAGAATGATTTATTTATGAGATATTTAAATGATTTAATTATAATCAACATTGGTACTGAGCATATTTGCAAATGAGTAAGTCAATTCCTGGGCCCAGTCTTATCAAAGATCTAACGACAAGTTTTAGTTACGACTGAAGTTTGTAGTTTAAAAAATAGACATTTATGATCAGTATGTTCCTGAAATAAAGGACATGTGAAAGATACCAAGTAAATGAATATAATTACTGAAATGAAGTAATCATAGATGTTGGTGCATAGCATTTATGCTTCTGCGAAAATTGTATCGTAATGTAAATATGCCCTATAATGTTTAATAAGACAGGTCCCTTATTCTTCAGTCTAAGAATGGGTTGGTGAATACGGATCCAGATCATCATGCTGCATTGCTATTTCAGGAACACCGGTACCTGCATGACAGTGTACGACGTTTCAAGTGTTCTCACTGTGGGAAAGCATTCCGACAAAAGACCTGCCTTCTGATCCACGAACGAGTGCATAACAAGAAGCACAACCAGGTGTGCCTGTATTGTGGACAGACCTTCACCCAACGTCAGTCCCTCCTCAGGCATGAGCGCATACACACAGGTACGCTTATTTTGATAATCAACGAAAGAAAACATACTATATACCACGAAAACGTAAAATGTTGTCTCAAATATTATCAACGAGAAACCAATAATCTGCAGAGTTTGCCTCGGTGTGGAAATAAAGCTAAGTTTACCCCCCGTGTTATTTGGTCTGTCAGTATGATGAGATGAATTGTATTTGTTTATTTACTTGACAATGATAACAATTATGATATGTTAGATAATTCAGGGAATTTTTGAAAGTGAAAGAAAAGTCCGAGATAAAAAAAAAAGAATCTTCGAAAAAAGAAAAATTAGACTGTTATTATCAAAGGTTTGCTAATGTCGGTCTTTTCCGCTCTCCGATAGTTTTCGTCCAATCTTCACTGAACAACATGAAAATGTTTGTGGGCAAAACCCAATATCTCTGCCAAGTTTCATAATCGCCCCAAATTCGCCCCAGGAATTGTTGAGTTATGGCCCTTGAATTATCTACAATTGGCCTTTTTTGCAGCTTCCGCTTCCTATGTCCAACAGTTTTCATCCGATCTTTTAAAATTGATATTTTATTTCAAAATTTCTTTTAACCTAGATGGGGCATAACTGTTTTGCAAACAGCTCTTGTTAATATAGCACTGGAGAGTTAAGAATTTGAAGAACATGAAATCTACCCAAAGGAAAGAAATTCTTATAATACTGTTTGTATGATGAAGATGTCAAGGTGATTTGTTAGAAAGTTAAAATTTACATTAAGCGATGCCATTTTGTTTTCTTGTGTTCCAGGAGAGAAACCCTACAAATGCAATCTCTGTTCAAAATCATTCAACGATGGGGCAGTGGTGCGTAAACACCTTCTGATGGTGCACAACCGGGACAAAGACGCCTCGAAACACTGTGTCGTCCGGGAGAAAAGGGAACCTGCCAATTACTATGTGTCGGGTGGACCTGGATACCAGCCCCGCGAGTCGGCCGAGCAGGTCCGTATGAGAAACCGGGCTACCGTCATACCACCCCATATCAGTGGCAGGCCAACAGTTGTTGCCCCTGAAATTACGGACGCCTCTAGTTCTACAAAAGGCGAAGGAGATGCTAATATTAGAGACAGTGGAATATCTGCCATGCAGGATATAGGTTTACAGGAATCAATAGACAATAGGCCAGATGTAAGTCCTGGCATGATATCTGAGATAGATAATGAATGTAAGACTTCTGCTGCATACAGTTTGCAGGATTCCTCTACAGCCACCACAGAACCTGAACGGAAAGAGCATTCAAGTTTTGTGCAATGTTTAGGACCGTCAATGTCAGCAATACCAGTTCAGAGTGCCTCCGAAAGTGCAGATTTGAACAGCATTAATGGAAACTCACAAATGGTCCAGAATTACCTCTCTAACCTACCCAACCAAGACATGTTCACTGGTTTTGAATTCCAAACTATTCAAGATGAATCTCTATTTTTAAAACCGAATACCCCATTAGTGCAAAGTTCACAGTCTATGTACCAACCACACTTTAACAGTTTGTCCACGGTTAACTCTGGACCAGGGCTAACAAACGGGGTGAATATGGAAGCCATGAGCTCTGAAAGCCTGAATTACCAGCTCTACCCGTTGACATCCCATGTTGCCATGACAACCGAATCCAAGGTCACGCCAGCTGCTAACCCGTGGGGATATCCGGGTTACTCGGATCAGTATTACTATAGTGGACAGTATGAACCTCCCAATTTGTAGTGAACACTACCACTTGTACTCTGTTTCTAGGTTTGAAACCAAAAAATAAAACTCAAGTGCCCAAAATTTACTATTTAAAAAAAAGTAATTTTTAAATATTTCGCCAGAAAATTGAAAATCTACCTCGTTTAAAAGTAGTTTTCAAAATCTCGTAAGCCATTGGCTATTTTGGCAGCTGGCTTTGCTAACATAGACTTTTCACATTGAAACCGAGAGGTTTTCTGAACAGGTCAAATGTATAAATGCCCGAGCCCTTGTTTATTGTATTTCACCAACATTATGGCCTGTAGGCCTGCAAAAGTTGTATGATATCTACATGGATTTTGTTAAGAAATTATCAATGAAATGTTGGTTGGCGGTAAGAAATTAGAAGTATTGATTTTGCAAAGATGGCCTGTTATTTAGAAACATTTTTCTCGGAAAGTGTGAAAAGATGCTTTATTTTTTTTTTAACAGTACTTCAGTCATATCACGGCGGTCAGTTAACCTACTCACACTTCCTGGGCAAGCTTAGCCGATCTAAGCGGTTTACCAGTACCAAGTGCACATACCTATGCCAGTAACTGACAACTGCCCTACTTGAATCAGAGATGGGGGAGAATGGCCGTATAAATAATTTCATGACCAATCCCCACACAAGTTATGTGGCCGGGCTGGGGTTCGAACTCATGATCCCCGGATCGGCAGTCGAGCGCTCTACCAACTGAGCTAGCCGGTCCTGGCAAAATTAGCCAATTAGAAACTTTAGTATCCAATGGCTCTATTGACTACTGGGATCGCTAACAAAGTAAATGAAACGCAATTATTTGTATTAAGGATTGAAGCGGGATACTCCATGCTAGTAAATATACTGTGCCAAACTGCCAATACAAGAAAATCTGGCCATATAAATACAAAAGTTATGAGGAATGTCTGGGGTCTCCGTGGGGTATTCCACTCTGTGTATTGGTCCACCATAAAATCTATTATCATTATCTGCAATCTTTTCTCTCAGCTGACTGAGCACTGTTTCCTCTGTAGCAGTGTATTGATATCAGCTGATAAGGGTCGACACACTGTGTTCACAGCAGGGTGCCAATACACAGGAGTACAATACCCCAGATTTGGGGGGGGGGGTCAAATAAAGGAGGATTAAACTAGGCCTCTAATAATCAAATAAATATTATGTGACACGTGTTTTCATTGGTCAGTATCAAAGACTGAGATTAAGATATGAAACTGTTCTTGTCATGAGGTCAGATATTTTGTACATGTAACACATAATATTCTCTGTAAGACATAACAACTCCATTTTGTTTAAATTATCTATATTTCAGAGTTGTTCTACTCTAGAGTAAATATACAAAACATGTTAAGTTCACATATACAATCACTTTGAAATGCGAGGAGAATTAAATGTAAACGTAATAAAAAGCAACAAATAGTTTTGAGGTGTAAACAATAGCTCTTGTAACAAGTTAATGTACACAAAAAAGCTGTAAGAGATGTACAAAAATAATGTTTCACTATTAACAAATAATTATTGTAAGCTTTCTGCCCAGACCAATGTAAAGGGTTATTAAATAATTGTGTGGCTTTAGATGTTTAATCATCTCATCTCTTTATAAACATGCGCACCCACTTAAATTTCCAACCAGGATTGCGTACAAATTGGTGTACAAGTCATATCAGCTCTAAAAGACAAAGTACTGACATTCACTCACATCTCATTTATCCATCAATAAAGAATATGTCTGTAAATATTTTCTTTCACCAATGTAAATATCCACCGAAGTATGTGCATGCACGCAGGGGTGCAACTAGACATACTTCTATATGTCTGGGTGTATACATTTGAGCCGCATCGTGGGAAAACCGGACATAATGCATGTGCGTAAAGTGCAGTCCGCAGAGGCTAATCCACGACGGCACTTTCCGCTTGTATGGTTTTTCTGTTTCAAGGAAGTCTCTTCTAAACATAAATCCACTGTAGGTGGAAAGTGCCGTACTGGATTAGCCTGTGTGGACTGCACAGGCTAATCCGGGACGACACTTTACGTACATGCATTAAGACCGGTTTTCCCACGACGCGCTACATTTAAATTGTGATGCATACATAACAAACGACAGAAGGTGCTTTAAACAAGGCAAAAACCATAAACATATAGGGTCAATTGATTATGCATGATAGACAGATATCAGCACTAAATCATAGACCAGCACTTGCACCAAGGTGAAACTGTTGGAATTCCTGACTTCCAAGTTTTCATATTGGAAGTCCAGAGCATTTCAGACATGAAATTAAACATAAAATTCAAGCTTTGGTTAAGGTCATTTCTATGTCATAAGGTGATTCTATGCCAATTAATTCTGAAAGTGGTGTAAAATTAAAATAAAACTTTTAAACTTTGGTTTCCTGAATTTCATCCATACAGAGGACTTCCATGGTTCCAACTTAGGAAGTCTTCAGACAAAAACTGTTAGTAAATTACTCCCAGACTACCCTTAATGTATTGTATCCCGATTGTATCACTGTACGTTTTTTTCTAAATAAAATTAGTGCTTTTGTCACTGAAACATGCTTTTTAATTTTTACACAAGTTATACTTGATATGCATTTTCATAAATGAACCTCGAATTGCTACATTTTTGCCTCCTTCTCTCCTTACAAATGACCTTAAATGATCCCTCTAAAAAGGCTGCATCCGCCATTAGATTTACAACTTGGACCAGACATATAGTTATTGCTGTGACAAAAATGCAGAAATGCTGGAAAACAAGATATTGCTTACAACTTTGACAGCTGAAATCACTAATACTAGTAAAATCAAATATTTAAAACTTAAGAGGTTTTAAAAAATAAAATGGCTGGCATGACTTGGAGTAACTAATCTGTAACAACGTAATTACATGGTTTTGGCTTCAATATATAAATGAACAGTTAATAAACATTTTACTATTGACAAATTAAGTTGTTAACGCGAACCCTAAAGGTCACGTTATAATTGATAATGTTATCATTGATTTGTTGTGTTCCAATTACGAGGAAACGCAGCAGAAACAACGAAGTTTGGTTGAATTGTGGCCATGATAAAAAAAAATGTTTGAAAACAAACACAATTAAGATTTGATTAAAACACCAAATCATATCACACATTTTGGTCAGCTTGTTATTGCTTACATTATTGTTTGATGAAAGCGAAAAGAATACTTTAATGGCACGATAGTTTGTGGTATACATTTGTAAATATACCTTCCTCAATAAACCAGTTAACAATACCAATAAGAGACGAAACATATTCACAAACAGCGAAAGTCGGTAAAGTCAACTATCCCTATACAATAAACATAGCATAGGCAGGTCATAATAAAGCATGTTATTTTGTTACAGTTTAGGTTGGCAACAAGATGTGAATACATGTATAAACTCTTTGACAATAAGCCAGGATATCAGATAAAGATGTTTATATTCCTGCCAATGCTCAACACAAACCTACCCCAGCCTTTCGTAAGGCCAACCTTATTGCCATTGCTGCCAAGGTTGCTGATCACGGGTAGGTACATGTAGGTAGGCAAATTTTTTTTTTACCCAAAGCGAGCTTTTATTTAACCCAAAGAAAAAATAGAATAATTGGAAATCAAACAAATGGTTTGATCTTATGAAGAAAAAACTTTTTGAGTCTGGACTTTTTCGTCGGGTAGATAGGCAATGGCAAACAAAGTAAATTTAAATGTTGGCCTGAGCAGAAACAACATTTCAATGAGTAAAACTTTTTTTAAGATCATTCTTTAAAATCCATTGTGACGCTACTATACTATCCAATTACTTGACACTGATTACTAGCGGAGTGAACGTTGGCATATGATTTTAATGAAATTTGCGTAAGATATTACTATATTGAACACATTTTGTGACAATTTTGCTCTAGATCTTTCCCTACACAAACTACTTAAACAGGATATAGAAAATGTTTTCTTTTGTATAGTAGTATTGTATGCTTATAAATACACAAAAGAAAGTTCCACTTGCATTCCCCCCCCCCCCCCCCCAGAAAAGGTTTACTTAAAACAAATAATATAATATTCTACTAACATTGATACTAATATAAACTTTGCACTGTAAGTTCACAAAAGCGTCAAGACTTTTACATGTTGCTCTCAAGAACTTTCAACAGTAAGTGAATGGTAAATATTCCATGGTCATTGCATTAAACCAGTGCAAATCTAACGTGACTAAAATACAAGATATACAGAAATTTTTTTTTTATATTACTTTACAATAAAACATCTAACATTTAAAGCAAAAAGCTTAAATACTCAGCAACTGACAAATATCTACATAATATATACAGCACAAAAACCTTAAATAGACTTCTATTATTTTGAAACTATAATTGAGGCGTGTCGTGGGAAAACAGGGCTTAATGCATGTGCGTAAAGTGTCATCATGGATTAGCTTAATCCAGCCTAGCCTAATTACTAATCCAGGACGACACTTTCTGCCTAAAGTGGATTTATGTTTAGAAGACTTCCTTGAAACAGAAAATACCATAAAAATGGAAGTGTCGTCCCGGATCAGCCTGTGCAGTCCGCAGGGGTGACACTTGACGCACATGCATTAAGCCCGGTTTTCCAATGACATGCCTCAATTATATATTTTTACTAAATGACAAGATTTTATTTTAAATACAAAATATATATTAGTATGAAATTTGTAACTAAAGTAAATTTCACATAGCTCACCACAGAAAAAATGGAAACTAATTGGCTGAACCACTGAAATTTGTTGGCTATGAAAATGGTTACCGGTATCTGAATTCCATAAATTATAATCGGCATGTTTTTGTTTGATATTGGTGCATTTAATTTTGATGTTAATACAACTGACAAAGAAACAAAACACTTGTTTAACAGCTGTACACACTTAATGAATGTATGACACTAACTACAAAAATAATTTTGATTACCGTTCGTTAGACACAAGTATGCACGTAATCTACATGTACTACAGCTATATACAAAGATAATGACTCAAAACTATTTTGCTTTCCAATATTCTTCAACATGAAATAATCCAACAAAACTACAACCCTTAAACAACAGATGCAAAAGTGAAATTTCCTAAATGAAACTTTGTATTTCCATGAAAAATTATATGTACACCAAGAATGATGAAGGGGTCCACAGACTAATAGCACACATGTGAACATGTAATATCACAACAGTTATCATTCACAGAAGTAACAACTGAAAAAACAACAGAAAAAAAGGATGTTATTGTTAACAGCATGTCTTTGGGCATGATGACAGTCAAATGTTTTTTGTTATAATGTATAGAAATAACTACGTATGAGCCAAATTGATCGGCTCTTCATTAGCTGTATCCCCACCATGATCATTTGTTCCAGACATTTCCATTGATTGATCAGATTTCCCCTGAATCAAAGCAAGGGCATTCATTGCCGAGAGATCAGGCAGCTCACCGCTGTACTCCGCAATGCTAGTTGCGATTGAACTTGGAATTTGTACCCGCAAATCCGAGTCTGGTTGGTGTTCGATAAGAACTGAAGGTCCTGCAGAACTATGCACAGTAAGATCTAACGACTGAGACTCGTTCATCAACGACACAGCACTAGAAGCACTATCGTTTGATTTTTTTGATTGGCTTTCAGAAATAACTTGAGAATTTCCAATCAACCTTGAGGTTTGCCCCCGAAGCGGCACGTTTAATACACTGGCACTGGACCTAGCATCACCTGAATCCGATAAACTATGATCCGGTGTTGACGAGGACGAGGATCCATTTTGACCGCTCACTTCACTTGGCTCCGTACCTGAGTGAGGGATATTTAAAACACTGTGACCTGAACCTGGGATTGATAAATCCAAACTCTGTGTAGGTGAGGATGCGCTTGTTGAACCAGCAACAATTGTGTTATCAGATGAGGGGATGGGAACATTCAGCAGAAAATGTTTCTGAATGGTTTCTCTATCAGCCGCCGAGAGCCCAGCAAATGCCACGCTTTCCAGTTCCTTAGCAATCACCTTGGGGCCCGTGGTGAGAATATTGATCTCTCCCGGGGATCCATGCCCCACGTACATGCCGTGCAAGGACATGGAAGGGGACATGGCCTCGTGCCGCGCTGTGATAGGGGGGTTCTGGCAGCGCTTCAGGTGATCTGAAATGTCATACTGGATTACTGCTTTAGCACTAGTTCTGCTTGAAAGGCATGTCGGACCCGAATGGCAATACTGGTCCATATTCACCAACCCATTATTAGACTTTTTTTAAAACCTTTCCCCTACAACAATGCTGTTAATCTGAATCTAACTTGGCATTAACCAAGGGTAATTTTATCATTCTTTATTTAGAAGGATTTATTAATGACACAGGCAATATTTGTGCTGGGCAAGTTTGCTAACGTCCTAGCATTGTTTCTTGAGTGTAAGTCGATTCTTTATTCTTCAGCGTACCAAAGGGTTGGTGAATATGTGACCGGTTCTATGGGAAACCGTCAGCAGGACTAAAGCCTGGTTTTGTCGCCCTTGGCAAGAACTTGCAATATACCCGTAATAGTCATCAGGACTCTCTTCACTGTCTGTTACCCGTGCTATTCCATTATTTTCGCGGTAACAAATTTTATTTATTTACGACTTCCATCACAGTAATTATTACTCCTAGTTAAATAATGTAATATATTTTTATTAATATAGATACACTGATTTACCAGAATTATTTCAAAGTATTAGTTCTAACTATCATTAAATGTATTATACATAATATATACGTATTCTGGAAACCAGACACAAAACTTGAAATGTATTACCATAATGTAGCCCTCGAGCAAGCCCTAGTAGCCAGCAACTTACAGTTGGAGTAGTTATGTAGCCTTCGAGCAAGCCCTAGTGGCCAGCTACTTACAGTTGGAGTAGTTATATAGCCCTCGAGCAAGCCCTAGTGACCAGCTACTTACAGTTGGAGTAGTTATGTAGCCCTCGAGCAAGCCCTAGTGGCCAGCTACTTACAGTTGGAGTAGTTATGTAGCCCTCGAGCAAGCCCTAGTGGCCAGCTACTTACAGCTGGAGTAGTTATGTAGCCCTCGAGCAAGCCCTAGTGGCCAGCTACTTACAGTTGGAGTAGTTATGTAGCCCTCGAGCAAGCCCTAGTGGCCAGCTACTTACAGTTGGAGTAGTTATGTAGCCCTCGAGCAAGCCCTAGTGGCCAGCTACTTACAGTTGGAGTAGTTATGTAGCCTTCGAGCAAGCCCTAGTGGCCAGCTACTTACAGTTGGAGTAGTTATGTAGCCCTCGAGCAAGCCCTAGGGGCCAGCTACTTACAGTTGGAGTAGTTATGCAGCCCTCGAGCTAGCCCTAGTGGCCAGCTACTTACAGTTGGAGTAGTTATGTACAGTTGGAGTAGTTATGCAGCCCTCGAGCAAGCCCTAGTGGCCAGCTACTTACAGTTGGAGTAGTTATGTAGCCCTCGAGTAAGCCCTAGTGGCCAGCTACTCACAGTTGGAGTAGTTATGCAGCCCTCGAGCAAGCCCTAGTGGCCAGCTACTTACAGTTGGAGTGGTTATGTAGCCCTCGAGCTAGCCCTAGTGGCCAGCTACTTACAGTTGGAGTAGTTATGTACAGTTGGAGTAGTTATGTAGCCCTCGAGCAAGCCCTAGTGGCCAGCTACTCACAGTTGGAGTAGTTATGTAGCCCTCGAGCAAGCCCTAGTGGCCAGCTACTCACAGTTGGAGTAGTTATGTAGCCCTCGAGCTAGCCCTAGTGGCCCGCTACTTACAGTTGGAGTAGTTATGCAGCCCTCGAGCAAGCCCTAGTGGCCAGCTACTTACAGTTGGAGTAGTTATGTAGCCCTCGAGCAAGCCCTAGTGGCCAGCTACTTACAGTTGGAGTAGTTATGTAGCCCTCGAGCAAGCCCTAGTGGCCAGCTACTTAAAGTTGGAGTAGTTATGTAGCCCTCGAGCAAGCCCTAGTGGCCAGCTACTTACCGTTGGAGTAGTTATGTAGCCTTCGAGCAAGCCCTAGTGGCCAGCTACTTACAGTTGGAGTAGTTATGTAGCCCTCGAGCAAGCCCTAGTGGCCAGCTACTTACAGTTGGAGTAGTTATGTAGCCCTCGAGCAAGCCCTAGTGGCCAGCTACTTACAGTTGGAGTAGTTATGTAGCCCTCGAGCTAGCCCTAGTGGCCAGCTACTTACAGTTGGAGTAGTTATGTAGACCTCGAGCAAGCCCTAGTGGCCAGCTACTTACAGTTGGAGTAGTTATGTATAGTTGGAGTAGTTATGCAGCCCTCGAGCAAGCCCTAGTGGCCAGCTACTTACAGTTGGAGTAGTTATGTAGCCCTCGAGCAAGCCCTAGTGGCCAGCTACTCACAGTTGGAGTAGTTATGCAGCCCTCGAGCAAGCCCTAGTGGCCAGCTACTTACAGTGGGAGTGGTTATGTAGCCCTCGAGCTAGCCCTAGTGGCCAGCTACTTACAGTTGGAGTAGTTATGTACAGTTGGAGTAGTTATGTAGCCCTCGAGCAAGCCCTAGTGGCCTGCTACTCACAGTTGGAGTAGTTATGTAGCCCTCGAGCTAGCCGTAGTGGCCAGCTACTTACAGTTGGAGTAGTTATGCAGCCCTCGAGCAAGCCCTAGTGGCCAGCTACTTACAGTTGGAGTAGTTATGTAGCCCTCGAGCAAGCCCTAGTGGCCAGCTACTCACAGTTGGAGTAGTTATGCAGCTCTCGAGCAAGCCCTAGTGGCCAGCTACTTACAGTTGGAGTAGTTATGTAGCCCTCGAGCAAGCCCTAGTGGCCAGCTACTTACAGTTGGAGTAGTTATGCAGCCCTCGAGCAAGCCCTTGTGGCCAGCTACTTACAGTTGGAGTAGTTATGAAGCCCTCGAGCAAGCCCTAGTGGCCAGCTACTTACAGTTGGAGTAGTTATGCAGCCCTCGAGCAAGCCCTAGTGGCCAGCTACTTACAGTTGGAGTAGTTATGTAGCCCTCGAGCAAGCCCTAGTGGCCAGCTACTTACAGTTGGAGTAGTTATGCAGCCCTCGAGCAAGCCCTAGTGGCCAGCTACTTACAGTTGGAGTAGTTATGTAGCCCTCGAGCTAGCCCTAGTGGCCAGCTACTTACAGTTGGAGTAGTTATGCAGCATCCTGGCCCTGCCTAGCTTCACCTTGGAGCTGCAGGTACACAACAGGGTGCAGTCATCAATCGCCTGTACCCCAGGGTAGGTCACTGCTAGCTCTAGGGCCAAAAACAGAATGAAAGGCCTCACACACTGAATATTTAGTAACATGTCGCTTAGCACCGATGACTGTTTTACAGCCAACAGTGCTCAAAAGTATTTTCAGAATGATGAGATCAGAGAATGCAGTCTTTGAATTACAAATTAAATGTCAATGCCCTTAAATCTATTTACTATCCTACCATGTGTGGTAACACAATTTAATTTGTAAAATGTATGAAACATGATTCCAAGGCCTGGACTGCAAAGTGGACAGCTTTTGAATGCTTACATGACTTTGTATGTTCAATATTAACAAAATTTTATTAACCATCGTTGCACTACAAAATAAACTGACTCAATACCGGTAAGCAGTATCCTATTTCCATGCTTTTTCTTTCAGAGAGGGCTTCAAACACATGGAAACATTCAAACTGTCATTTACATAAAAACTGAAATTAATACAATTACAATCATACAAATACACACACACACACAAACGACCCATACTTTGCCTGAACTTATGCAGTGTGACCTGCTGTTGTTCTGGTGTGCGATCCTTCTGAGGTATGACCTTCGGTTTCTTCTTGGAGGTTTTCACCTCCACAGTGCCTTCCACCTCTGGTGGCTGACTCGTGGCCACTGGCGGGAAACCAAGTTCCGGACCCACTGAAAAACATTATATATGAGGCGCGTCGTGGGAAAACCGGTCCTAATACATGTGCGTAAAGTGTCGTCCCGGATTAGCCTGTGCAGTTCGCACAGGCTTATCCAGGACGGCACTTTCCGCTTTTATGGTATTTTCTGTTTCAAGGAAGTCTCTTCTAAACATAAATCCACTGTAGGCGGAAAGTGCCGTCCTAGATTAGCCTGTGCGGACTGCACAGGCTAATCCAGGACGCCACTTTACGCACATGCATTAAGTCCAGTTTTCCAACGACGCGCCACTTATATATTATGAAACTGGGCAATATACTGGATTCTTGAACAAGTGGTCGCAAGCAAAAGCCTGCAATCCCTGCACTTGAATTTTTAACCAGGCTTTCTCAGATTTTCAGTTTTCGGGCTTGTTTAATTTTCTAGCTCACAAGTAGTAAAACAACACTTGGGGCTTACTTGAGTAAAATGCTAACTTCGATAACTGTTGATCTATGACGTTGAAATAATATTTAATACTGGGAACATATGAAACATTGACCAATCACCTGAAATACTTGCTCATAAACTATGTATACATACTAGATTGCTAAATATATTTTGTATAAAGGAAGAAAGAAATTTATTTTTCATACATGACACATAGTAAATCACAAGATGTACCAATAGTTTGTATCAAGCATAAGATCTTGACTGAACAGAGCATTTTTTTCAAGCAATATAAATGTTTTTACATATTATCTACAATATAGAAACACATTTGATAGTAAACTAGAAATGTGTCCACAGACATGGATGCCCCCACCTATGCAGCCTGTTCTACATGGCCCCACTTTGTCTATATGCATACAAAATATTTTGCAAAAGAATTGTGTTTAAAAGGAGAATTGTCCTTTTATATTGTACTTTTTGCTACTGTATTCTCTTATTCTGTGAAGTAAGCTGAGGTATCACACATTTCAAACCAATAGTTTTAGTCCTGACAAAAACTCTTTATAGATCTTAACATTTATACACATAATTTGCCTCTGACCTATACGTGTGACCTTGAGCTTGGACCAAGCCACCTGGTTCTTGCACGCAACACACCGCCTCATAATGCTTATCACTTGTGCCAAGTTACTTGAAATTCGTTTCATGCAGGACAAAATTGTGCTCTGTACATGGTCTATGGCTTAAATTCTTGTATCTGACCTTTGACCTTTAAGTGTGACCTTGACCTTGGACCTAGGGACACACCGTCTCAACTTGCTTAGCACTTCTGCCGCATTAATTGAAATTCCTTCCCTGCTGGACAAAATCATGCTCTATGGCTTAAATTCTTATATTTGACCTTCAATCTTTAAGTGTGACCTTGGACCTAGGGACCTGGCTCTCGCGCACACAACACCATCTCACCATGCTAAACACTTGTGCTAAGTTATTTGAAAATCCTCCAATGCTGGACCAATTTATGACCTGGACAGCGTCTATGGCTTAATTTCTTATATTTGGCCTTTGACCTTTAAGTGTGACCTTGACCTTGAACCTAGGGTCCTGGTTCTTGCACCCAACACACCGTCTTATTATGCTTAACACTTCTGCCAAGTTATTTGAAAATCCACCAATGCTGGACAAAGTAATTGTCCAGACAAGAATCCGAACATATGTACATATCATATGTACACATGTACATACGTATGTACCCACCGACAGGGTAAAATCTATATGCCCCCCCCCCCATTGATGGTGGGGCCATAAAAATATTATATTGTATCAGCTGCTGAAAGGCTTTATCACAGCCACTGGTAATTATTGTAAAACCAGTGGATTTTTTCCGTAAATGACAGGGACCAGTCAAAGGACCGTTTCACAATCCCCAAAATGATTGATTTTTCCAAATTGGAATACAAAAATCCCAAATCTTTAGTGCCAAAATCCTAAAATGATAGGAAATGTGAAATATAAGTTGTAAAGCATGAAATGACTTATTTATGGATAAACACCATTAAAATACTAAGTTCATCCAATATACTTATACCACTAATTTAAGTAATTAATTAAGTAACCAATTACAAGGACATCATTAATTTGTTCCCATTAAGCAAAATTTCACGACATGAAATTGCCATTGGGTACCGGATCCGTTCCAAAGTAGTGAAAAAAATCGCAGTTGCAACTAACTTACCTTGATAATTCCGAGCTGCCAGCACCTCATCCATGTGTGCACTGACCACGTTCTGCACGATAGCCGCCACCTCGGCACTGTATGGCTCATCACTGCCCACCGCGTGACTGGCCACTGCCTGGGCTATAGCCTGGCTGACCGCTGCCTGACTGGCCACCGCCTGGGCTAACGCATTGCTGACCACTGTACCACCCTCACTGGCCGCTTCTTGTGCCTAAAATGGAATGTTTTATGTTGGAAGACATAGTATGTACAAGGGCTAAAAATACTTTATATTTACAATTAAATTATAAGCAGTTAAATAATACTCTTACATGCTAGTGTAATTCATCAGATACATGTATGTAACGTTGTCTGTAATGGAATAAGAAAAAAATCACAAGATTTGAGAAAAAAGGGTTGAATTTTGCATCTGCTTAACATTTGTCTATCAGATATACTAATCGAAACTCCTAATACATTACATATTCAAAGCTCATTTAAAGACTATCATAGGAAAGCGCATGGAAAAAACACATGTGGTCACTATTTCTTTGGACATGGTGACCACTTTTGTTCTTTCCATGCATTGGAGAAGCACTGCGGTACTGAATGCAAGAGGGACATAACCGTTATTCATGTGTGTAATTTTTTATTATGAACCTTGTGCGCGTTATTCAGCCACACCTAATTGTGTACACTCTTTGGCATAATTTTACTATTGAAACACGTTTGCATATCGCTGTATTACTTTTTTATTACTTGAAACTGTATATTACTTTCTATGTTATGTGTTAAAAGGAGCTTTGAATGTGTGATGTTTTAGGAGTTTAAATAAGTATTACGCTCAACCCTGGAAATTTAATTTATTACTATATAATTTTATAATTGTAAGATGAAGGAGAAATCCAATCCACCTTAGCCGCCTCTTCTTCCATGTGCTTGCTAAACTCAGGATCTACGGGGTAGTACGGCTTGTGTTTGCTGTAGTACTCCAGCAGGCTCGCAGCGTAGCGCTCGTCAAGTATCGGCATCTCCGGGGCCTTCTGCACGCGCTTCGGAGAATGAGTCTTCCGTCGCACGGAGCGCTTCTTCTCGGAGAGTTGCCGACTGTGTTCTAAGTGCTGCAGAGCCTTCTCTGCCTCAGCTGCTTGGGACATGGCATGAGATGTCGATTCTTCATCTTCATCGTCTGACGTTACATCTGTGGCTGTGTGATCCTTCCCTCCGCTCATCTGTGGAAGAGGAACATGTCTGTTCATACTTGCTGCTACTCGTATTTAATCATAAATGAGTTTAAGAAACTTTAATTCGAGAAACTAGGCCCAATCAAAAGAAACATAAACATTGATAAAGCAGTTTTTTACAATATCTTGTGGAAGAATATGTCCATTGGGGCCTATGCCATACCAATTCGACTCACCCTAATCCTCTTTTGGAAAGGAAGAACAAAATCTAGAAATTACCTGATTAGTGTAAATGATAGTGATTATGTTAATGCAGTCCTATGGGAAGAAAACAATGTGATTGCGATATACATGTATAATTCTGAAATATGAAAACATACAATACCAATTCCTGAAATAATATTTAACGGATATAAAAGAAGTGTATAGTACATGAATGTCAATATTGACAAATATACATTAACAGACTTGTTTTTCAGTTTAAATACCGGTAATAAAAACCAACATAATTCCCAGAACAAACCACCAAATGGAAGAAAAGGTACTAAAAGAAAGTAAAACTATGAAATATGTACAGCAGACTTGAAAAGCTGATAAAAGAATTTATGTGCAAATTTAAATTATTTCAGAACACGAGCAAGTTTTAAATTTTACCGCCAACATGCAAGTTTCATAAAACTTGTCCGTAATTAAATTGTGTCCTGACAATTCAATAAAATCACAGAGAAAACAAAACCTGCACCTACATGCAACTTTTTTTTTCTTATAAATTGTTTACTTACCACATGATAAAGATGTTCTAAGCACTTTAAGTGATGCTGCATTGCTCAACATTCCAAACATGGTGTGAGTTTAATTAATATATTCTCATACCATTTCAATATTATCTGAACATGTTATACCTAATAGTCCTTTGCTGCTGCCTGTCTAACTGTTAAAACATTATCACTGCTAAATAAACATTCTTTCAAATGATTAATTCAGGTGTTTTCTTCAAAACATGTTTTGTTTGTTTGTTTGGATTTTTCGCCGTATTCAACAGTATTTCAGTCATATAACGGCGGTCAGTTAACCTACTCACGCTTTTCCTGGGTAAGCTGGTTTACCAGTACTAAGTGCACATGCTTATGCCAGTAACTGACAACTGCCCTACTTGAATCAGAGGTAGGGGGAGAATGGCTTTAGAAATAATTTCATGACCAATCCCCACACAAGTTAAGTGGCCGGGCTGGGAATCGAACCCGCGATCCTCGGATTTGTTGTCCAGCGCTCTACCAACTGAGCTAGCCTGCCCGGCTTTCTTCAAAACAACTGTATACTGGTTGTTTATCTTGGCCAACATGAAACTTACAAGTCCATATAGTGCATTTGATTTTAGCTTTAAGAAGTATTTGAACAGCATATGAGGCTTGTCGTGGGAAACCCGGGCTTAATGCATCTGTATAAAGTGTCGTCCCGGATTAGCCTGTGCAGTCCACACAGGCGAATCCAGGACGGCACTTTCTGCTTTTATGGTATTTTCTGTTTCAATGAAGTCTTTTTGAAACATAAATCCACTGTAGACGGAAAGTGTCATCCCAGATTAGCCTATGCGGACTGCACAGGCTGATACGGGACGACACTTTACGCACATGCATTAAGCCCGGTTTTTCCACGACACGCCTGATAATTATAATCCTTCTTGCTTGTTAGTCTTTCTTGAAAGGGACCATGAAAACACAGCTGATACATCCATTCATTCAATACACCTCACATCCACAAATAAGAACTGTCATCATAAACTGTCAGCATGAAGTATCTCTTTCCCAGTTAAACAATGGGGCTCACTCTGTACTTTGCCAAATTAACCAATGGCTACACATTTCACCATTAGGAAACAGACATTTCCAAGTGGCTACAAATTTATCTTCACAAAACCTTAAAAAAGACCCCAATAACTATGATTCCATTGTAGTATGGTAAATAGGCTAAAGAATTTTTTTTAGCCAGAGGGTGCCCTGCACAATCAGCTATACAAGTAAGCACGTACCAGAGGGTGCCCTGCACAATCAGCTATACAAGTAAGCATGTACCAGAGGGTGCCCTGCACAATCAGCTATACAAGTAAGCACGTTCTTAGGGAGATATAGAGCGAATTCCGTCTGGGCTGATCAACAGAAAAATGTTGAAAATCTATGGAAATCAAATATATTTTTGCAAATATTCAGTGACCGATGAACAAACCATGCTTAAAAAGCTTTATTTGACACATTAAAATGATAATACATAATATTTACCAATTTATTAGAAAATGTAAAAGAAGTGGTTTGGCTTTCCCCACCCTGTACCTTTTTCAATCCTAGATCTTTCCCTACATGCTATTCCCACAACATGTTTTGGGTTTTTATTTAATGACACGGTAGTTGAAAAGTTTGAAGTAATGTATACATGGTATTTTACCTGACTCAACAACAAAACTCGTGTAGTGAACATACATTTCATGACTTGAGTTACAAGGCAGACACAGACCTTCTTCCTGAATTCTAGAAGAAAATTACCCACAAGGCAATGTTTTGTTTCTTTTATTGACTTTTTCATTGGACTTTTCAGCAGATTCTGCATGAAATTATACACCGTACATTATTTTACATGTTTCGTTGATAGAACAGATAGAAGAAAAGCAATAAAACAACATAAAATTCTACCACGCATATAAATACCCTGCTAAAAGGCAATATAATCTACATGTACATATTTTTTTTTTTTTAAACATTTAAAAAATCTAGTACATAGAATTATTATGACAGAAACAGATATATTACCATCTGAAAAAGTATCATAGAAAATCTTTATTGTATAACTTTTTTAAGTAAACACTAATTTTCATTACCCAATGACACTAATTAGAAGTTAAACAAGAACTGTTGTAAAACAGGTATGCCCACCCACTAAGGCCCCTTTAGCCCAATGTACATCTCGGAACAAAAGTACAACGATGACAAGTAAAATTACACAACTATCGATCAATTTGACCTACAGCCCTTGACCCTATGACCCAATAAGCAATAGGCTCTACTTGTAGTTATAACCAACCTACCTACCACATGTGACAAATCTATTCCTAAGGGTTCCATAGTCATTGCCTTTGACCTTGACCTTTGACCCAAGGACACAATAATCAATAGGGATCCTTAACTAGTCATGACCTACCAACCCACCAAGTTCGAAGAACCTAGGCATAGGGGTTCTAAAGTTATTGCCAAGATATGGTTTGGTCTACCGACAGACGTACATTTGCAAAGCAATATACCCCCGCTTTTTCGAGGGGGGCATAAATATTTACTAATATACATTCTTATCACCAACTGTATGTACAAAGACACAATTGAGGTATATTTTAAAATACTACAAAGGTACTTCAAATGGAAGACATTGTCAAGAAGAATCTCAAAGAAGACTTTCAAGTCATCTACATGGGGGCACTGTCAGATATTACTGTATTAACCCTAAGTATTGGGACACTTAAAAATAATTACAATTTTTCTTGTCCAAATATAAAGGGTCATAAAACAATAATTCCCTAAAATGTGTCCCAATATATAGGGTAATATTCGACCCAATGTATTTTCACACACACACACCGATTGTCGTTATGCCGCATTCTTAACTGAGTGGAGCATGTCAATTAAGAACACTGGGTAGTATAGCGTGTTAGTAAACAGTTTGCACGACAGGTCAATTAAACAGGCCCTTGAGGTGTTTGTTTAGCGATAAAAACGCCGCATGTGGCACACTAATTGGCTTCATGAGAGACCAGACAACTATCACATACTACCGGGTAGTTACCTTAATACTGGTAACTGTTAATTGACATTAATTGACAATTTTATAGTTTGTTATAAGAAGTTCAATAAATCATTTAATATGAATATCATTTTACACAGATGACATAATACATGCATAAAAAATTTGAAAATGGTAGTCTTTGTAGTTTTTATATAAAAGGGGTACACTCTTTTTATTTGCAGCATATCTATTGCAATATACGGTGTACAGTAGATCTATACTACTCTGATCATATTGAAATCGAGATATTTATTTTAAACTGGCAAAATTGAAGACAATTTACCATTATATTTTTGTGTCCCAATATTTAGGGACAAGACAAAAATCAAATTTCAAAAGTGTCCCAATAGCAAGGGACTCAAAAAATAATTATTTTTCCGAAAAATAGGGGTGTTTCAATATTTAAGGTGTCCAAACATAGGGTAAATACGTAGATGTATATTGCATAGTCATTTTGAAGAGAGACTTTACAGTAAAGGGTTCAATTTAACAGTGCAAGTATGGTTATTTAATAAGCTTACTTAAGCAAAAGATACCGTATCTTGAAATAAACAAAATAAAAATCCTTAGGACCAAGAAGTGTGATATTAATCAACATGTACACGTTTGTGATTTTCAACACATATCTACCCAGCTGAATACATAAACCTAAACTCATGGAAACATAGCATAAATATAACATTAAATGTGGCGCGTCGTGGAAAAACCGGACTTAATGCATGTGGGTAAAGTGTCGTCCCGGATTAGCCTGTGCAGTCCGCACAGGCTAATCCAGGATGGCACTTTTCGCCTACAGTGAATTTATGTTTAGAAGAGACTTCCTTGAAACAGAAAATACCACAAAAGCGGAAAGTGTCATCCCGGATTAGCCTGTGCGGACTGCACAGGCTAATCCGGGACGACACTTTACGCACATGCATTAACTCCGGTTTTCCAAAGACGCGCCTCAAATAATGAATACAAGTTGAAGCCTCTAGCACTAAACTGTGACTGACAAAATTCTGGAATAATTTGTAAACAATCGATATAACTCAAATAAAGCAAACATAACAAACTGAATTAACCACCAGTACAAAACAGTTCAAACAAAACTGACTGTCCCAACTTCAAAGGGTACATTGTGCCCAACTCTGTGCAGAGAGATAACAGTCACACAATACAAATGTACAACATGGATACGTTCTACGGCGTGCTACTTTCACTACTTGCCACTACCTGTGCTGGCGTGTATCCGTGATGGTACGCAGAATGTATGGCGTTCTCCTGCGAGTACTGGGGGCTTGTCGCCCCTGCAACTGCTGCCTGCGTCACGGCCGACTGAGAAGCCATACTGTTGGAGGCCATCTCCTGTGATGTATATAGTAGGCACACATTTTAAGCCGCAGTCCATTTAATATAATTCAATACATCTTAAATTGGCATTAGTTGTAATGAAGGTTAATTACGTTTATTAGACTGAAAACCACGGTTTTCAATTGAATTCTGAAAATGGGGGTCACAATCTTTGGGATTTTGGGGGACATTTGAAAATTTGTGGGGTCATTCATGAAACTACATTTAATACATATTGCCAAATATTATTGATACATGTATTTTACTGTCCTTTACGAATTTTTAACTTTCAGCTTAAACAAAAAATATATTATTTCTAGCATCATAAAACAAAGTGCTGAGTTATCTGAATCAGTTATAATAATATATTAGAATCCACTCATGTTTACTCAGGACATTTTTCTTAGTCTTACTCGTACATGCAAGTCACTGATTTTCTACTTTTACTTTCATTTTCACTACATGCATTTTCTGACGGAAATGACATTTTTAAATTTAGTTCAGAAAACTTGTAGTCATAATTATGATGATTAACACTGTTTAAAGAATAAAAACATTGTTTTCATTTCAATTTAACAAAAAGTAAATAGCAAACAACGAACCCAACATTCACAGACGATCAGGATGTCCGCCTTTTTTTTTCAGCTTTGCACCTGTATCATTTTACTCTTTGTGTAATTATTGAGGTGTCAAAAACCTTTATGTGTTGCCTGAACCAGTCTTGTATAAGGTACCGTATTACAATTACTAAGTCAGTTAACTAAGCATTTTTACGTAATTAGTGAGTAAAAATATTTGTATTATCATAATGCAGAAGTAAATAGAACTACACCTTCACCTTGTTTATTGGATAAAGTGAGAAACAATCTAAATGGAGTTGTTAACTGCATTACGATTGGTTGATCGTACATTACATGTGAATATTAATAGGTCACAAACTTTGGCTGATGCTAAGTACCATATTTTCGCGAGTCAACATAACGTTTGCAATGAGGATATTCGGGAGTCAAATTTGTGTCAAACCAAATTTCTGAGCATCAAAACCCCTAGATATGGGTCAATAAAATGTCTTGGAAATTGATGCATTTCTTCAGAAATTGCGTCCACATGTGGACGCAAAGGAATTTTTGTTGGGGGCCATTTGATGAAAAAATGTGACAATGACGCAGGATTCGTGCGTCAGGGAAAACCCTGCTGACAACTGTTTCGTATTTACGAAAGGCATTTTATGATGCCTTTGTTCGAAAAAGCTTGGTACGAACAAAATATATGCTAATTTACATGCTGATTTACTCCAGAGGCATCACCAGCTATCGCATATAGATAACTGCATGATCAAAAGTTACCAAAACAGTCTTATTTATCCAATGTCCATGCGTTTTGTTCTTTATTTTGATTGGTGAGATTGTCCATTAGAAAAGATTTCTAAAAAGTTTTAGTTTTATTAACATATTTCTGGACTGCTGCTCTAATATTGATATTTCCACAGCATTGCCTGGTGTGTCCCAAAATCGATGTCACTTAAATTTGACATTGTTGGGTATATCTGATGTCAGTTTAGTAATAATTTGAACATTTTACATTTAAATGTTGTTTTTTGAAGTCATTTATATCCGAAAATCTCACGTAATTTCACATATTACAATAAAAACAAAATGTAATCAAATTAAGGGTAAGTCGAATGCAATTGGATATAATTACTAGGGATGGGACCGAATACTGATATCAATATTCGAATATTCGTTTTAGGTATTCGAATATATTCGAATATAGTCGAATATTCATTTTGTAAATACTACTATATACGGCACTCTGTCCAAATATTAACCTATCCGAAATATATATACAACGTGTACGTAGTTGTTTTACCTTGTTTCGGTGGTAAATGAGCGATATAAATTAGTAGGATATATAAAGAAATGTAAGATATTGTTAAATGTATTGTTAATTAATTTTTAATCATTCCGTACACACATTTCTCATTACATAGATTACACGCGACCTGGGTGTTGTCTAATGACCGCGTAAAGTACTTCCAAGCACATGATGGTGGCATTGTTTATTAATCAAGACTTTTGTATAATATACGATGTTGATATAATGGGGAATAATTTACAAGTGACATATATTAAGATTGACCAGATCATGCTAATTTTGTTAAAGTAATTGATTGGCTGATAATGGATCCATTTTGATTGGTTTACTTAGAGAGTAATTGTAATTTACTGTTAACAAGTTAACAGTATAGATGTCACTTAAGGACAATAATCAACAATATACGCCTTGTGCAGATTGTGAAACCGTTATCACAACATGGCCCAGTTTTGTTATTTGTGGATATTTGTGTCATATTCTCGCCTCCTACAAACCGTTAATTCGCGGCCCTTGTAAAGACGTGGCCCCCCCCTGCCAATTATCAATTGTCGTTAATTGGACCTGTTTGGCATGTGTTGTGAAAACGTTACACTGCCCCCGCCCACCTGCTAGGCAGGAAATACGACTGGAATTCATGTTAACTTTGCAATCAAACTGGAAAAAAAACAAGATTTTTTTAAAAAAGAAATTTTGTTCTTTAAATAAATTTGAAAATCAAATATTCGTATTCGTTTTTGTATATTCGAATATTATCCGATATTCGAATATTCGATTATTCGGTCCACTCCCTAATAATGACGTAAAACATAATGTGATTTTGTTAAAATATGTTTAAAGTTAACACAGCGTTTTAAAGCTGATGCATTTCTTAATGAGAACATGAAAAACAAGAGCTGTTGGAGGACAGCACGCTCGACTTTTCTTGTACTTGTCAGAGTTACTGGCATTAATTCTAAAACAAACTGTTTGGATAATAGGGACCCATTGAACAAAGTCAATTTCGTTCTTGAGTAACTGAGTGAAAACCATTTTTCTAATTTTAAAAAACAGTGACCTTGACCATGACCCCACCCACCCAATATGCAATCTCATGCAATGTCTCGATATACAATATCTATAAAATGAGTTTCATTAAACTATTTCAATTTGTTCTCGAGTTATTGAGCAGAAACTTTTCTAATTTTTTTTTACTTTGACCGCACCTAACCTACCTCAATTTCAATCCCAAGTACAGTACTGCTTTAGCGTATTTTTATGTATGAAAATTCATTCTAGAGTTAGAGAGTGGAAATCAAAAGTTTTAAAAAGGCCCTTAATTTTGACAAATTGCAAACTTGAGTTACCAAACTTGGCTTATGGGTCTATTTTAATATGGGGAATAAACATTTTATGTTTAAATGAAATCCCTCAAACCTCTGAGAAATCAGCTTACCAAAAAACTTAAACCTATTCAAATAGCTCTCAATGTAAAATATCTTAGTGCGGAATCACTTGAATTCGCGGGGTACAAATTTCCTGCACTTGTGATCGCGGACATATTTGCATGGTCTTAAATTCGTGCAAATCCGATTTTGAAAAAAGTCAGTTGTGTTTTACAACAAAACAGTCATTTATTCAATGAACATCCAGATAAGCAGAGCACCAGTGAAGGGTCCTATTGTCACAGCTGGTTTATTGCAATAAACGCGTGCATCAGTACTGGATTAAGCTCTTAATTGATAACAGTCAGGGTCGTCATTAAGAGCCGGCCGCCGGCCAAACTGACCGTTTCAAATGAGTTATGGGTCGGCTCAAATTTTCAAAGAAATAAAAATAAATTATTGTGTACCTTGTTCTGAAAGTGAAAGCCAGTCTTTGACCTCAACACACACTAATCTATATTGAATGTAATAATCATGTTAATATCCAATAAGTGTTCCCTCGTAACACAGTTTCCATTTTCATTCAAAGACATGTATATTTTGTCACCACCATTTAAATCTCCAATTTATCCAATGCAACAAAACTACATTCTGATTTTTGTCACACCCTGACTTTTCCCCAATTCAGTAATGCTCTATCGACAGTGCTTGTGTTGTTCAGGTACAGTAGTACTGATTGATGCTTTTTACACTGACCATGTGCTAAGCGTGTTACACGGGGTTACTGCTACATGTATAAACTGCTAGATGATAGCCAGAGTTTGAAAGTAGCATCAAAGGCTTTTGAAGTCAAACTGACACAGTTGCTATGGCTTGCAGATTTGGAAGCCTAACTGATGACGTCATCCTGTTACGCTTCTTAGTTTTAACGGGTGTTATCATTAATGACTCGTGTTTAACGGATTTTGTTGTTTGTTCAGTTCTAATCGGAAAAATAATTGCAAGGTAATTTGAATGCAGTGTTTTATTGATAAAAAAAATTATGAATTAATAATAAAAACAAAAAAAAATTGCCGAAAATGCATTTTATAATGTGTTACGATGCATTGTGAATGTGTATATAAAAAATAAAAGTGTTACACTATTAATCTATTAAATCTACATGTTGTTCAATCTATAAAAATCATTTTAAAAATGTGTAATGAATTTAAGAAGTTGAGTCATAAAAAAAATCACACACAAGTAAACAGCTTTATTCTTTTTTGTTATTTCTATAATTGATTATAAAAAATCTGAACTATCAAAATTGTATAAGAGGGTAAATTTCATAGGTCAAACTATCATGTCAAAAAATGCTAGTAGGGCTGCCCCTGGTTTAAATTTTTTTTAGCCAAATTTACCATACAACATTGAAATCCTACTCATATTGGGTATTTTATAGGGTTTATAGAGAAAAAGTTGTAACCAAATGGACATTTTTTAGCCAAGTAGTGAAAATTTTAGCCATTGGCTAATTTGACGAATGGTAGAGTAAGCCCTGGCTAGGATTTTGCATCTAAATTTCAAAAATATTTATGGGGAAGCATGCACCCAAACCCCCCCTAGTTCACTTCGGCGTTTGAAGCTTTGGCCTCCTCAATTGGTCATTGAGCCTCCTCTTAATGACAACCCTAACAGTGGTCCACTTCTGAAGAATATAGGCGCCAAAAGCGTGAAAATAAGACCTTCATTTTAATATGATGAATAAATGTTTGACTGAAATCCCTCAGGCGATGTCTGAGAAACTCGCTTACCAAAAAACTTTAACCTAACCAAAATACCTTAAAATGTAAAATTTCTAAGTGCAGAAAAGCTTATAATTCTGACATTTCAAACTTACTATAGTAATCAAAATTTGCCTATGGGTTCATTTCAATATGGAGAATAATGTTTTAAGTTTGAATGAAATCCCTCAAGCCATTCCTGACAAACTAGCTTACTGAAAAACATTAACCTAGCCCAGACGCCGACGCCAGGGCAAGAATAGCTTGCCTTTTCTTCGAAAACTCGAGCTAAATATGCATTACATCCTGAGTGTTTAATTAAAAAGAGTACTGCATCACAAAATGCTAGAAATCATTTACCTCAACATGACCTTGTGACATATCCGCAGTTTCCATGGCAACCTGGTGGTCTGTTGCCAGGGCAATCGCATGCTGGTCCTGGTGGTCACGCTTGCCTTTCCCAACCCTGGGGGAAGCACCAACACCACCTAACCCACGACGCTCATTGCGGAACTTGTCACAGAGAATCACATACCAGGAATCCTACGTAATTGATATATAATTAAACAAAATTGAATTAAAATTTTATAAAGATCAGATCAGTTCTTACTTTTTTTACCATCATATTTAAAAAGATGTGAATGACTGTACCAAAATTGTGTACAGAAAACAAGGCAGAATCAGATGTTACAATGTTGCAAAATAATATTCTATTATAAACATGATTTTTCTCTCATATTATAAACATGTTTTTCTCACAAATTATATTAGTGACAGTTCTATCTGAACAGTACTTTTACTGATAATATCAGCAAATATGTTATCTACTATTAATCTAATTAATAATATTGGGCCATGTAACTTACCGCTGGTGAGATGTGGCTTGCTTTCATTTTGGCAGCCAGAGTAGGAAACGTTTCCACTATTGCATTTGCTACAGCCATTTTCTGAGTGGGTGTTGGGTAGCTAAGAACAATAAAACAGCTTTAGTATAGTGCAGACAAGTTTTTTAGAATCTGAAAAGGCAATAAGGCCAACAATAAAAATGTGGCTCGTCGTGGGAAAACTGGACTTAATGCATGTGCGTTAAGTGTCGTCCCGGATTAGCCTGTGCAGTCCGCACAGGCTAATCCAGGACGGCACTTTCCGCCTACAGTGGATTTATGTTCAGAAGAGACTTCCTTGAAACAGAAAATACCATTGAAGCGGAAAGTGCCGTCCTGGATTAGCCTGTGCGTACTGCACAGGCTAATCCGGGACGACACTTTACGCACATGCATTAAGTCCGGTTTTCCCACGACGCGCCTCAAATATGTTTGTTTCTGCTTCCCGACCCATGCAAAATAGGGTTGGGTAGGTAGGTAGGAAAAATTTTTTTATTTTTTTTTTACATTGAAAATGAGCTACATTTGTGTAAATTGAACTACCATAGTAATTTATTCAATGCTATAACAATATGTACATGTAGATGTATTAAAGACAGATTAAACATTGACTAGATCGTAAAATACATAACTATACTAATCATGCATGTACTACTTGTAATATTTGTTATATTCTTTATATTTAATAAATGAAAAAAAAATCATAATGTATTAAAGAGAATGGACTTTACTTGAGAATTGGAACAGAATGCAATGACAGGTACAGACAACCAAATTTCAAGAGTCGAATTTATTTATCCTAATGTGTCCATTTTCAGATGTCCATAAGAAACTAATTAATTCACAGACCTTTAGTGGACTTTGAAAACTAAGAATAGCTACTCCTATTGAAATCAGGATCAATTATCTATACCTAATGTTTGTGATGTAAACATGCAAACATATGGAAAATGGGGTTGCCAGTAACTTAAATCTGCCATCTTTAATTCGTTCCAAATTCTGAAGACACACTATAACATAAAACAAATTAGCCTGGCATTGTTTTTCAACAGTGTTTCAGATTAATATTATCCATTCAAAAATTGTCAACATTGCAGAAAAACTGAACTAGAGCTTTTTTCATGTATTATTTTTTTTAGAAATGTTGACACAATAGCACACTCTTGATTTAAAAAATTTAAAAATTCTATATTGGAACCATGTATATACACTGTAGACATAAATATTTGTCATTTTTTTTTTTTTTCACTGAATTTGGACTTTCACTTTCAGTTTCAATTTTAGCATATTCAGACAAATATAGTCGGTGACATGATAAGATTTATTTCAGTAAACTTGTAGTAACAGTTATCTTGAATATTATTGTTTCATGAATAAAAACAGTCTTTCATTTCAATTTAACAATTACGAGTTAAACAAATAGCAAATATAACATTCACTGACGATCACGATGTCCGCCATTTTGTTTGCAGATTTGCACCTGATCAGTCTCCTATCACTTTAATTAGTGTACAGGTGTGAAAACATAATTATTGGACCTCAACCAATCTTATGTATTCATATGCAATTAATCCGTCAAGAATATTTTTTCCTTAAAAACCTTCACATACACATAAATAATGTGGTCCTCCACCTTGGTTAAAGTGGCTTCCTGTCTAAAGTATCACTGTATGGAAAATTCTACTTAGTGATAAAAAAGCGCTGGGAACCACGCTTGGGTTGATTCATACCCATTGCATTTCATTCATAAACACCGAGTTTCGTTCCATTTCATACTCAGAGCAGAATAAAATATTTTTACCCCCATGGAACCCAAAAAAATATTTCGGGCCGCGGTAATTTCAGTGGGTCAGTCGGGAAGGGGAAACAAAAGTTATTTTATTTTTGGCCTCATTATTGAAATTTTTATTTTTAATATGTCAATGTACTTCAATAGAAAATGGAGCCATCCATACTCCATGAATGTACAACCTATAAATACTGCAAATTTTGACACATGTTTAAGTACATAACCTTACTTGTTAATCGAATGCTTTTATATTTACATGTAGACACAACAAAATTGAATTTAAGTTTTCACACTGTTCCAGCCGACATATACAGGGTACTAAATATACACAACTTTAACATTGAACCATTTAGAACTGGATAGCTTTTTACACCTCAGGACACACCTAAAGCTCATAAACCACAACTTTATTTGTATACAAGCATTCCATTAACTTTCATGATAACACATGCCTGGAAAGGGGTAATGAAACTGAGTTATACTTACAGGCCAGTGTATTTGATAAGTTCATGGAATATTGTATCAATCAGCTGTATTTTGCCTGCTCGAGTGATCTCCCCTGTCTGGATCATTTGAAGGGCCTAAAACAGTATAAATATCAGCAACATGTACAACAATATTAGCTCCCCTTAGATACATTCACCAAATTTTATCTCTGTTTTAGATTCATTCAACAATATTTGCTCCCGTAAGATATTTTAACCAGTTGTAGCTCTGTTTCAGATTCATTCAACAATATTAGCTCCCTTTAGATATATATTCACCAATTTTATCTCTGTTTTAGATTCATTCAACAATATTAGCTCCCTTCAGATATATTCCACAATTTTAGCTCCATTTCAGATTCAACAATTTTAGCTCCCATTAGATATATTCAACAGCTCAGCTATGCTTCAGAATCATTCAACAATATAAGCTCCATTTAGAGTTATTCAACAATTTTAGCAACCCACCCCCCCACCTTTAAGATTCAAAAATATAAGCTCCCTTTAGACAATAATTTTAGCTCTGCTTTAGAATCATTCAACAGTATAATCTCCATTAACGTTTGTTCAACAATTTTAGCTCCCCTTTAGATTTATTCAACAATATTATATCACTTTAAATTTATTCAAATCTTAAGCACAATGAAGTTAGATACATTTAGTAATTTTCGCACTTCTTGAACGAAGCAAAAAATTAACAACCTGGAAACTTTGCCTACCTTTAGCCCATAGTCCAAATTAGCAACAGGGAATTTATCAGGGAAGGGTATGATTTGTTGGATCTGATGGGAGTAGTATTTTGGATTGCTGTTCTTCATAGACTCCAAGAATTTCCGACGCATTTTCTTGGTAGACATCTCTGCTGCTAGTTTTTCATCTACAAAAAGAAACACAACAAAATGTTGAACAGTTTATACTGAGAACTACTCATTAGAAAGCCAGTGATAATATCAATATTTTGCACTAAAATGTTAACCTAGAACTTACATATAATTTACTACTATATTACAACAAAAACTAGACATGTGTCCGTAGGACACGGATGCCCCCACATTCAGCTGGTTGTCAGAAAACTCTGATGTCGGAAAAAAATGCACCAAAATACCCAGGTGCACAAGTTCACATGCTGATGAATATGTTTATAACGTTTCATCAGTCTAGCAGTGTTACTTTTTTAGTTACACGCGACACAAATCAAAAAATGTCATTTTTTGCTAAAAAGGGGCCATAACTCCACTGATGGCAGAAAAAACTGCATCAAAATACCCAGGTGGACAAGTTCACATGTCAATTAATATGCATTATATCAAGTTTCATGACTCTAGGAATAATACTTTTAGAGTTACGTGGGACACAAGTCCAAAAATGTCATTTTATGCTAAAAAGGGCCATAACTCTGCTGGTGTCTAAAAAAACTGCACCAAAATACCCAGGTGCACAAGTTCACATGCTGATTAATATGTTTATAAAGTTTCATCAATGTAGCAGTTATACTTTTCGAGTTACCTGCGACACAAGTCCAAAAATGCCACTTTTTGCTAAAAAAAAAGGGCCATAACTCTGCTGACGTCGGAAAAAACTGCACCAAAATACCGAAGTGCACAAGTTCACAAGGTGGTGAATACGTTTATAAAGTTTCATCAATGTAGCAGTTATACTTTTATAGTTACAGGTGACACAAGTCCAAAAATGTCATTTTTTGCTAGAAAGGGCCATAACTCGGCTGATGTCGGAAAAAACTGCACCAAAATACCCAGGTGCACAAGTTCACATGCTAATTAATATGTTTATAAAGTTTCATCACTCATGCAGCAATACTTGTTGAGTTACGCGCGACACAAGTCCAAAAATGTCATTTTTTGCTAAAAAAAGTGCCATAACTCCGCTGATGTCGTAAAAACTGCACCAAAATACCCAGGTGCACAAGCCCCGATGAATATGCTTATAAAGTTTCATCATTCTAGCAGTTATACTTTTTGAGTTATGCTCGACACAAAAATCCGACAGACGGATGGACAAGGGCAAATCTCATAATTAACATAACAAAGTAAAGTTTGTCTGTATAAAAAAGGAATCTGTGGGTTAAAAATGTTCCATAAACTTAGATTTTAAACATAATTACAAATGTTTCCAATTAGTTACCTTAACCACTTTCGAAACCAATATTGTAAATTTCTTAACTTGACAGATTTAAGCATCGGGACTAAAAAGCTCAAGTGTAATAACAAGAAAAATATTTAGAAAACAAAAAAGACAAGGCAGTCCAAAGGACAGCCATATCCCCCGCCGTGGTCCTTCATAATATCTTAAAGTATCACACTGACCATTTATCAGTTTCATGAAAATTCCTTAAAGGGCACAGGAGATATGGCGCTGACACGAAAATGTAGGCTCAAACATTTGACCTTTAAGTGTGACCTTGACCTTGAGGTGGCAAGACTGCTCCATCCCTTCTGCACATCGCCTCAATATGATAAACATTTGAGCCAAGTTTTATGAAAATCCTTCAAAGGGCATAGGAGATATGGAGCAGACACAAAAATGGAGGCTCAAACATTTGACCTTCAAGTGTGACCTTCAAGTGTGACCTTGACCTTGAGGTTGATGACTGCCTCATGCCTTCTGGACATTGCCTCAACGTTATAAACATTTGAGGCAAGTTTCATGAAAATCCTTCAAAGGGCACAGGGGATATAGAACGGACATGAAAATACAATCTCAAACATTCAACCTTCAAGTGTGACCTTGACCTTGAGTTGGCATGACTGGCTTATGCCTTCTGCACATGGTCTCAATGAGAAAAACATTTGAGCCAAGTTTCATGAAAATCCTTCAAAGGGTATAGGGGATATGGAGCGGACACGAAAACAGACACGAAAATGGAGGCTCAAAAATTTAACCTTCAAGTGTGACCTTGACCTTAAGCTGGCGTGAAAGGCCCGTGCCTTCTGCACATCGTCTCAATGACCTGAACATTTGAGCCAAGTTTCATGAAAATCCTTCAAAAGGCATAGGAGATATGGAGCGGACACGAAATGGAGGCTCGAATATTTGACCTTCAAGTGTGTCCTTGACCTTGAGCCGGCGTGACTGACATGACTGACTCATGCCTTATGCACATCGTCTCAATGACTTAAACATTTGAGCCAAGTTTTATGAAAATCCTTCAAAGGGTATAGCAGATATGGAGCGGACACGAAAATGGAGGCTCGAATCTTTGACCTTCAAGCATGACCTTGACCTTGAGCTGGCATGACTGACTCATGCCTTTTGCACATCATCTCAATGACCTTAACATTTGAGCCAAGTTTCATGAAAATCCTTCAAAGGGTATAGGAGATATGGAGCGGACACGAAAATGTTAAGGACAGACGGACGGACGGACAGACGGACGGACAGACGGACGCACAGACGGACGGACGAAGGACATTCCTATAACCCCCCTCCCGCTTCGCGGCGGGGGATTAAAAAAAACTGGTTCCTGCTCGGCTCGAACTCGGGATCTACAGATTAAAAGGCTATCGCCTTAACCAGTCTGCCATTCCGACTTTTATATTTTACTCTGCATTATTTACTGTATGTAAGTGTTCAACGTGTTGTCAACAATTTCAACTAAAACAACAGAAACACTCCAAATAATTCCATCATTAAGCGTTACAAACGCGCTATAATTTTATCAATTTCAACTGATGATTACTCATTAACTCATTTTTTTACAGTATATTTCTAGGTCCGTAGTGTTATTTTGCTCCCTTGTATACACTGTTCTTTTATTTTTGGAATCGGTGACAAAAAGTTGACAAATTGTCAATTCGTCAATCTGTGAACAGGTCCCTTAAAGGAATTGTTCACAGATTTTTGCATTTTTGTAAGTACATGTATGCCATTAAATGTCTTAACTTGACAAATTTCAGCATCGGAACTAAAAAGATGAAGTATAATAACAAGAAACTATTTTACAAGCCCACCCATATAATACTGAGAATTTGAGCAAGCATAGTTCAATGCTTAGGCCAACATTTTTTTATCTTTTGTGTTACGGGAGCGCCGACCCTAAATTTTGACAAAATAAAAAAATAAAAATAAAAGTAACTTTTGTGAATTTTATTTATAATTTCCCCGCCGACTTTGTATTTTATTCATAGCACAAAAAAATTATATGCCGATAGCTAAAATGTTTTGTACTATGTTCCAATAAAAAGTACTATTTCCATTTCTTTCCCGATGGAGACCAAACACTTTGAGTACGAATATAAATTCGGCAATATGTAAGGACTGGTTTTTGTATAGAACACATAGTTCAAGGTCACAACACACTAAATAAATACGTCATGTAGGGCTGTACTCTCTAAATAAATCAACAAGTTTAACTCGAAGACATGTTTTTATGTTTAGACACTTGCTTTGATATTCCTTTGTGGAGATGTTGGTAGGGTAAGCATTGGTATGCACAAATAAATCACTTATATGTTTTAAGATTGGAGACTACAGTATGACACTTGCGCTGAGGTGGGTTACATTCAACTAGAAAGTAGCCGCTAAAAAGATGGTGATAAAACAGTCAACTTTGTTTAGTGTCGAGTTCTTTCTTACATAATACATGACATACCCTTTTTATTGCTTAAATCAATTCAGCTTAGAATGCTCTTTAAAAAAAGGTATAGTTATGAGGTTCCCTATGTGCAAAATGTTGCATTTATTTTTGGTTAAAGTTATCGCTTTTACATTAAATTACATAAGGATTGGAATTAGTATATTGTAACCTAAACACAAAACAGGGAGCGGCACTAAAGAGGCAATGTGTACATAAAATCACCATGTTACTGTGTGGTTTTATTGGCTGTAATAAGTTTTATGGAAAACATGCGATAAATATCATGATTTTATTGTGCATTACGAATTTTACAGCGAAAACGGCTTTTTCAGGTAAAAAAAAAAGAAAAAAAGTACGGAAACCCGTCTTGTGAATCTTGCAGCACACTAAATAATGCTAAAATCAAAAATGAACACGTTTTATACAATATTTATTTCTATTGCATTAAAGTATGTAAACATATGCTATTAGTTTGACTGATTTCTATGAATTAAGTACACAATTTGACTCAGGCACCCCATATAATCAAAGCACTGAAAATGCAAGCCAGATTGCTTATCAGGCATCATTCTCAAATGCGTTTTCAAGCATTTCTACTTTGTGGATCGGTCTGAAATTTTGCATGCACATTAGAAATATGTTAATAATGATGTAGAATTGTTTTTTTTCGCGATATCAAAACTTTAAGTTGTCTTCTAGGTCACAACACACTAAATAAATAAGTCATGTAGGGCTGTACTCTCTAAATAAATCAACTCGATTTATGCTCTTTAAGAAAAGGTATGGTTATGAGGGTCCCTATGTGCAAAATGTTGCATTTATTTTTGGTTAAAGTTATCGCTTTTACATTAAATTACATATGGATTGGAATTAGTATATTGTAACCTTTTAACACAAACCATTAATTTCCAATAACCAGTCTAGCACAGTCTGCCAGGTGCGTGGTTTCATCTCGTGGTGGTTTCATCTCGGAAATTCATTATCAAATTTGTGAAAACAACGAGCTGTTTGTTAGCATTCACTGTCTTATTAAAGATGATTGCTAGCAAGCTGTCGTAGAATCAGCGGACACAACTAATTAAAGGATTAGCTTATTGATAAATGGAGTGTGAAATTTTGTGTCTGGAATATGTCAAATGGACTGGTTATCGGGTGTGCTTACATTTCGGACAGTAAAGTCAAAGTGGATTGTTCTTGAGTTCTTACTTCAAATATAATATCCTATTTTACTAATTAGTTATTTTTGATACATGTACTAATTGATATATATTTTGTTCAGCCTTTTTATGTTAACCAGAGTGCAACAATTCATTATAGTATACTATTTACAAATTTTAGTTTATTCATTAATATTTTGTGAAGCACTTGTAAATATTATAACGGTGAGTGTATACATGTTGACATGAAAATTATATCCAAAGTTATTCAAATTACTGCAATGAACAATAAACTACAATGTTTAATGAATTTAATATAGTGCAAGTAATTTAAGTGTACAAGTGCTTTTATTAATGCCATAATATTAATATACAGCACTGACAGAAAAATATATATCAATTAAAACAATAAAAACATTGAGGTAGTTTCCTCCAGTGGCCAGTGTTCCTAGAAAAGCCAGATAACAGGGGAATAGTGACAAATCATACTACAATTACATGACGCTTACAATTAGTAATGTGTGGATTGTAAACATCTTATAGCTGTTAATATCTTCCCCCAAAATTGCTTATTTTTTTCCCCCAAATCAGGCATTTCGTGCTAATTTTCCCTATAAAAAGGCCAGGCCCTTTCCTCCATATCGGCAGAAAAAAATCTGAAAATTGATCAAAAAAGAGAATCCATTTCAATTCGCAAAATAGCATAGAACAACACAGTTTCTGACATCGTTACCGATTTATGTGAAAAAAATGTAATCATTTTGAGCGTCTTTGCCGACGAATCAGAGGTGTTCTCAGGCATACACTTTGACATTATGAAAAGCTTTGGATAGGTTTGATGAAATAAATATTATTGATTAAAATGCCATACTTAAATTATATGCATTATTAAACTGTATAAACTGCCTAATGATTGCATCGGACCAGTTTAAAAATAGGTAAACTTTTAGGGTAAACTTATACGCCATGTCAATTTAATGTATGAATAAAAGAAAACAGGTCGGGAAACCTACTAAATTTCAGTATTAAGTTAGTGAGCTCCAGATGATCCAGTAGTTACAAAAAGAATGAAAATTGACAAGATACTGGGGTCAACGAAAGTGCCAGCTAATTAATGTTTAAATTAAAATAATAACAAGTGTACAAACACAGAAATATTACAATACAATATGAAACAAAAGCAGTTGTCAAGTTAAAAAGAATAAATGTTTTGATAAGTATCAAATAATGATTGTTTAATTCTGTTCAAATACATAGTTAAAAAGTTTTCAACTATTTTATTTTTACTAGTATGTCTTAAAAGTGCATGTTTTTGGCCATGACTGTTAAAAAATGTTTTATTTTTTAAATAAATAAAATTATATTTTTTTCATTTTTATTTTTAATTTTTTTGTCGACTGGTGATAAAAAGACATTATTTTTATTTTTATTTCTCCCCCGCCCGACTCAATTAAACAAAAAAATTCCCGTAAAAAAAAAAAAAAAATGTTGGCCTTACGGGCTTGTGCTAATTTCAACCACTGAAAAGCCAACACACGCTTACCAGTATTAGTACCCTGTGCATTGTTCCCAACAGCAGTGTACATGGATACCGGATACGCCCCATCCTCCTGACCCACGTCCGATACTTCAGTCTGACCCCCGATTTCTGGGGTCATAACCTTGAGGGCATTTATATCCCCCATGCTGTCCTCATCAGAATGACCGGCCTCAACTGATCAAGTATTGAAACAAAGATCTATTTAATATTAAGAGTTAATGAATAACAAAGGAAGAACACACTTCTAAAGTTATACATTTATGTTTACAAGTAGTTTTAGAATGTGACAGTAGACTACCTAATAATGCCCATTCAATTTAACCATATTTCCAAGACTTACATCAATTCTCTACGAAAATAACTCAGGGGCGTGGAAATCCCATGCCCAACTTGTCCGCAATGGTATTTTTAGTCAGACAGGTAAAGTTTTATTGTCAAGCTGTCCAGGAGCACAATATCATTATCGTGTGACAAAAGTTAGGCATTAATTCTCGTATTATATTATATATATAAGTACAATTGTAATTTATTAATACATATAATATGTATTAATAATTAGGCTAAAAAAAAATTACTGAATTGTTTCTCAGGCACTTTTTCCAAAAAATCAGGAGGGAGGGCAATTTTTTGTTATTATTGAAGTTTTTTTTTCTCCAAATCTTTTCTATTGGCACTATTTAATGGCTTATTAAAACAAGTAAATAAGTACAGATTAAAGACAATTTTAAGTTTTAATAACAACATAAGCATCCCTTTTCATAAAATTCTAAATATAGATTTATTAATCACAAACTGTAGTTTATGCAAGCTGATGAGGCAATCAATTTGAATGTTTATAATTAACATAAGTGCCTTCAAATTCATACACCATCAGCACTATAAAGTACTTCTATTTATAGAATTTAACTTTCCGTAATTCATACTTTTTATAACTGTCAAAAACAGGAATTATTTCTGCAATAAATCACCAATAATTTTTGGAAAGGAAAATCAACACTTGTCAATGCAGTTGGCATTTTCGTCTGTTTCCATATGACTTATATTGACATAGATTTTCTTAAAAAAATATAGAATGCTATTACACAAGCAAAAGCATCTACGAAACAAGTGTAAATCAACAAATAGACAATATTTATAAAGGTTCCCAATCGAATATGACTTTTTTTTTGAAAATTTACACAGTATTTCACAATTTGTGTATATCCGATTTATATAATTAAATCAGACAGGAAGAAAGTTACTGGAAATACCGAAATCTCTACCGGGTTACTCTTCTTCCGCTATGTTAAAATGCGGATTCGTTTAATTTTAAGCCGCTGTTGATGGGATCTAATTCAATACATCGTAATTTTAGTAAGAGTTCCTATGAACGTTTATGGTGTTTATTCGTCCGAAATCTGTTAATTTACGAAAGGCATTGTTGAAAACCACGTGGTATGAACGGAATATACTATAATGTACATGCTGGTTTACTCCAGAGTCATCAGCAGTTATCGCATACAGACAATAGACCTGGGTTGTCATTATCCAATGAAACAAGCGATTTTATCTAAATCTAAGGCGTAAACAAAAACAAGAATTGTCACACAAAACTATGGCATCCATTCTAAAGAAATGGCCAGAGAGAATGCTTTAATTTGCGAATGGTCCACAGTGTATTTGGAAAAAATTTATTTCAATAGGAGCCATAACTCTGTTAACATTTAGAGGTTAGGCGTAAAAAAAAATATGTTTGTTTCAGGTAACCCGACCTACCCTAAAAATATGCCCCGACCCTAGAACATTTTATTGGGTTTGCCAGATTTATTATTGGTTTATTTACCTTTTTCAATAATATTTATAATGTGTATTTTTGGATAAATAAGTGTTTTGTTTTGATAGTATCCACTTATAAACAATGTTTAAGGATATTACTGATACGTTTTGAATATTTATTCAGTTTTAGAATCTTCAAGTTGACCATTTACCAAAAAAAAATAAAAAATAAAAAATCCCGACCTGCCTATCCTAATTTTTTGGGCATGTTACCTGAAACAAACATATTTTTTTTATGCCTTAGATACCAAAGTTGAACTTGATGTTACACCTAAAATAAGTACATGGAATTTTTTTGCGGCATGTGTCAAATGACGTTATCTGGTTCGTTTTAGCTCTTAAAATTTAGGCAAAAAGCTTTTCATTTTTTGTAAACGTTTAAACGAAATTAAATAAACAAAACATCACCGTTAAGACGGTATACCTTTTGGAAGCATCAGGCATCAATTTTGTTGCGAAACTGAAAGTAGCTACTAATATTTCCGGATGTTTATGTCCAGTGCGCATCCCATTCGCGCAGTGACCTCATGTTCAAACCAACTATTCTAGTCGTTCTCGAATTTAGGTTACACTTGATCTACCTACGGAGCCTTTTTTTGTTACCTTATGTTCATATGGGCATGTGTTTAGTGTTTTAACACTGTTTTAATCGTTACAACTGTTGAACATTATACTGACTGGATAATTGGTGAATTGTTAAGATCTTGATTAAAATTATACATTTTATATTATACATGCTTTGTTCGTGCAAAAATGGCCGGAAAATTTCCCCGTGCACGTCGTGCCTATGCGCGTCAAATGTTAGTAAAATTAAAGCACATGGGTCCTATACGCACGCTTTCCATGCGTGGAACGTGACGTCATGGTTGTCAGCAGAAATTTTGCGCTCTTTTGTAGAAAACATGGGTTTTACATGGCATGCATGTAAAACAAGACAGCTTATGTTACGAAACTACAACAGTAACACTGGAAAGGCTTTTCCGATTACGTTTTCATATTAGCGTATTTTATACTGCTTTTCGCACTTTTTTTTTTTGCTAGTTTAGCAAATAAATAAGTGTGTATATTATAAAATATAAAAGGCCGAGGGTTTGCTTTTTAGATCGATAATACGCATTGACGTGAATATAAGGTTACTTGTGTGTGGATATATGCCGATTGCGCCATTGGTAAATGATAACGTCATTCGTAGCAATGATAACCTGAGCGTTTCTATTGGCTTATATCGATTTTACTGCGTGATGAAACTCCGTCTACAGGGGCGGGGCTTCACGGTGATTGATTGCGGCTTAGGAATAACTGCAAATTGTTAAAATTTTCGGTGAAGTGACACTCGCTTTGATCATTCACCGCCTTGGTTGAGTGGGTGTACATGTTTCTAGAGTGAAAAACGGCCTTTATGACGCAAGAGATTAGCTTTCACAGCAGGTACTGTCGGTCAAACGCAGTCAACACAGCTGATTAATTGATAAAATACAGGCGCACCGGGCAATGTTTATAAGCGCAACACTAATTTTAGGCGCCCCCGGGATATCATCCGGAAACCATGTTTTTAGGGAATTTTAAGTCAAAAAGGGGCCATTACTGTCAAAATTTAGTGGTTTGTAAACAACATCGAACTTGACCTGTATTCTATGTATTCTATGATGTTACACATGTGTACCAAAAATATTTGAATATGTCGAGCCTTTCTTATCATCCGGAAACCATTTTTTAGGGAATTTTAAGTCGAAAAGGGGCCATAACTCTGTCAAAATTTAGTGGTTTGTAACCAACATCGAACTTGACCTGTATTCTATGATGTTACACATGTGTACCAAAAATTATTTGAATATGTCAAGCCTTTCTTGAGTTATCATCCGGAAACCAAAAACCAACAGACCGAAAGACCGACAAGCTCACTCCTATAAACCCCCTCTAAACTTTGTGGGGGTTTGTTTCAGGTTACCCGACCTACCCTAAAAAAAGCCCTGACCCTAGAACATTTTATTGAGTGGGTCAGATATTTTTTTGTTTGTTTCACTTTTTTACAATAATTAAATGTGTTTTGGCTAAAAGTGTTTTGTTTTGATAGCATCCACTTCAAAACAAATTTTTATGATATTAGAGACATGTTTTGAATATTCATTCAGTTTTAGAATCTTTAAGTTGACCATTTACCAAATAAAAAATAATAATAATCCCCTACCTACCTACCCTAATTTGTTGGGGCATGTAACCTGAAACAAACATAATTTTTGTTTATGCCTAAGCGATTTGGTCAGGGGTCTAGGGGGGCCCCTTCTTAGTAGATAACTGATCGTTGTTTTGAAGTTCCTGAAAAAACCACCGATTTTCACATGATTTTAAATGATGAATTTGATCGGCAATCGGTTAACAATGACAACCCTGTAGACGATAGCAAGTTACCAAAATGTTAATAATTCACATATTTCAATGCGTAGTTTTTGTATTTTGTTCGGTAACATGCCCATTAAAAACACTTTCTGAAGTTATATTTTTATTAACATATTTCTGGACTGCTCCTTTAAAACCCGGGTGCGATCATCAAAAATAGTAAAAAAATGGCATCACAGGCCTTTTTCTACTGCTCTCACGGGTCCGATAGTCGGACCCGTTCCCAATGCCAAATATGCATATTTTTTCACAATTCTAACCCCAAAATTCCCAATTGTAAAAAATCTGTATTTTTTTTTGAAAATGAAAGTGAAAATGTGATTTTTCAATACTTTACAGCCGATTTTTTCACATTGGACTTTACATTTGGATATCCTCTAATTTTATCGTTGATATTGTTTACACGGGGAGAACACGCTAATAGCTTTGTAATAAAATGGGCAACACAAAAAAAACTATTTGTTTGTCCACAATCATGATGAAATATTACATGAATTATGGGCAAATATTTTGTAATTTACACAAGTGGATGTGTCAGTTAAAGGAAGGATTTAAATAAAAGGAGGTAAAGATTTCATTTCAAATTATCACATATTTTCGCGACCTATTTAGTGTTGGTACTACACTATGTTTATCAACACATCATTAAAACAGAATAATGTAGACTGCAGATCCCACAATTTTATTTTGGTAGAGTTGGTCAGATTAAATCATTTGGTGATGAATTTTTAGAAATATACACAAACTTAAATGAAATAAGACATGCATAGGATTACAAACTCAGGTTGCATAGCTTGGTTAGGTATTTATCAAAATTTAGAGTTAAATAAAAAATTTTAGTGCCGGTAATCTCTTATTTATTGGTTTAAAACATTAAATTTTATCAATATACTTACGATTAAGCGATCATTTTTTTCCCAATTTGAAATTTTTACGTTGTGAATTTCCCAATTTAACCAAGGTACTTTTCCCAAAAAGGTCAGAAAAAGGCCTGCATCAAATCAAAATTATGGTGGGCCATAAAAAACGTTGCGGCGCTGCCTGAGAAACAAATCATTAACTTTTTTTAGCCTTATTTAAAATTGTGCTTATTTGTAATTTAATAAAACAATAGATAAGAAAAACTTACAATAAACACTTTTATATTAATTGGACAAGTGACTTTGCTTGCAGATTTTTGCAATGAATTTGTCTGTGGACAAGTCAATAAGTTTGACCATGTCTACACCCCTGTATCTTCAAACTCACCTTTGACCCTGACTTCCTGCTGATGTGAAGCATAGGAGACAGAAGCAGTATCAGATGTAGGTGTGTAAGTTTGTTCTCTATCAGCCAATGAGTATGGCTGTTCTTGTTCAACAGGGTTCACGTAAGCTGCCATTTGTTCACGGTCCACTGACATGTGGTGCAAGCTCATATCGTGGGCACTGCTTTGCACGTCACCCACAGCTCTCAAGGCTTCTGAAGATGGAGGAAATGTTTGTGTCCGCAATGCCTCAAAAGCCTCGAGGGTAGATTGAATGTTTTGTGATCGAAGCGACTCTGGAATAGATTCAGTGTCAAGTCTGTGTAACCTAGCAAGGATGTCCATACTCGCATGAAGCGGAGGCAAAGATCCTTCCATGCTTGCTGTAGATGAGGTAACAGCCCTCACAGGTGACTGCTGTCGAGATTTTTTGGGGTTTGCAGGTGGGATGAAAGTAGGTGAGGACTCGTCAGAGTAGGTGGTTGTGTCAGCTTTCCGACGCCCCGATTTACTTGCAGTTGAAGATGAAGGTGTTTCCATTAAACCCGTAGCTTGGGCCGATTGCTTCAAACTTCTGTTTACAGCAGCAATCTGGGATTCTAAAGCAGCTATTTGAGACTCAACTTCTGCAGTTGACAGAGATTCTTTTCCACCAGACAGTGACACAGGCAAAGACATAGACAGACCCTGGTCTATATGGGACTGCCTGATATGTTTGGGTGAGAGATGTGATATTGGTGGTATCCGCTGTGTCCCGTGCTGAAATGCTGCAAGTTCCGGAGATGAAATTGGAACTGCTGGCTTCTGAAAGGCGTCTGTTGATTTGGTTGTGCTTGCTAACAGATGGGATGCGTTAATTCCTGATATCACTGGTGAAACAGATGGTGACACTACAGTGGTGTTCATTGTAGACACTGAATAAAGCATACTCGCACTAGATGGGTATGAGAGTGGGTCGTAGGTTGAGGTAAACTGTTGTAGAGATGGTCGGAGGGATGCGAGACTGTGCACTGTATGGGGTGACAACGGAGGCTGAGAGATGTGGGGGACGGTTGGCGATAGGTCTTTGTCCCCGGCAGACGCAGCTTGGGCCTGAGCCTCTTTCTGCTGTTGCTCTAGATAATCTGCACTAGCCCTTAGCCACTGGGGAGTGTCATTCGGTGTATTATCTGTAATAGTTATAAACACAATCAGTGCTTTTGCAAGAACTTAGACCATAACATTCACTGCATGCATTGTTTGCTCTAGATGCTGAATTATTTGAAAACCTACATTGTCTTTAGCAAAAAGACGAAGTCGTGTTACTGAATTTGATAATTGTCAGTTCAGCAGGTAACTTACATCAAAATATCTTATAGGGAACAAACTGACATACTCCATTTATTGTGATCTGTAAAGTGTTCAACACTACCAGTGGCGTTATCACTGCAACACTACCAGTGGGGTTATCACTGCAACACTACCCCCTACATGGGTACACCAACATCCATCTGTTTCAAACAGATCCAGCTAATTCAAGCACTAGTATATGTATACATATGTTTGAAGAATGAGAAAATCATGGTGTAGGCGATTGACTTGTAACAGGGCTTTCATTAACTTTTGAAAACTGGAAGTTTGAACTTCCTGGCCTCTGATTTTGGAAGTTTTGCTCATAATATTTGAATGTTTTGACTGTATTGCGTGACATAAATATGTACATTACCATTTTCACAGCACATTTCACTTCTCTTATTATTAGCTATTATTGTACTTCAGTCATGTTTTTCACTTCATGTTGTTGTTTTTCAGACCTATTGTAAACTTTGAATTATAATCAGGGCTTGCACATAGGTGAAAATGTTGGAAGTCCTCACTTCCAAGTGTTGGATATTGGAGGTTTTAAGCATTCTTTTTGACTTTTTGATACTTCCATGGCTGCAATTTTGGAAGTCATGCGACAAAAACTGGAAGTAAATTACTCCCAAACTTCCAGTAATGCAATAAATCACGGTACTCACAAAGCTCCAACGGAAAATCTTAACTTAAGTGTCTTAAGTTGTATTTAAGTGAACATTTCAGATAAAATTTTCTACGTGAAATGCAATTATTTTTATTCAAAAAAGGGTTATATATAAAACAATACTTAATAGCAGCATTTACAAGTTCAAAACATTTAATGTAAAAGACAGACCTGTGAATGAATGAGCCACAGACTAAAATAATTTTATGAATTTTAGAAATTTACGTAAGTTTTTACTAACATGCTATACGAGTATGGGCCAATCATGATGTTATAGGGATAACCTACCCATGATCATACGCCCAAACACCTTGTACTCCGCCACCTTGATGTCCAGCCACATCACAAAATGGGACAGCGTCCATGGCTGGACCTGGGACAGAAGATTGCTGAAATCTTTTTTCACTGAGCCAAGGTCCATCATTGTTAAAATATCACCTGCAACAGCAATGAAAGATTTAAAATGGTTAATATTGTGCCAGAACCAAAAATCATTTTGTTCAATCTAATAACACAATTTTATCATTTTAACTAGTAACAGGATCGTCATTATCAAATGAAACAAGCAATTGTTTATCTACGGTATATCTAAGCGGTTCGGCCAGGCATCAAGGGGGCCCCCTCTTGTGATATTAATCATTGCAATTTTATTTTAAATGTCCTGGAAAAAAACAACTGATTTTCAAACAATTAATTTTATTATCAATTGGTTCATAATGACAACCAGGGATCTCGGAAACGCAAAATCAAGCGTATTTGGATGCATATTTTGTCAAAAGGACGCATCTCAAACCCGTGCCAAGAGTCCTTGGGACGCATGCTTTTTGGCTAACTGTGTATACCCTGTTACTTAACACATATACACGAGTGCCTGCAGTAAACTCGGCAGTAGTCGAGATAAAATCAATATCAGCCCCAGTACACACTGCAGCTGTCAAAGTCTAGTCCTTTAGCTCTGCCCACAGCAGTCCCTTAGCTCCGCCCACATCCTTCCAGACAGGTACTGTTAATTTTCATTGGTAAATTACATTTGTCACTCATTGCTGTGCTTTAATGCACAAGTCAATTAGAATGTGTGAAATCGCCGAAATGTGTCAAAAGGCGTCCTCAATAAAGAACAGTTTTGAACATATTTGACAACTTGAAACAAACAACATTGTTAAAATGAGTGAAAAACAGCTTCAGCTGATTTCATTAATTTATATTGCCAATCCAATTTCATAAATAACAACTAAATATCAGTAATATGGTGATAGGAGTTTTGGTTCTGACAGAAATTTTATATGAAAATCTAGGGCTGAATTTTGACAGGAATATAAAAGCATCGATCAATAATCATACATGAATGAACTTTCTAGTATAGATAACACCTATGACAAGACATAAATTAACAATACTAGCGGTACGTAAAGTACAACATTTTGAAACGTCACATTTTTCGCGACCTCGCGAAAATTTTCGTCGCCGATTTTACAGGTCACAAACATTTGTAAAACACATGCAAACACATACTTTGGTGTTTAATATCACCAATAATTGCTCCTTTTTACATTTTAGTGTTGTTAACCTGTTTCACAATTACTCTACTTGACAGTTACTTATGCTTTACTGTAATCACCGCATCATAACTTTTTACTAGGCATACACATTACAAATTAGTCAACATGTTTAGACCATCAATTGCTAATTGTCCAGAATTTACCTGTTTTAAAATTAATTATTGGTACAAAAATATTGTTTATAAGACATGATTAAGTATTATATATTATCATTATAACTACATAACCCAATAAAAATAATATAAATAATAATAATAATTATTATTATTATCATGATTATTATTTTATTTATAACTGTCATATATTGTATAAATGTATAAACTGTAAAAATTCCATTCACTTTCGCGTGTCACATACTTAAATTTTATTTCTTTTCTATTTGGGACTCCCAACTTTTTTGGGGGAAGGAGTTCCAGGACTCCTATTTTAAAATCCTAGTGAGATCCCTGACAACCCTGCTAGTAAACCTATTTATCCCTTACTCTTCAGATAACGTTCTACCTTATATACTGTTTTTTCACAAGATGCTCTAGAATAATAGCATGTTCGGTAACCTGACAATACGGAAATATATGCTTTTTATGCAGACATCGTCTTTAAGTAAATAAAGCCACATTATCATGCTAAACAGGCAACAAAATCTTTTCTTTTAATTTAATGCGCTACTTTCGTGGAAAACATATTCTGATCTTGTGTTTAACACCAGTGCTAGTCCCACTTTCCATCGATATTCACTTGATTTTTTTAACTTAAACTGACGAGTATATATTTCACTAATATTGAGATTGAAATGGACTGCTGTAAGAGTTTTTACAGAACAACAGTGCATGCACCTGCCTCAGATGACATCATTACCAACACAAAAACATGATACAGTATCGAAAGACGTATTTTTTAATTGTTGGAGATCGTTATGGTTGACCTGTTCTGAGTGCTGTCATTTGTTTATAAAGTTATATGTTACAGATTTTTAATTTGAAATTAAATATATATATTTTGTTGGTATTAAATATGTTTTAGAAACAAGTATGATCAAACCTATTTTAAGTACAATGTCATAGTGTCATTAAGAAGAGTGGTATCTAAAAAACTGACATATCAACCAATAATTTTGAATTTGGATGTTTAGAAAAGGATAAATACTTAAAAATGTTTATCATGATGCATAAAGAGTTATTTAAAGCAGTTCTGTTATATTTATATTGATGAAGCTTTCATATAATCTAGTAACCCAATTTTATCCAGTAACCCTATTTATTTTTTCAGTTAATTGACATATCAAAAATAATATGGAATTCGGATATTTAGAAAGGATAATTAATACTTCAACATTTATATCATGCATAACAAGTTTTTAAATGCATTGTTATATTTACACTGATCAAGCTGTCTAATAAATACCATCATGTACACATGCAAACTGTAAATGAATATTTGACCTAATTTTATGTATTAACCACTTTTGCTTATTAAAAATTTAATATAATTGCAGTTTAAAGGTTAATGCAAGAAAGCAATATGACCAAAACCGATTTTCAGTGAGAATGATAACTGGAGCTGCTAACATATTACCACTTTTAAGACTTACTACTATACAATATTACACATTTAATTGGTTGTTTATTTTTAATGAATAATAAATTGGAAACTAGATTCATTGACATGCATGTATTGTACAATATGTGACACACTATGACATGCATTTGATAGCATTACACATTGAAGATTTACCTTCATGAATGTTATAATTGTGTTGTCAGCATATTATGCATAAATTAATCAATAAATTGTTGGAAAAAGAACGCTAAAATTTACAAAGCTTGCTTTGTTCAAAAACCGGAAATGACGGACACCTGCTCTCTATCCTAGCGTTGTCGGCATATTTTATCTGGGTTCATTGTCGATTAGCTATTTGATGAACAAGCCGTGCAACGCATTTAGTGTTAGTTTTATTTAAGGCTACATTCGGGCGAACCGTACCATTATAAAAAGTAGTTCAACATTTGCCCAGCGCCTAACAAGTTATGGTAAATGCAAAATTAAACGCTTAAATTATTAAAAACACGATTCAAATTGATATTTTAATTACTATTTTATAAAAGATCCAATCAGGGGCGTAGCTTCCTTTAGGCACTATTTGCACGTGCCTATACATTTTTTCCCGAGAATGTTTTTTTTAAATATGCCAAAAATGCAATAAAAACAAGAGGGTGGATAGGATTGAGGGGATCTTTATTGGCTGTGTTGATACTTCATTGTTTAACGAGTCGACTACGTCAATATGAAATAAATTTCACGAACACACGCTTATTTTACAATTATTTTGTAGAATTGGGGCTTAGCTGAAGTTAGTTGTTTGTAGCCACATACGAGTATAACACTCCTGGCCCAAATTATCGCTTGCAGCGTCATTTTGGAGATTCCGCCTATTGTGCCAATACATTTTTGAACCCAAGCTACGCCTCTGCCAATATTACAATAAATATACAAGTTCTACTATATTAGTACATTTATCACCATTAAAGCATTTGTTCAACAGTGTGTGTTTATAATGATCACAAGTAACGCAGCTAATTTGGACAACAACACTTTTTTCACAAGTAAACCTCTAAAACAAAAAAACGCGGGATTGGTCGGGTATTACATTAGATCTGTAAAAATCATAGTTCAAAATACTTCGATAACTTCTGAGTCTAGAATGAACGATTTTGTGTGCATGTGTTAGGCACTGTGTTATACCTGGAGACATTTCCCATACCCCCCGGTTGGCCAATAATTTCGTTAAGGAAAATTGCTAGAATACACGTATATACGCAAACATATTTAAATACCAAATTTCTTGCAGCAAACTTCACAAACAATACAAAATGTTATCCTGTTGAACCAGATATCAATCATGAACAGTGGTGGCGGTTTCTTTTCACTTATAATACTTGTTAGATCTGTTTCGACTAATGCTCGGATCATTCATCTCGAGAGTCGGTTCTTACAAAATGCTGAACAAATGTAAGATATGTCTTTGTGTAAGAGTTTCAAAAATGCAATGATAATTTTAGAGTTCGAAACATATTGACGTCAGCTGCTCAACTATCAATGTTAGCTCTTTGCTTAATAATTCTAGCTCAGTCCATTGGTGATGCATAATGTATAAACGCACGCTCTGAAGGCACCAATATTGCATGTACAGACAAAATGATACTTCCGCACATTATATTAAACGGACTCCAAAGAATATAACCGCGATGACGAATCCACCTATTCTCTTGAACAAAGACATTTTGCCAGAGTTCTACCATTGTACAGAAACAGAAGTCTCTGCACATTACAGATCGTACTTTAGGCCTACAGTCTGACACATATATTAAATGTTAAACTAATAATAATTTTACAAGATGCGTTTCATATTTTTAATAATGTAAATAAAATATTGGTTCAGTAATATTATTTTCTTAAAAAACTGTTTGTTGTATGCATTAGAAAGTTCAAACAGGATAACCGTAGATGTAACCTCAGTAACCGCGGTTACCGATGATCAAACCAGCTTTCTTTGTTCAGATAATGCACCTATCAATATTTTCACGGGGGGGGGGGGGGGGGCGGCAGGCATACATGGGACTTTAGACAGAAGGCGATTCCCGACTGCCGGAAATTTTACACGTCCAATTATTCCGGGTCCCGGGAAATATACTGTGGTAGGGCCATCTGATACACTAAGCTTTCCCACTGTGAGGATTTAGACAAAAGTTCTTGGCTCTATGGCGGGGAATTAGACACAAAACACAAAAATAAATTAGTCAAATTCCCCTGGGTCAGCATTACGCTCGTCCCCCGGAGGGAAATATTGATAGGTGCATAAGAGCTTTGACAAAAAAGATTGTAACATAGAGAAGTTAATTGTACCTTTGATTTTCCTTATATTGAAATAGTAGCACTTTAATTAACGCCGAGGAAAGCCATCAAGAACACAACAAGGAAACTCTTGTGGTGTGCATACTTATCTCATATATTGATGACATATGAAATTACAACTTGAACATGCATGATAAAATTATGCTTTCTGATTGTTCCAAGGTATCCCGATAAAATTATTGATTTTTTTCACCTTTGGGGGAAAGGTTGCGGGGCCCTTCAGATGGGAAATTTTATACCACAAAAAGGGATTTTTTTTGGGGGGGGGGAAGCATTATTACATGCTTATTTTCTACTTTGTTATCAAACATTAATGAATTGTTTTGCTACAAATAATAACAAAAATTACGCACTAACTTGGTTGATGAAAAAATGCTTGGTTTGTTTACGAAAATTCCTCTTAGTCAATTTTTGTCCGATTTTGGTCAAATTTTTTAAAATAAAGTTTATATTCTAAGAGGAATTTTAAGGTAAATATAGTGGAAAATATATACTTTTTAAGCAGGGAAATGGGGCCGAATTTCGGCCCCAAATTGGCCCTAAAAAAACACTGATGTTTGTTCAAATTTTTTACGTATGTATGTAAACTGTTAATAATTGTGTATCTGTTTGTACATACAGAAGTATATACATTCATTTTGGTGACTTAAAGGCCTATGTCGGATCGGAGCTTTTTTTCTCCTCTGGGGGCATTGTCGCTTGTTACTTTTAATTACTTATATTATCATCTATTGTTGTCAGACATACAGGTCACATTAATATATAGTGACTTCTACGAGGGGTGATCCAGAATTAACCGGACTGGCTTTCAATTTTATTTATTGCGTAATATATTTTAATGAATATTTCAGAAACAAGTGTTCATTTATTGTTTTATTCGGAAACAAAACAATATTTATTTCAAAGCAACCACTCTGTATGTTGCTCGTTGCTATAGAAACCCATACCCCTTTAAGCGGGGAATGTGTCGTAATTTTACTTTAGTGCTTGGATTTGATGAAAAAATATATAGTATAAAACGTGCCGTTTCGGCGCCAATTGACGTACGATGGCATTGGTGTATTCAACGTCATTTGTCAAGTTTCTGACGTCATTGTAGATACGATTGGTTAGCAAAACGAGTTTAAGCGTTACTGCCCAGTTTCTCTCATGGCGTCATCTGATGCAACCGGATCGCGCGGTATTATACATTTCTGTCGTGAGCTTAAATATTTGCCGACCAAAACCTAAGAGATGATTCAGGAAACATTGGCAGGCACCACCATGTCACGGACGCATATTTTTGAGTGGCAGACGATTCTGGGAAGGCCGTGTGTGTTGCTGGAAGGCGATAAAGGAAGGTACCGGAAGACGTCAATAGATTCAACGTTTGTTGCTACAGTTAAAGACGTTGTTAATATGCGCGTCACTGGTCAGGACATTTGCAGACGTGTATGATAGTATACTTCACCGCGACAACGCACCCTCCCCTACAACCGACGCAACCAATTAAGCTAGAAATCGGGCTCCTGGGATTCGAACTGGTTATTCACCCTCATACTCGCCGGACCTAGCCCCGATGAATTTTCGCGTGTTTCCCGTGGTTAAGTCGGCATTGAAGGGCACGAAGTTTTAGACATTTGACCACCTGTCACGTGCGGTCCAGCGTGTTGTGTCCTGATCAGATGAAGAGTGGTACATGAACCTGTTTCAGCAGTGGATAGCGCGCCATGAAAAATGTGTAGCTTGCGCTGGTGATTATTTTAAAAATATGACAGAAACACGCAATGTCATTTTGACGTACAGTTTTCGTCGGAGCGTCCCCGACTGTGAAGTACGGTTGTTATAATAATGAACGTACATTTTTTATTTCTTGCATTACAGCTATGAAACTTTCAGATAATATAGATGAAAGATTGATAAGTTTACTGTCTTTTTTATTTTATTTGTGTGCCTCGTTGTTTTAAAATAACAGCCTCAGTCCGGTTAATTTTGGATCACCCCTCGTATACAGTATTTTATACGAAACGGATAATGACAAAATTAATGCATAGTTCTCCGCTGAACTTTCCCGTATATGTTATAACGTACTCACTAATGAGGGAAGGGGCAGACAACCGCGAATGCTGTTGAAATAATAGCGGTAACTGGAAATACCAAAACTTACATGAATCTACCAGAATCTACATGAATCGATCTAAATTATACCGAAATCTACGATAAAACTTTAATTTTATAACTTCTTATAATAAATTATTATAAAATAAACGACCAATAATACAAAACCATGTAATATATTTATTTTTATTCACTACATATGTCAACAACAAAGTATAAAAAGCATGTGACCAGCGATGAATCGTTATTCAATAACATTGAATGAAGTTGCAAACATCTAATAAATAATATATAATATTTATATAATACACATTTTCACAATAAGCGAACTGGTAAAATTGGCGGATCCATAATGTAAACACACGCAAACAACTTACAAATTGCCATGCCATATGAATCGATCAATATAAAAACCAGCATTATCATCAAATGATGCAATTAATTTTGCATATCAATGAAGGTAATATTATTTATTTAACATCTAGAAATCCGTTAGAAAAACAATTTTGTATATGCATATTAAAAATAACGTGATATGAAGTAAACATATAAGTTAACGTAAGTCCCTTTATTTCATTACGATGTGTTCTTATTTCAGATAAAACTGTTTTATATTTTAGGGTTGTCTTTTATCAAAGAAAAAAAGTGATATTTAAATGATTAACTGTGTGAAAAAAAAAACAAAATATTTTTGTTGTTTGTTTGTTGTTGTTTTTTTGTCAGAACCTTCATACATACTAATTTTCAAACATCATAGACCGCCATGCCTAGATCATATTTCAATTAAACTTAAAGTTACGCCAAAAAAGATAAACAAAGCAGAATGTATTGACTTGACTTGACATTAAGTCCCCAGCAACAAAATAATTGTCTTTCAAACAGATGCAAAACAAAAATGCCTTCTCCACATTGATATTAAACTAAAAAATTTAATTTTACTAATAATCTAATTTAATCTTAAATTAAAGCAGATATACAAATACAACTGTTTAAACTGACAGAAAATGTGTCTCAATTGTACAATAAATTTCATCAAATCCGAATACCATTTTTATTAATATGCCCTAAAGATAGAGAACTGAGAAAAAATAATCTGCAACCATATTATTGTTACTGGACATCGCTGATTAAGTTCCAAAATCTTTGAAACACCCAATCCAAAAAAGAAGATATAAACGATCTGGCAAACTATATTTTTCGATAATCAGCTTACAAAATGATACGTAGTAAGATATATGTCTAAAAACTTACTAGTGTAAAATGTGACGATTTTTTTTTATTGTCATTTGACTAAAGTATAATTCTTTACTGTTTAAATGAATGTTGACCTGTTAAGATTTGATAATTGATGCTCCAAGAAATATTTGTGAACTTTCTCCGTTTACATAACATAACATTTACATATGTTATTTTTGGAATAAGCATTGTCTAATGTTTTAATGCAATAAGCGTATCACATCTTGTCGTATAGAATAAACAATAGAAACAAAAACTAACTGTTTGATATCAATTAATTAAAAGTGATTAACTAATTAACTTGTTTTCACATTTTTTTTATTACATAATATATATAAGTAACATTTAAAACGGCAATTGTATGTAATGGCCATTTTTCTGTTACTTATTTTGGCACATACTCGTCTTATGTTATGAAATATGTGGGTCTTATTATTATACGTCGTTGAAATATGCCAAAACACATCATTTAAACTAACAAATATATAGTTTTATAGAAGATTTCGGTATAATTTAGATAGTTTCATGTAGATTACGGTCGATTCATGTAGATTCCAACCTCCGCGCAGAGATTTGACTGGTATCGAACGTTTTAACCAAATCCCTGCGGTCATATCTAACCACGTGATGATGATCGACTGAAATCTTCTTGAAATTATTTATGTTTTTAATCAGTTATTTTCTTTTTCTGTTTTCATTATTGACTGCAAACGATATATAAAAAGTTCAATTATGTAGAAAATTGCACTGAGTTGCATTAAATAAGTAAAAGTTACAAACGCGTAATCCTTCCATATCAGGAAGATTTTACTTGTGATGGCAGTTTACCGTTAACCGATAGGGGAGGTAACCGCTGCGAGGAGTTTTTGTAGATTCATGTAGATTTCGGTAGATTTCGGTATAATAATAGTGTTTTTTTAACCTACGATAACATTGGAAGATTCCCGAAAGTTTTTCCAATTCCTTGTTTACAAACTACGATGGCGAACTTAGTTTTTCTGTTTGCTTTTTACGCCACTGTTTTAAAATCAAGTGAAGTACACAGTTTTCAATCGTTTGGAAAGTATCTGCATATTGCCAAACATCTGAAAAGTAAGGAAGTTTCAGATGGCATGCGAACACTAACGGTGGATTTGAAAAACGCTGCGGACCATTTCCCCAGTATTATGAAATACGCTGTCAATGAAATAAAAGATGAACATCAAAGGCGACGTCGGGACACAGCCAACAAAGATCCAATAGCGCACACGGTACACATATAGTTGTCTCTAATGTGATAATATTCTTAAACAATGACAAACTGCCGTTTCAATGGATGAACGTTCACAGTCCCGTTGGTGATCTTCATATTTAATCTATGATTTTCGACTCTTTAACAATAAATAGTTTTTGTCAGTGTCAGATTTTTTATTATGTCAAATAATAAATGTTTTAAATCTGCCCGAAAACCTAGCATCAGGAATATTGTCATAAAAATATACAGTTGTTTACCATAAATGTTTATAAATGCTGATAAGGTGTGATAAACTGCATCTGTTACTTGGAGTATACTGTAGAAAATGTGTGAAAGTGTCGATAAATAGTTTTTTTATAGGGATGTTATAGGACAGCCTTAGCCTGATTTTAATTAATTGAAAAGGAAAACAAGACATTCAGTTGCTTAAATTTAATAGGAACATGTCGAAAAAGTTACTAGTCAATTAATATTTCATCAAGATGGATTGTATTTGTTTCATATTAGATCTATATTAAAATATATTTTGATACTAATACGTGAATTTTTAATGGTTTAATTTTAATTAAATTACTTTTATATAGTGCATCTAAAATAACATAAAACAGAGCACATATAACATAACAATGAATCACTTTTCATAACATTCATTGTATTTTATAATCTTTTCAAATTACGTGTCATAGTTTATTTTTATTCTTTTAGTTAATATTGATAAAATGTACTGTATGGCCACTCATTTTTAGTTATAGAAGACTAGTATTCAGTACAGAACTTTTATTTTACATAAATACACTAAAAAAGTTATTAAAAAATAAAACTATTTGCATCATATTTCTTGATGAGTGCCCAATTTAACAAATTTTAGATATACATCAACAAAGTAAAGTATTCAATGATGATAGTAACGCATTCTTTACTTTAATTTACTTTAATTTATAATTGCAAACCGCTAATTACATCTGTAATTACTCAGTCGTTAAACTGAGAAGTCATGCGTTAATTAATTGATTAATATTGTTTTTTTTTTTTTTTTCATTATGCGTTTAATCTTGACTTTTTCTGTTTTATGCAACTGAGCTAGCTAGGCCCGGTTTGTATTTAGGTTGCTATTGTCAAAATAAAAAATATAAATATATATATATATATATACATTAAATTAATATATCTGTGAGAAACCCGACTCACCAAATCGAATAAAACTAATTATATTTACATTAAATTAATATATCTGTGAGAAACCACACTCTCTAAATCATATAAAACTCATTTTCTGGATATATGAAAACGTAATAAAATTTGGGCTTTTTTTTAAACATTTAGTACTAAGTAAATCATTTAATTTGTAAAAAAATAGACAGACCAATTAAATGTTTATAAAATAGGTGGGTGGTGGTTTTCAAAGTGGCATGTCAAAATAATTAGTATGGTTTACTTCTAACCGTCGGTTTGGTGTGGTGTTTCTTTTTTATGTTTGCCTATTTTGACTCACTAATCGTGTGACCATTAATACTGTTATCCAGCCAGGTCTGAATTCTGTGTGTGAACAATAAAATTGTAAATTACCATATAAAGCAATACGTCTTCATATAACGTTAATTAATTGTTTTATTTTAGTTTTAATAGCAGTTTATGTGAAACTGAATCAGCAGCTGATCGATTTAATTTACAGCGAGAACACGGAACCCCCCTGACCTCAAAATCTCGCGTTATCTCGCCAGTCTCGTTACGCGTGATTTGACAATGTCGAAATCGTGAATACATCACTGTGGTAGATGGATTCCCAGGTTAAAGTCAGAATTTGTGCATGTCCTAGGTAAATTTTGGCATATGTTAAGCAGTTGAGGTGTTGTCAATGTAAACTACATTGATGGATAACTTTATTGTTGCAAATAGTAGGAATTTATGAAAATTTTAACTTTCAGGTTTCCACCACATAAAAGGTCCTTGGGCACTAAGACTTTCCAACGCCCCAATTTAGCCCTATATAAAAACTAACACTAAATTTGTTGCACATCTTATTAATAAGACAAACAGTTGTTAAGCATATTAACTCCACATATTTTTTTTACTTTATGATTGTAAGGTCTAGAGTTTGTTAAAAAGTACACTCTTGTCAAATTTATAAATATAATATAAAGTACATCTTGCACAACACATTGCTAGATATCAATAGACTGTAATTACTTCATGGGAAGAACCTATTGAATGTTTCACAGAAAGTGTACAGTAGATCGCACGAGCACACACACTAGCAAAATTGTAACAAACAACCTTTCTGTCTCCTAACTATCCAACTCAATGTGAATCGTACCAGTGAGAAGTTTAGTTTGTGTTTGCTGATATTATTTTTCATGGGAACACTAGGACATACACAATTCAGGCATTTGGTTCAGTTATTTTAGATATGAGTATGATTTATTTTAATTATTAATTCTTGACCTTAGTCATTGAATGCAAAATCAGTTTGAATAGTGCTGTATGTTGACAAAATTAATGTACTAAAATTGGAATTTAAATCTTAATAATAAAACAAGAACATCTCTTTTTAGCTCGACTATTCGAAGAATAGGTGAGCTCTCCTACTACCGTCGGCGTCCAGGGGCGGATCCAGGATTTTGAGTCAGGGGGGCGTAAACTTCTGATCGCTCAGTTATAACCCCTGTATGTTGTATGTGGGTGTGCAGTGATCAGCCACAGATCCATATCAAATATATATGATAAATCTTTGCCCATCATCATCATCGTCATCATCATCATCACCAAATGCACTTTGTTTTACTGAATAAATTAATACTTTGCCATATGTTCGAAAGACATGTTGGTTCATCTGTATGTCATGCACCTGCTTTGACAGTAAATTGCCCTTGTTTGATGTGCCTATCCACTAAATTGTATATGACATATATGGTTAAATATATCAGGAACATCTTTAAACATATAAAATCCGTAAATTCAAACACGCATAGAGAATTTTTGTATGATTTATTTACCGAATTGTAATGGTCTCTTTTCGAACTAAACTATTTATTGAGACAAAGCTGTTTATACTAGAAACTGAATGTAGTCATTTATTTGACTTGAATTTCGACTTTAAATCATAATTATTCTAAACGAATTAATGTCTTTTTTGTGGTATCCTGTGCCAACGGTCATGGGTGTATTGCATCTGACATGTTGATATAATATAGGAATTTATAAAAGAAAACATCATTCACAAATAAAGGTATATATACCAATGGTCTATAATTTATCGTTTTCGATGAACTTTGGCGCCAGAACTACGGTGTACGTAAGAATTCGTAGCGGATGGGCTAGGTGGGGTATGTTTTACTGAAGTTGACGTGTGTCTTTGACCAAATCGAGCCAGCGAAGCGACAGAAAATTTTATTTAGCATATTTATCCAGTTTTTACCGTTTTATATATGCGCTTATATGTATGGTCCGGACGTTTAGGTCATCAACTCCAGTGTCAGGGTCAACATTCCCCATTACTCAGTTCTGTATCTTGACAGAGTTACTCCCCTTTTTCACATAGATTTTCTGGTTAAAGTTTATATTCAAACATTTTGTAACTTCAATACTACAAAAGCTATTCACTTGAAACTTGGAATATACCTTTGTCATCAAGTCTAGTATCAGGGTGAACATTCTCCATAACTCTATTTTGTATTTTGACAGAGTTATGCCCCTTTTTCACATAGATTTTCTGGTTAAAGTTTATATTCAAAAGTTTTGTAACTTCAAAACTACATAAGTTAGTCACTTGAAACTTTGAACTAACCTTTGTCATCAACTCTAGTATCAGGGGCAAGTTACCCATAACTCTATTTTGTATTTTGACAGAGTTATGCCCTCTATTTACTTAGATTTTCTGTTTAAAGTTTATATTCAAAAGTTTGGTAACTTCAAAACTACATAAGTTATTCACTTAAAACTTGGAACTAACCTTTGTCATCAACTCTAGTATCAGGGGCAACATTACCCATAACTCTGTTTTGTATTTTGACAGATTTATGCCCCTTTTCATATAGATTTTCTGGTTAAAGTTTATATTCAAAAGTTTGGTAACTTCAAAACTACATAAGTTATTCACTTGAAACTGGGAACTAACCTTTGTCATCAACTCTAGTATCAGGGGCAACATTACACATAACTCTGTTTTGTATTTTGACAGAGTTAGCCCACATTTTACGTAGACTTTGTTATTAAAGTTTTTGTTCCAAAAATTCACAAACTATACAAGGCTTCACTTAAAAGTTTTGTATTTTAACAAATTTATGCCCCTTCCACTATCCAAATATGTACCAACTGAAATACTTCGAATAGTCGAGCACGCTGTCCTCTGACAGCTCTTGTTATTATTACTATTGTTGTTGTTGTTGTTCAAAGTCAAAGGTCAAATATAAGAAATCAATCCTGAACACTTTGTAAAGTTTGTTTGAAGCATATCTTTGTCCAGCATGGATGGATTTTCAAATAACTAGGCAGAAGTGACAAGTGTGGTGTGACAGAGTATCAGCACAAGAACCAGGTCCATAGGTCCAAGGTCAAGGTTACAATTGAAGGTCAAACATAAGAAATCAATCCTTTAAACATTGTCCGAAGCATATCTTTGTCCGGCATGGATGGATTTTCAAATAACGTGGCAGAAATGAAAAGCATGGTGGGACGGCGTGTCACGCACAAGAACCAGGACACTAGGTTCAAGGTCAAGGTCAAATGTCAGATATTTGCCTAGAGCATAATATTGTCATGTATACAGTGATTTTCACATTAGTTTGAAGAAATTATCGCCTTCATAGATGAGGAAGTGAAGCATACAAGAACTATAACTCATAATTACCAAAGTTTTAATTACCAACCTTGATTGTTGTGTAGTCTTGATGAAAGATTTAAGAATATATATGGAATAGTTTTGATACCTCAACTCACCACACACAGAGAGGCTATGGAGATCAATTAGATGCACAAATACCATGGCTCCACCTCTTTAGTTTTTGAATTGTTTCTCTTTTGTCATTAAATCCTTATTGTTTTTGAATTGTTTCTCTTTTGTCATCAAATCTTTACTCCAAAAAAGCTTCTTTGACAGGCATATCTTTGTGACGATGGCACTCTTGTTGTGAAAATATTTTATACATTTTCAGGAAATACAAGTGAATGACAATCATATTATCTTTATTGATGATGAACATATTTTGTTTAATATTCTATAGAATTGTAGTATTGTTAAAAATGCAATTTGTTGTAAAAAAACAAACAGTCTGAAATGTTGATTGATGGATAAACATAAACCAGTGTGTGTTGTTATGATCTACCGGTAGATTAAATTACCTGGTTGTTTATTTGTGGTGTCTTTATGCCTCTGTATTTATTTCACTGAAAGGTTGTTGATATTTGCTATATTTAGGATAAAGTGCATTTCAAACAGGATGTTCTGAAAACTTCATTATCAAGGATATTTTGTTGACAAACAAGAAATAAAATACAAAACAGTACTTAAACAGTTTATTTTATCAATATCTGAAGCAGTCTTACATTGAAATATTCAAAGATTTCCGATGTGTAGTATTACGTTACTTGTCTAGCTGTATAAAATTGAGTGAGTCAGGATTTGCTTTGCAAAATGCATTATATCAACTTATTAAGCCAACTACATATTTATCATAACCAGTGATAAGTTGTCTCTTTTAACCTAGAAGATATCTGTATTAAAGGGACTATGCCATCGAAAAGGGGCACTTTCATAAAAAATCTGAAATTAAGGTATTAATACTGGCACATAATGACAGTTAAAACATTTAATATCATTTATAGTGCCAATTTAATATCACTTATAGTGCCAGTTTAATATCATTTATAGTGCCAATTTAATATCATTTATAGTGCCAATTTGTTCATTGCCATAGTCCCTTTAATGTTGTTAAAATACTATAAGTGATTTTGCACATGTTACTAAGCCTGTTGAATAACTTGAATTAATTCATAAAGAAACCAAATTATTTTCATTTTATAAAAGTATATGAAACATAAAAATAAACCATATTCAGCATTGGGAATAGGCAATTTTACAGGACCCTGTTAAATAAGGAAAAAAAATCACTTACACCATACAAGTGTTGTATATACAAAGATATTTAAACTTAAACTTGAGACTTGTTTTAGCTGTTTGACCATAAAACTAAAAAAATGCTGATTATCAGTATCATTCATTAGTTATCTGATATTTTCTAAATATGGCTTTTGTTGCACGTTTACATACGGAATATTATGCTAGTCAGTTGTTCCAAGAGTATATATTAGTCGAGTGGCTTGTGGGATACGAAATAACGCAAGCCACAAGACTAATACATACTCTTGGAACAACTGACTAAACTTCAAATGTGAATTTACCTTATTAGTCCCCTACCGGTGTTTCACCAGAGGGGACTACAGGTTTGCCCTCCGTCCGTCCGTCCGTCCATCCTCAAAATATTGTTTCTGCGATAACTCAAAAAGTACTGAAGGTACTTCGATGAGACTTGGTATACATATAAACGGCAATGTGAGTATTAGGCATGACCTTTTATTTTCTACCAGAGGTCAAAGGTCACGTGACTGTTACTAAAAATATAAACTATGTCTGTCCGCAAAATATTGTTCCTGCGATAACTAAAAAACTACTGGAGATACTTTGATGAAACTAAATGGTATACATATAAACGGCAATGTGAGTATTAGGCTTAACCTTATATTTTTTAACCAGAGGTCATAGGTCACGTGACTGTTACTAAAAATAGAAATAAACTAAAACAAACTGGATCCTGCGATAACTCAAAAAGTACTGAAGATATTTCGATGAAACTTGGTATACATATAAACGGCAATGTGAGGATTATGTAGTTTGCCGTCCGTCTGTACGTCCGTCAGTCCGTCCGCAAAATATTGTTCCTGCGATAACTAAAAAAGTACTGAAGATACTTCGATGAAACTTGGTATACACATGAACGGCAATGTGAGTGTTATGCACGACCTTTTATTTTTTACCAGAGATCAAAGATCACGTGACTGTTATTAAAAATAGAAATAAACTAAAACAAACTGGATCCTGCTATAACTCAAAAAGTACTGAAGATATTTCGATGAAACTTGGTATACATATAAACGGCAATGTGGGGATTATGCAGGACCTTTTATTTTTCACCAGAGGTCAAAGATCACGTGACTGTTAACAAAAATAGAAATAAACTCAATACTGTTATAATTCGAAAAGTACATAAGATATGACCATGAAACTTGGTACAAAGATTGAACTATAAGTATCCGTCTGTGTGTCTCTCTATATGTTCGTCCGTATGTTTGTCAGTCTGTCTGTCTGTCCGTCCCCAAAACCTGGTTCCTGCAATAACTCAAAAAGTACTGAACTTATTTCGATGAAACTGGGTATACCTATAAACGGCAATGTGCGGATTATGCACGACCTGTTTTTTTCACCAGCGGTCAAAGGTCACGTGACTGTTACTAAAAATAGGAATAAACTAAATACTGTAATAATTCGAAATGGACATAAGATATGACCATGAAACTTGGTACAGAGATTGAACTATAGGTTTGCCATCTGTCTTTGTGTCGTTCTGTCTGTTCGTCCGTATGTCTGTCTGTCCGTCAGTCCCCAAAACCTTGATCCTGTGATAACTCGGAAAGTACTGAAGACACTTTGATGAAACTTTGTATAAATAGCAACAGCAATGTGAGAATTATGCACGACCTTTTATTCCGCGTAGCTGTCTAAGATCACTTTTGACCTAGATTTCTTGCGATAATTATGCAGCGGGAAAATTGAATGCCAATTGAATTTGGGAAATTTTATATTTTTAGGGAATGCAAACTTACAACAATGGTTTAATGTATACCAACAACTGTTGCATACTTTTGGGGATTAAAATGTACATGATTGTTTACATAACATAAAATGAAGTTATAATCATATCTTCGACATACACTCTAGAACTGAATATAATTATGAACATATTTTCTAATTGTATGTCAAGAACAGAATATTATATTCGTTCTCAGAATTAATCCACTTTTTTGTTTAGCGTAGTGGCACGCTCTATTGATTTTAGCAAGTTCAACACACGATCATTCTAAAATTAGCGCGCGTTTAGATGGCGGTGTATAGCTGTTATAATATGCATGCATCAATTAGCGTCCAGAGAATCATAAGAGCAAATATTTCAATAAATGTGGGAATTTATGTTTATAAACTTACTGTGCATGTTAATTTGAAATTGAATGGCGGTTGCGTTCTATTAAGAATTAAATAGAGTTGCACATTTCTATCAACTTCTCCAGTAGATGTTAATCAACCTATAAAAATATATCTTTCAATAAATAAAATGTGGTGAAATAAGTAATGGAATACATCGAAATGTTATTCATGTTACTTTTACTTCATTTTCGTAGCATTAATACATTATTTGCAATACCAATTATACACAGAAACCTTTGATACATCATATTCCTACTGAATACAATTTTAAATCGCCATAGTATAATGAAATTTTATGTTTGTGTTGTCAAACATGGAAGTCATCATTATTTCAAATGCGCTGAATGTTCGCTGAAGATTGCTTTTCATAAGGATACACAGTATAAATGATTAACTGACTTAGAAATGTGTATGCATTATGCATAGATAACTTCCAAGATCAGTGTAGGGTATATAACTTAAGAATAACTCTACGCGTCTGATACAGAATAATTTTCATTAATTCGGGCAGTTATTTTCGTACATTGTTAATTTGTTAAATTTGGCTGACAAATTTATATAATAATGATGTTAACGTAAATTATTTAGGTTATTCATGTATCACTGGTGAAAACATGGGGCGGTATGATCTGTTTATTAACGGTACAAATATTAATAATTATTGAATTAATCACACATTAATTTGGGATATGAGAAGTTTTCTTATGGTGCTAAAAAATCTGGGGTTCGAGAAGTCGCCTTGTCTAGGTGGGGACCGAAAAATCTGGGGTCCGAGAAGCCACGTAATCGATCATCTTGGCCCTCTTGTATTATGTTTAGGGTAAAATGATATCTCATTATTAATGTCAACGCCGATTGTCTTTTCTAAAAGACATTTCTTGTTTTTCACCAGAGGTCAAAGGTCGTGTGACTGTTACTAAAAATAGAAATAAACTTAATACTGTAATATTTTGAAAAGTGCATAAGATATGATCATGAAACTTCATGAAACTTAGTACACAGATTGGACTATGGGTTTGCCCTCCGTCTGTGTGCGTCTGTCTGTCTGTTCGTCCGTCAGTCTCACTCTGTCTGTCTGTCCTGTCCCCAAAACCTGGATCCTGCGATAACTCAAAAAGTACTGAAGATACTTTGATGAAACTTTGTATACATAGAAAGAGCAAGGTGAGGATTGTACACGACCCTTTATTTTCACCAGAGTTCAAAGGTCACGTTACTGTTACTTAAAATAGAAATAAACTTAATACTGTAATAATTTGAAAAGAACATAACATATGATCATGAAACTTGGTACACAGAATGGACTATATGATTGCCCTCTGTCAGTTTAGTACTGCAATAACTCAAAAAGTAACTCGAATGTCTGGTCAATGTTACTAAAATTGAAAAAACAACAACTTAATACTGCAGTGACAAATGGGAATTGAATATGAAACTTTGTACATCTACAGATAAAGGGCGATTTGACGGTATTGCACAATGTTTAATTAGTAGGGGTTTTCACCGGTAAGGGACTCCTGTATTGCTTACAATAGCATCAAAGCCTTGTTTTATTTGATTAAAAACTACAATAATGACTAATCATTGTAGGTATAGATTATATTTGTTTACATAACTCTATGATGACTTCATTAAAAAAGTAGTCCGGCTAGTATGGTAATACGGGATCGGAAAAATAGCGAGTAGCATGATATGGGATTTTGTTTCTGACGATATGTATTTCACAGGTTGATACAGCATGTATTTTGTTAAGATTTTTAGCATGTATATAATAAAACAGGGTAATGATGATATGCTTCCTCTTCTCTGCTAATCCAAATGATATGATTACCTTATATGCATTTCAAAATGCAACATATTTTTCGTTGCCTTATAAAATGAATATGATTCGTGTCGTGGGAAACCCGGGCTTAATTCACGTGCTTAAAGTGTCGTCCCGCATCAGCCTGTTCAGACCGCACAGGCTGATCCAGGACGGCACTTTCCGCCTACAGTGGATTTATGTTTGAAAGAGACTTCTTTCAAACAGAAAAAACCCTAAAAGCGGAAAGTGTTGTCCTGGATTAGCCAGTGCAAACTGCACAGACTGATCTGGGACGGCACTTTACACAGATGCATTAAGCCCGGATTTCTCATGACACGCCACATATGTACAGTATGTGTAATTTAATTAGTATAACTGCATTTCAATTAACAATTAATCAAAATAACCAAATACTGTCACTGAGTCATGTTTATAATTCAAGCAAGTTACTCATAAGTTTAATAAAATATGGGGATTGCCCCTGTGACAAATCCAGTGACTAATTAAATAAAAAAGAAACTGTCCTAGTTAAATAATTGGTATAGAACATTAAACATCATCACTGACATTCTTGAAAGTTTAAAAGTGCAGGATTAACAGAAGTCCAAATAACTAGAATAAATTAATCTGTGATTTCTAAGGTATTTTATATAGAGGTACCCGGTAGAATGCATTATTGATGAAAAACAATACCAAATTTATATTATAGGAGTTGAATAACAAATATTTGTTCAATCATACAAATATAAAGATGCATCAAACAGGCCATTTACTTTATTAAAACTTGACATGTAAGCTATAACATTCATCGTATTTAACAATCACACTGGTCCATATCTGGCCAGTATTTGATTAACATCTACATTTGTCAAATAATGTAACAGTTCCTTAGTAAATGTTTCCTTAATCACAGGTTTACGACACCTACAGTCAGTTCTTTTAATTTGTAGAGAGTTTCAATCTCATTTGTTTTTTGCGTGATTGTGTTTCAGTACCCCTTTAACGACAGTCATTCGCAGATGGTTATACACTGGGCAGGGGATGACAGTGGTGTGATCATAGCGCTTACCAAAGGTATGCATCATTTGCATAGAGTGAGGAAGTGTATGCTGTGCTGTATTTTGTAACATGCAGGTCCAAAGCTGCTCCTGTAGTCTACTCATTGAAAGTGCCTGACATCGCTGTGTGCCATATTCAAGAAACATCTTAAGTGAATCTTAAAATAGTTTCACTTAAGTTAAATATTTCAAAATGTTTTATTTTAAAAATTACGTATAAAGTTGTGAATTTTTTTAGCTCGACTATTCACCGAATAGTTCGAGTTATACTACTCACACTTTCGTCGGCATCGGCGTAATGCTCTGGTTAAGGTGTGTGTGCAACAAGTCCATATCTCTGTAACTACTACAGATATTCAATTGAAACTTCACACATGTCTTTGGGGTCATTATGTGATGTCACTGACCAAAGCCCATAACTATGACCTGCAATTTAGCAGAATTATGTCCCTTTTTGTTCTTAGAAAATTCAGGTTATACATGTAGTTTGGGTGCAACAACTCCATATCTCTATAACTACTACAGATATTCAATTGAAACTACACACATGTCTTCAGAGTTGTTATAGACGGTCACTGACCAAGGCCCATAACTCTGACCAGCATTTTAAGAGAATTATGCCCCTTTTTTGTAGTGATAAAGGCCAATAACTGACAAAGCGGTTGAATAGTCGAGCGCGCTGTCCTGAGACAGCTCTTGTTTTATTTATTTATACAAAAATTAATACTATAGGTAATAAAGAATAAACACTAAGCCCAATGTACTGTAAAAGCGAAATAAACAGAATAAAATGTTGATGTTAAGTTTAAGGATAAGATATTACTTAAGATGTTTCTGGAATATGGTCCCAGGCCTTATGACTATGAACATTCTTAATTTCAAATTTAATCTTAACATCAGATGTTCACCAGCAGTTGTGCAGCAGTGGTCCACATTATTGCAAGCCCATTAATGCTGCAGTGCCCTGGCAAATTTTGAATGGGTTTTTCAGATTATCAGTTTTATATAGGAGGGCTTGTAACATTTTCTTGCTCTCAAGTAATAATATAATAAATCGGACGTGCTTGGCTAAACTGCTAATTTTTATGAATGGTGCAGTGTATACTGTTCTTGGATGTAAATATACTAGTGCACTACAGTCGGTAAAAATGCAAGGGAGAACCGTTATCAACATGGACTAATCGATACAGGTAAATCGAACGATTTAAATTACAGACGATTACAGCGTGTTCGTAAACAGAAAACAACGATTCTCCCTATTTACCATAAATGGTTGATCCCCTCAGTATCAACAAAATTTAAACCGACTATATTCAAATACTGTTTAGTTTAAACCTGTGTACTTAAACTCAATTGTCTTGAAAGCCTGAGGTTTAATGAGATAATTTTGCGCCTGTTTTCTGGGTAGAACCAGTACTTGAGAATTTGAATCACTTAAACGCTCTCTGTGCAGAGATAAATATAAACAAAGCGAAACTCCAGTTGCGACAGCAGGAGAGAACTCTTATTAGCAGCCCGAGTTCCTTTATTTATGGCAAGTGACCAATTGCCAAAAACAATACACAGGACATCACAAAAACACATTACATACACAAAACACACATGAATAAAATTGGGGTCACTGCCTTGGAATGGTCAATGCAAAGCATAGGGGGTTTAAACCGGTTTATGTGCGCGCGAACCTCACACTTGGCCCAGGATTATTCACAAAACATGTAAGTGTAAATAAACATTAACCTCATAACATCGCAATTCAAATTAAACAGCAATAAAAGAGAATATTATTCAATTTAATTACTCAATGGCTAGATGCAAACCAGAGCAGCAGAATTGCAACTTTCTGAGACACGATGAAATGAAAAAAAACACAAGCATCAACTACATCTCGTCTATTTATAAAAAGTTGTAAAGACATAGCATCATATAGTTCAATTTTTAGATCATCGTCATGCAATTTCAGGGTGGGTGTAAAATAACTGAATAAAACTTAATATATTATTCTGCATCTTCCTGCTAACCCAAATTGACAAAAATAATTTAACTTAATGAACGTGGGTGTTAAAACCAGTGTATAAATCGGAAATGCTGTAAAATATTAAATAAAAGGGCACAATATATCTTAGATAATCTAACGCTACGTCACTGAGACAGTAAAATGATGACGTAATCTAGAAACGCGCAATGCACATGATGACGTCATAATTTTAAAACGCAAAGAAGTTAAAGCTACTTATCCACCTTTTAAAACGACCAAATTTGTAACGATGAAAGATATTCAGTATCAAAAACTAATAAGCATGTGTTTTTAAGTATAAGTGCATTATATCCTTTTGATAAGAAAGAGTATACTAAATTATGAAGTATACGTTTAGCATTCACTTTAACATATTTACATTTGCGAGCACGTTTCAAAACATCACTGTAAAATGATGGGTGGGATATTCCGTTAGATAAGAACCATTTCAAAGAAACATTGTATTTAGAAACTAAGACATTATATTTTCTATAGAATTTAGCAAACTTATTGCGTAGATCATGATATAAAAAACCTTGTTTTAATAATTCCTTAGTCAGTGTAAGGTTACGGTCGTGGAAATCTTTAACTCATGAGCAAACTCTTGCATATCGAACTACTTGCGAAATGTATATACCATAGGAAGGACCTCTAGGAATATTACCGTCTAAGAAAGGGAAATTTACAATTTCGAAAATTAAAATCATCACGTTTTTCATATAGACTGGTTTTAACTATATTGTTAGTAATAGTAAGATGTAAGTCTAGGAATGCAGCATCTGTATACGATGAACACGATTTATTTAAGGAAAGTTTCAGGGTAAATGTTTTGGATATTTTGTTCAAAGAAAGGGTTATCTATGTTTAATATATCATCAACATATCTACTTGTTTGATTAAAACATTGAATCAAATTTAATTGTTTATCTTTTGGTAAACCTAGCATAAAATCCTGTTCATGGCAATATAGAAATAGATCAGCTATAAGGGGTGCACAGTTAGTACCCATTGGCACACCAATAATTTGTTAAAATATCTTCCCATTGAATTCAACAAATAAGTTATCTAGAAGAAAGATAAGGGCTGAACATAAATCTAAGCAAGTCCAAATAATAGATTCATCAAAAATCTGTTTAGTAAAGAATGCTGTATTAGTATCTAAAGCCAGGTATGAGCATTTTTCTCTGTGAGGTAGGATTGCATACAATGTAGAAAAGTCATATGTACTCACACAGGACGCTTTGTAATCTGTGCTTTCAATTTTATTAATAACTTCAGACGAATTTTGTATTGACCAAAATAAGTTAATGTTTGTATTCTCCTAGACTTTATTGCAGTATTTAGTAATAAAACTTGAGATTACCCCAAAACAGGGCGGGCACCATATCTATTTAACCAATGCAACAGGAAGTAATAGGGCATACCAAAAATCAGTGTTATGTTGGAAAGATGAACATTTGGCAGGGCTTCAATTTTTCTTAAGCCAAATTTACCTTGCTCTGTCAAAATTCTTCTCATTTTGGCTATTTTACTATGGAGAAAAAATTGTAGCTGAACATAATTTTCTTTAGCCAAAAGCGTTAATTTGTAGCCATTGGCTGATTTTGCATGTGGCAGAGTAAGCCCAGATTTGGTGCATTCGTCCAGTTGATGACTTTTTACAGTATGTCAAGCTTAATTGCCTGGATTTATAAGTTGACTCCAGTTTGAATACATAGATCATGAATTCCCCAAAAATAACATTATTAGTGATGGTCAGTTCTGACTTATGTTCCACAAAGTATGATATATATTCTAACATGATACGCCACAATTCCCGTTGTTAAATTACCAATAAACAACTCAAAAAAGTAGTTTTGAAACTGTAAAATATAGTTCACATTGTAGAATATGTTGTCTGGTCATTTCAGAATCGAATAACAAAATAAAACAACCTTTTTTCATGTGAATAAATAAACAAAGTTTTTTCATTTTGATGCCCATATATTCAACTAATCGGGTTAAAGCCCTCGTGGTTTAATTCATACGCATCAGAACTCAAAATCGTTGTTTTTTTTGACAAATAACTCAAAATCGAAAATTATTTCTTAAGTAAAAAACAGCAACCCGCAAAGCAGCATAATGATAAAATCATTTATCCTGTTTCTACTTCCAACAGTGACCTTACAAAGGGGTGACTGGATAAATTTTTCTATCTCCAGTCAACAGGAGGTGGCAAGGTTTATCCTACTACTACCGGTAATGTATTCCTGCATGCTGAATAACAACATTGTCTGGGATGACACAGCATAAAATTGAAAATATCCACTTAACTCTCCTTTCGGTCGATAACTTTGTGTAGTCCAGTGGCCGAAATGAGCACAAGCCCGTAAGCTCTGCACTCGTAAATTTTGAACCGGGCTTGCTCAGATTCTCAGTTTTATATAGACGGGCTTGTAATATTTTCTTGCTTTCAAGTAATATTTTCTTGCTTTCAAGTAATTATGTAAGACTTTGGGCTTGCTTGGCTAAACTGCTAATTTCGATGACTGGTTGTCTATTTTATCAGAGTATCTAGCTTCCAAAATGAGTTTTATTTTATCCGCCAGGCCATCCAACATGTTTTTAGCTTATTCATTCATTCCATTTCCAAACAATTTTGTTTTGCTAGAGCTCGCGCTATTTTCATTTTGTAAGCCTTACCGGATAAACTTTCTCCATCCCAGCACTAGCCAGGTATTCTAAATATATATGTTGTACTTTATATAAATATGGCTATGGTATTTTGTTGGCAGGTGCACTTGTCCATGGAAGTCTGCAGACAAGTGACGTCTTCATTTCCTACGATTACGGACAAAGTTTTGAATCTAAGCGGGAGAAACTGAAACTGTATGGTGGCCTGACTTACGCCCTGATTTCGCAGTATGTTAGCAACCCAGTGTACAAAAGTCATGTAAGTGCTGTGAATATGGTATAGATTCCACTGTCCATTTACGTTTCTGCTAAATGCACCATGGCTTACGGGCACTAGCCCAGTGATCAGGCCAAAACAAACATTTTCTGTGTTTGGGCCAACCCGACCCTACCTACCCAACCCCCCCCCTTCCCCGGACCCTAAAGTTTTTAGCGACGATTGTTTTCTGTGAAATCTGTATTCGTCAGATTTTAGATAATTTTCCATGTTTTTTGACCGAAATGTTTCTTTAAAAAAGTAAAAAAACTCAATTCTGACCCTACCTAACTTTTTTGACACTGTTGCCCAAAACACACAATTTTTTTTGTTTGGCCTCATGTAGACTTGGGACTTGGAAAGTGAGTTTACATATTGCCACCTCTGTTTTCAGGGTGTGGAGTAATTTTGAATACAAATATTACAGGCATTCACTATAAACGTTAAAAATCGAAATTTTGAATAGAACACCTTCACTGTAAAAGAAAAGAATGATCTTCATTGAGTAAGCACCTGTGCATACATGTACATTGTACAAGCTTCAACCAAAACAGTATGCAAGGCTAAAACCTTGAACAGTTTAAAAATGTATGTTGGGAGATAAATAGTCTATCACTTGATACAAAATTGTACACTATATTTTATTCACATTCAAATTTACCCATACTTGTAATATGTGTGTGAACTTCTATGGAAATGGGTCCCTATTTTTAATGAACAGTTTAATAGGTTGTTCAATTTGAATAAATTATGAAAAATTACATTGAGAGAATACAAGCATTCCAAAGCTTGTATAGCCATAGTTTTTAATTGAAATATACGATATATAAATAGTATAAACTTGAAATTTGTGATAAATTCTTAAAGAAATGTATGATAAATAGAGAACAAAGCAAACATGTTAAATATTGAATATTTGGTAATATACAAGTATTGTGTTAATAAAACAAATCATTTAACAGAGACTGTATTTATCATACAATTTGCCAACTTCAAGGAAGTTTAAATCAAACGAATGAAATTTGATCTCCCTCCTTTGAGTGCATGCACCATGTCTGATGATTCATTATCATGTGCCACTGTATTAAGACACGTAATAGCTAGTTCATGACTGTATCATTGTAAAAAGGGATGCGTTCTCAGATTGTTGTGTCATGAAAGAATCCATTTTTTAACCATTGCCTGCTGGTATAATTTTTTTAAAAATAAACCAGTTAATTCAGAAATATAAGTACCAGTATCACTAAATTCAATGCCATACTATGAATGGTGAGGTGACAGTAATATGGAGAAATTTTGATAGTACCATTTTCCTAAGACAGCAAATCTTATCTGGTAACTTAAATAATGTGACACTTACTTTAGTGAGTAATTTCTGCATGCAGCAATGCTCATTTGACATAGTTCCGCTTGAAAATTAGGACAGTTTCTGTATGACTCTAAAATTTGCTTGAATTAAGATTAGTTCCCAATTAAATGATGCTTGTGTTAAAGATTTACTTTCTGTACATACAAAGTCATGCCAATGTAATATATTTTTCTTAGATTACTATTATGCTATATCTGATTGTTGTATTCTTCCAGTATTTCTTTGTCGACGAGGACAACAGATTTATTTTCTCGACGAGAGATTATGGCAGAACATTCTCGGCAACAAGAGTTCTGTTCAAACCGAACACCATTAGTTTCCATATAGACAACTACCAGTATGCCCTGGCCATGGATGAAACTCCAGAAAAGAGAAATGTAGGTTTATATTTTGTTAAAACCTAATCATTTTAGCTTATTCAGTCCCCGCAAAAGTCAGGAAGCCATTACTGGCCATGAGGTCTGGTAATCTCTTTAATTATAACGCCATCTTACAGGCTACTCAGGTACATTTAACTTGCAAGCAAGAATTTTTCACCAGCCATGAGCCGGGCCGGCTAGCTCAGTTGGTAGAGCGCTGGCCTACAAATCCGAGGATCGCTGGTTCGATTCCCAGCCCGGCTACATAAAATCATGAAATTATTTCTATGGCCATTCTCCCCCTATCTCTGATTCAAGTAGGGCAGTTGTCAGTTACTGGCATAAGTATGTGCACTCAGTACTGGTAAACCAGCTTACCCAGGAAAAGTGTGAGTAGGTTAACTGACCGCCGTTATATGACTGAAATACTGTTGAATACGACGAAAAATCCAAACAAACAAACAAAATTTCAACACTTCTCAAGAAGGGATCGAACTCGCGATCTTTCGATCGCAAGGCAGATACCCTATCCATCCACCATTGCAACTTGATGGGTTTTATTTAAATAACTGAACATTTTTGAAGTTTTTAGGCTCCCTTGGCTCAATATTTCCTTTAGTGTATTCACCTCATTACCTCCAGTCCAACAAGGATATGTTTTTGCCTTCATTGGTTTGCCAGTTTGCATTTTACTTAGCAACTTTACATATAAAATTGAACATTTTCTAACAAGGTTGAAATGGGCGTTTCATCAAAAGAGTAAATTCTTACACTTACCGGGTGACAGTAATGTTGTGGTATGAAAATTTTAGTCTTTGTTTATTTTCAGCTGTACATGACGAATGATTTTGGGTTGACGTGGCAGCTGGTTGCTGCGAGGGTGAAGACATTTTATTGGTAAGATTGGTATAGGTTTTGATAGGTTTTGAACTTATGGGTTTGATAGAATTATCAAAAATTTAAATAAAATAGGTTCTGAACCGATGGGTTTGATAGAATTATCAAAAATGTAAATAAAATATACATTCAGACCAGCCAGCTTCACTTTAGTTTGCGTTCTGTTCCGCTTAGAACGTGTATGTACGATCTTACAACAGATATAGTGGCATAAATACAATTAACCAAATAAAGTTAATAAACATATATATAGGATCTGACTCGAGTTTTCATTTCATACCATAATTTATTAAACAAGTTCAGGAATTTTGTTAGTAAGCAAGCCTTTCGAATTTCCTGGACGAGTTTAATAAAATATGGTATGAAATGACAACGAGTGTCAGATCTTTTTTATCACATGCTTTTAAACGAAATAAAACCCATCTAATTTTACCAAAATAAGTTGGTAAATTCTCAAAGTTGTGTACTGACGTGACTTCATTTCATGTCGACGACGTCATTTCACCAAAATAACGTCATGTGATTGGTCAGTCAAAGAATACGTAGCCAATGAAAACGCTTATAATGTTATCTTACTTATGTGTAAGATAGAAATATTCGTAATGGTTGTATTACACGGGAAACAAGGTATAGCATGTGATAAATTTCTTTTTAAGATGGAATAACAGTTAAGAACAACCATACCTTTTAAATGCACAATAAGCTAATTTTTAATCACCAAATAGTTTTCGTTTGTACATACGGAAACTCAAATGATAGACGATGCAAAAACTCGACACTAGTACTTGTTGATTTATTTCATATTAAATTGTTTCCTTTGTCATTTTATGTTTTTCTGTTCGTTTTCAACTTTTATTGTCACTTTTCTGCTTATTTTGAAAATAATTGACATGAAAGATCGTACATATACACTTAAAGATAATTGTCATCATAATTTCAGATTTTTGCTCCTTTATTGCAAATTGGAATACTTGCCTCTTCATCTTCCAAATTTTGTGTTCATCATCATCATCATCATTTATCATCATCATCTATCATCATCATCTATCATCATCACCATCATCATTATCTATCATCATCATCATCGTCATCTATCATCGTCACCATCATCATCATCATCATCTATGATCATCACCATCATCACTACCACCATTATCACCACCACCATCATCATCATCATCATTAAAAAAAAAAATCTTTGCCATTTACTTTGCCTTCCTTGTTTCCTCTTATTTGTCTTGTTATCATATAACACTCTACAACTTGATCATATTTTATGAGACATTAGAATGATGCTTAAATGATATATTAATAGTATAATAATGACAAACCATGCTTTTCATTCAAGTCTTAAATTTATAAAACATGTTTATATACACCATAGGAAAAACGTTTCTGCCGTGTCTTTCATTTATACTTATGAGGCATGTCGTGGGTAAACCGGACTTAATGCAAGTGCGTAAAGAGTCATCCTGGATCAGCCTGTTCAGTCCGCACAGGCTGATCCGGGACAGCACTTTCCGCTTTTATGGTATTTTCTGTTTCAAAGAAGTCTCTTCTTAACATAAATCCACTGTAGGCGGAAAGTGCTGTCCCTGTGCTGACTGCACAGGCTTATCTGGGACGACACTTAACGCACTTGCATTAAGCCTGGTTTTCTCAAGACATGCCTCATATGTATGTATGTATGTATGTATATATATATCTTAAGTTTCTCTTTCTAGGGAGGATGACAGGTATGGCACCAATAACACCTGTATTTACATCCACCGGACCACCAATGACCTGGTGGGTAGCATTACCCGCACCTGTAGCTTCTTCAACTCCTGGGAGGAGACGCTACTCTCGCAAGTTCACGATTTTGAGACCCAGGGACCCTACATGTTTGCTATGAGAAAAGTGGTAATATTATCTGACACAGCTATTCACTTGTTCTCACATGTTTGCTGTTTTGTAACCCGTCAACCCGACGTGCTTGATATTGGAAATCTGGTACAATTGTAAATAACACAGCTTTTCATTAATACATATTGCTGATGTTTTTAATTTTTTTGCTTCTGTGGCTAGCTGTTTTGTCCACTCATTAAAAATTAAAATTAAAAGAGAAAGTATTGTAACGTTTGCCATTTCATGAAAAAAATCTCCATCACTTTAGTGTGCAATACTTGTCAATATATTGAAATGTAATGTTGTAGATTTAAATATTTACTTAACATGTAATATGGTAATGGATAACTTTAAAAATTGTTTTCAGCGGTTGCTAGGGGCAACAGAGGATACACACCAGTTTTTTGTGTCCTACTACAGAGGTGATTTCCAGATGGCCCAGTTTGACCACAGTCTGCGAAACCTCGTAAGGGATATGAACTAACAATCGGGGGTTACAAGCCAACTGGGTTCGAAACCCTGAAAAACCTGTTAGCCCAACCTTGAAATCAGGAGTCACTTGACCTTGATAGAACTTTCTTGGGGAAATGCCCTAGGTGTCAACACAATAACACTGTAAAATGTTTAGGGAAAGATGTAGAGCAAAATAGCAGGGCGCAACACCCTGCTCCTTTTTGGTTCCACCCTGCTGCTCCTCTGGGCTGGTCAACACAGAAATGTTAAATTTCTTTTGAAAATAAATATATTTTTGCAAATATTCAATGACAAAAGAATAAACAATTCTTAAAAACCATATTCAGAAGCATTAACCTCATGAAACCCAGGATTAAGCAAAACATTATATAAATATTGACTTCCTTGAGTGTGACAGTGCGTCTTGTCAACCCGAGGCAACACAGTCGACCGAGGCTTTAACCAGGTCAACAGTGTTTGTCGAGGGTTGACAAGACGCACTGTCACACTCGAGGAATTCAATATTTATTTTATTATACCGAACAATCCCGTATCATTTGCGTACCGTGCGACAAAGCGGTAGTGGGCGACATTGCCGGGCGACATATCAAACTGTTGCTCGCTGCAGTTTATATGCATTATATAGTGAAATAATCAAGTGAGGTATAATAATAGAAAATGTCAACCAACTGGTCCTGATTTCCACCCTGCTCCTCTTTAGCAGCACCCTGTACCTTTTTTGATCCTAGATCTTTCCCTAAATATGATTTGTGTTGATTCAAAAATGTCTGTCGTGCTTTTTCCCCAAATATAGAATGATCAACATGTTACAATAGAGATAATTAAAATACAATTAAATGATAGTTTAGTGATAAACCTTGCCACTTCATGTGGACTAGAGATCTGAACATTTATCCAGTCACCATCTATTTTAGGTCACTGTTGGAAGTAGAAACAGGAAAAAAATAGAAAATAAATCAGTCAGTAAAAAATATAAATCAGTCAGTAAAAAATAGATAAATGATGATGATAGCTTATGTTATATCAAGAGATATAACTGTTGGTTAAAGAAGATGTCAAGAAATATGTAATAAAAATCAAACTTTGCAGAAATAATTTCTAATGGACATCTTACTGATCAAAATAAAAAACAACAACATAGAAATTGTAAACGTAATAACATTTTCGTAATTTTATATCGTATAGTTTCTGTATGCGATAGCAGGTGATGCCTTTGGAGTAAATCAGAGTGTACGTTAGTCTGTATTCCATTTGTACCAAGGAGCGTTTTTGAACATAGACATTATAAAATGCCCTTTGTAAATAAGGAACAGTTTTAGTCGAGTAAACATCATTAACATTCATTAGAACGGATGCCAAGTTAAGATGCATTGAATCATATATTCTATGGACTGCGGCTTTAATAATACCCTATGCTACTTCCTGCAGGATTACTACGTGGCCGACACGACGGAGGACCAGATTTTCCTGTGCGTGAACCACGGCGAGGGCTCCACCCATCTGTATGTGTCAGACGTCAACGGCACCAAGTTCAGTCTGTCCCTAGACGACGTGCTGTACTTTCACCCTAACGGCTCCAACAAAGATAGCTGGCTGAGGTAGGAGTTGTAGTTCTTGTGTTACACGTAGGTACAATGTAATTTCCTAAGAGGTATGCAAACAGATGAAATTTGTAATCATTTGACGTATCTGTTGAAAATATCTCTTCATATGTGGTACATGTGTGTTAAACTGTATACAATATAAGACATTATTGGTTGGTCCTAGTCATTTGCTATTGTTAAGTTAAAAGAAAAAATGTTCCATTTTGAATACCAGCACCGCTACTTATCAATTTAAGTGGCAAAGATCTCCTAAACCTTCATACCTTTTATAATAAGAAAACATATTTGACAACCCTTTCAATGTTAAGAAGTTATTCATCTGTAATGAGGTCACCGATGGTCTTTATGTACAATGTGTTGCTAGGATATACACGGACGAGCCGTTTGCGGACATCCACAAGGTGGAGGGTATCAGGGGGGTGTACATAGCCACACAGCTCACCGACAAGACGCTTAGTAACAACCATCAGAGGACGCTGATAACCTACGACAAGGGCGGCGAATGGCAGCTGATAGAAGCCCCCCAGTTTAATGCCCAGGGACAGAATATTAATTGCTCTGTGGTAAAAATATTGTTGTTTATTTATACTATATTCATCTCAGATACTGCAAAATCATTTTATTTTGTGGTGGTCTGATTTTCGCGTATTTCACTGTCCAAACAGCATGAATTTAAGACCGCGTGTAATTTTTCTTTTCGCAGTATTATTATAAAGGCATTTAAGTTAAGACCACACTAATTAGCCATTGTTCAAGAAGGAAATGAAGGAAGTATTGAAGGAAATGTGAAATGCCTTTTGCTGGTAAAAGAAAAAAGAAATGCCTAATTCCTTCATATTTTTATATCGGTAATGTGTATTGCCATTAGAAATTCCTCTCACTTTCTCTCATAATTCTTCTATCTTTAGATAATTATATATGAGTGGTAATATGAGGTAAAATATTCAGATAATTTTCTTTGGATCAATTGTTCTACACAAGACAAAGTTTGTTCAGGCAAAATCCGTATTAAGAGCCAGTTAATGTATGGGAATGGTACGCATTTGGATATAGTAATAGTTGGGAGGGCCTAAGTGATGCTATGATTTATGAACATATAACATCCTTATTTCAGGCAAGTAACTGCTCACTCCATCTCACGCAGTTGTTTGACCGATTGTACGCAGGCAGTCGGACGACACCCATCGTTTCCTCCGCCTCGGCACCAGGCATCATAATAGCAACTGGCAATGTCGGCTCAAAGATCCATGTTGATGAATCTGTAGGGATATACCTGTCAACTGATGCTGGACTCTCTTGGCATCAGGTATAACTAATGCTCATTTTGTTCAGTGATTTGGTACCTGCGATAATCGATGTCATAGCTAGCTATCACTTATTTTGACTGGATTTTATTAAGTATTCAACTGGAACCATAAAAAACAGATAAAACGTATTATATTCACTACCTACCTTCATAACTAATAGGCAATTTATTCACAATTGAGGCTAGTTGACATAAAAAATTTATGCATGATATTTTTTAAATCTTTTTGAAAGATAAAATCTGTTAAACATGCAATATGCAAGTGAAATGACTGTTAACTTTCAGATTAATTTGTATATGATTGACATATGTGGAAACGTCTACACTCATGGTTGTTTTTTATAATTCTTGATTAATACAATTGAAAACAATTCACTTCAATGAGAGGGCGTTGTTGGGCAGTCATTGATGAAAACGGTGGTCACACAAAATATTGAGTGAAAATGAACAACTGTGTCTTTACTGACAGTGGGTAATGATATTAAAAAGTCATTAAATCTCTTTCACCTTTGATCTGAATGAAATGAAATTTGGCCATATTCTAGTTAATAATTTATACTGAATAAAATATTGCTAAAGTTGTTTTCAATTGTATTAATCAAGAACTATGAAAAAAGGTGACCGATTATTAAAGTCCATAAGTGTATTGCAGGTGTTGCTAGGGAAGCACCTGTTCAACCTTGCCGACCATGGTTCACTCCTTGTGGCAGTAAAATATATGGAGGTCACCAACACCATAATGTAAGTTTCCGGACACATTGCGTTTAAACCGATTTCTTTAAGCTAGATGGCTTATTGAGACACTTTTGAGTCTGTTTCCTGGGAAGAACCAGTACTTGGTGTCTTTTTGAAAAAGATCCTTCAAACGTTCCCCGAGTAGGGATCGAACTCACGACCTTCCGATCACAAGGCGGATACCATATCCATTACACCACTGCTACCAATATTTATAAAAATTCTGCAGCTATTCTTAAGTCGAAAGTCAGTCAAAATTAAACTTCGTATTTGGAACAATATGCTAACAATATGCTTTGCAACATGTGCATGACACTTATTCAATATGAATACACTTAGTATTACATTTCAACTTCCATTTCAAAATATTAAAACAATTTCTTTGTCAGAAAATCTAATTATAAAATGTCAGATTTTTAAGAGTTTTCTTTATTTTCTACTTTGATATATACACTAAACTCCACTTGTAACGATATTGCTTAAAGTGATATATATCACATATAAAGTCAAATTAAAATTGGCTCTGGGGTGACTGATCCTATAATTGCCTCGTTAAAACTGTTCAGAGAACAATCATGAATAAAGTTTGATGTCTATATAAAAAGCTTTTTTTTTCTGGCAGTATTTAGTGACAGCACCCGCACTCAACATGTGTATGTAATATTATATATATTATATGTATGTAAAGTGATCTGTGTTGTGTCCTATTATATACCGAGATGACCATCTCTTGGTTGCCTATATGTCATAGTAACAGATTCGCTGACGATTTACATATTTTCGAACCTGTTTATAAGGCATACAATGTAAATGTTTCTTCTGAAACTGCCTTATTGTTCCTCAAAACACGTTATTAAATGCAAAACCTAGAATGTGGTTAGATTATTGTTGCAGTTACTCGACCGATAACGGTCAGACATGGAAGGAGTATGCATTCTCGTCTGACAAAATCCTGGTCCACGGCTTGCTGACAGAACCAGGGGAGAAAACCACGCAGCTGTTCATGTTCGGATCGAACGCTTCATTTCATTCCTGGAAGGTCATCACTCTCAATATGTCGGCTGTGTTTAGTGAGTATACACAATTTTTATTGTCCTTCTTTGACAGGGTCCTGTAAGGCTTACAAAAATAAACGTGTGTTTCGGGCAACGTTTTAAAAAAAGTTTGTTAAGGTCAGGATTGATTTTTTTTTTAACTTTTTTTAAAGATACATTTCTGTAAAGAAAAAAAACATAGAAATTATCTAAATTCTGACGAATATGGATTTCATTGAATACAATTGTGTCTAAACACTTAAGGGACAGGGGGCTTTTGCTAGGTAGGGTTGAATAGCCCGAAACACAGATGTTTGTTGTTTTTTTTTTCAAAGGGTCCTTTCCTTGTAGAATACATGGTTATTTCTCCCATTTGGGGTGAAAATATTCCTAACTCTTTAGTGACAAAATTATAAATACATAGGAAATGCCAATAGTTTAAGTAATTAATGAATCAATTTTCCTATAAGTTTTCCAAACCAGCAAGATTGCACGATGTTAACATTCCCAGTCTAATAGTTACCCGCCCTATTTCCAAAGCTGCGATAAACACTGTCAAAAAAGTAAATATACTGTCAAGTACATGTAATGACTGGTAATATTTTTCTTCTACTTTTCATTTGTTTTATTGTATTAACATTTCTCATTTGCCACTTTTTCGCACTGCTGTTAGCACTATGAACAATTGTTTATCTTGCACAGTTTCAATTCAAACGAGTATGCTATAGGTTTAAAGGGAGAGTACTGTAGGTTTACTTGACGACTGAAAATTACTTATTTTTATCCAGGTTACCCATGCAGTGAAATCGATTACAAGGACTGGTCCCTGCCAGACAACACACCACTAAAAGGTAGGTTTATATTCTCCACATATGCAAAAAATATAAATAAATATCAATGAAGTCACAAAACATAATTGTGTTAGTTTATGTACATGTATCGGGTTTTAGGCAAAATCTGGGCCCATATTCATCAACCTATGCTTTGACTTACAAATAAAGAATAAACATGGACTCGAGAAAAAATACTGTGTTTGCAAGTACGGGTACCAATGTTCTTCTGTCATTTATACATCATTCTAAGTGAATAATGTCTAAATTACCTTTTGAAATACCGGTATCAAGTAAGATTCAAATTCAGAGCGTTTAAGAACATAACACTTTCAATTATGTTCTTTATTTTTAGCTCACCTGAGCACGAAGTGCTCAAGGGTGAGCTATTGTGGTCAGTCTCTGTCCGTCGTCCGTCGCCAACATTTGACTTCAAACAACTTCTTCTCTGAAACCACTAGGCGGATTTTAACCAAACATGGCAGGCATGTTCCTGGGATGGTCCTTTACCAAATTCCTTCAATTTATTAATATATATTGAAAACTCTGGTTGTCATGGCAACCAAAAGCTTAAAAACTGGAAAACTTAAAAAATCTTCTTGTCAGAAACCATTGGCTGGATTTGAAAGTAGTTTTCACAGAAATGCTCCTTGGATGACCCTCTACCAAATTCCTTCAAGTCATGTTGATTTGTTAAAAATCATGGCCGCCAGGGGGCATTGCAGTTTTCCTTATATGGCTATATTGAAAACTTTAAAAATCTTCTTGTCTGAAACCACTGGCTTGATTTTAAAATAATTTCACAGAAATGTTCCTTGGCTGACCCTCTACCAAATTCCTTGAAATTAATTTGATTCGTTAAAAACATGGCCGCCAGGGGGGCGGGCTAGTTCTCCTTATATAACTTTATTTTATTTTTTTTTTTTTTTTTTTTTTTTTTTTGTGATCCGATTCTTTATTTACCTCGTCCATAGGTATGTGCAGGTCGAGGTCTTCCTGCTCCATACCTTACAATGTTTGATGTTAGTAGACAGACAGTTTAAATACAATAAAAGTTAGTGTATAATAATATTTGTTGAGTTGTCTTTAACATCTTTATAGATTACTGATAATGTTATAGAAGAGGCAAAATAAATATGTTTATATGAATGCATGCACAACAAAATAGCAAAAAACACTCACTTTCGGCATACATACAAACACAAATATGAAAGAAAGAAGAAAGGAAATAATAAAAATAAAAAAAACAACAGAGAATCGTGTTTGGACTTCTGACCATATAATCTTGAAATCATTGCGAGACATACAGCAAAATGGTATCGGGTAAGTATTAGAACAATAAAAAACTAGTATAATTATGATATTGGATACACTACACTACTTCATTGTGGATTGGATTGGCAAGTAGCTGTACAATTGCCCATTTTTGCTTTTCTTTTTCTTGACATTTGCCATTGTTTTGAATGTCCCATGATAATTGTAAACTTTTACTTAGTCCTAGTATAGTGGGTGGGACCCTTTTTTTCTTACACATAAATATATATTTTTTCAATTCTAAGATATAAATATTTATTTCACTCATGGTTTCATTTGTACTGCCAAGTATCATAGTTTGACAACAAATTTCAGAATATTTGTGCATATTTTGTGACCTTAAAAATTGAATAACATAATTGACAACAATTTGTGTAAAGTAGCAGTCCCAGAATAAATGTATAATAGTTTCTTCATGTTCTTTGCAAAAAGTACAAAAATTATCCTGTGCAATATTCATTTTATACTGTAAAGATTTAGTTCCTAGGATTCTGTGCACAATTCTTGTCAGAAACCACTGGGTGTATGTATCTCTGGAAATGTTAAAAACAAGTCTATGTACTTTTTTCCATTCAATGTTATCGAAAGATATATTCCATTTCGATTGGCAAGTTGGTATATCTGTGTTGGAGGTAAACGTTTTATATACAATTTTGTTTTGGTTTTGCATCAAGACTATATTATTTAAATAAAAGGATGTAAATGCACATTCTATATCTGGCTTTTTTATAACATCAAAGCCTGACATTTTTATAAAGTTCTTCACTGTTCTAATTAAGCCTTCATAAAATAGAAAATTAATTTGTATACCAATGTAAGATTCTAACAAATCCTTACTCACAAATAGTCCAGATGAGCTTACTATATCTCTAACATACCTAACTCCTCTATCATACATATGTTTATTATAAATACTATTCAGACCTATTTTAAAGTTGTGGTTATAAAATAAAGGCATATTTAATATATCTTCATGCCTGCTAACAACTTGTTTATTGATATATGCAATATAACATGTAAGTACATCTTTCCAAAAACAATTTTTTAATGTTTTTACTATTTTTTCAGCATAATCTTTTCCCACATTCGTCAATTTTTTAATATATATAACTATATTGAAAAGTTTAAAAATCTTCTAGTCTGAAACCACTGGCTGGATTTCAAAATAATTTCACAGAATTGGTCCTTTGATGACCCTCTACGAAATTCCTTGAAATCATTTTCATTTGTCAAAAAACATGGCTGCCAGGGGGAGGGGCAGTTTCCCTTATATGGCTATATTGAAAACTTTAAAAATCTTCTAGTCTGAAACCACTGGCTGGATTTCAAAATAATTTCACAGAAATGTTCCTTGGGTGACCCTCTACCAAATTCCTTGAAATTATTTTGATTCGTTCAAAAACATGGCCGCCAGGGGGGGCGGGCTAGTTTTCCTTATATAGCTTTTTTGAAAACTTTAAAAATCTTCTTGTCTGAAACCACTGACTAAAATTTCAAAATAATTTCACATACATGTTGCATGGGTGACCGTCTACCAAATTCCTGGAAATCATTTTGATTCGTTAAAAATAATGGCTGCCAGGGGTCTGGACAGTTTTCCTTATATGGCTATATTGAAATCTTTTTGTTAAAAGCCATTATGATGCTTTACACTCAGGTGAGCGTCCCTCTTGTTATTGGCCCTCTTGTTATGTCTAAGAATGGGTTGATGAATACAGGCCCTGGTGTATGGGTTTCCACCATGATTGATCACTTGTACACTTTCCTCCCAGGATGTTTGCTGGGTCGTAAAGTTGTTATCCGAAGAAGAATCCCGCACACCAACTGCTACAATGGTGAAGACTTTGTCCATGTTTCCAGCACCACCAACTGTCCCTGCACTCGAGAAGACTATGAATGGTAAGTTTGTCTCCCTGGGCCCGTGTATCTCAAAACTTTAGGGAAAATTAAATTTATCACATGCTATACCTTGTTTCCCGTGTAATACGAATATTTCTATCTTACACATGTGCAAGATAACATTATAAGCGTTTTCATTGGCTACGTATTCTTGGACTGACCAATCGCATGACGTTATTTCGGTGAAATGACGTCACGTCAGTACACAACTTTGAGAATTTACCAACTTATTTTGGTAAAATAAGAAGGGTTTAAAAGCATGTGATAAAAAAGATCTGACACTCGTCATTTCATACCATTTTTGATTAAACTCGTCCAGGAAATTCGTTAGTAAGCTCGCCAAAGGCTCGCTTACTTACAAAATTCCTGAACTCCTTTAATAAATTATGGTATGAAATGACAACTCGTGTCAGATCCTATATTTATTAACTTAGGTAAGTTTCTAACATTCATACATTTCTTTAATGTACTCATAGTTACTCATAGTTACTTCGTAGTCAATTTGTAGTAGTTAATGTAGCAATAAATGTACTGGTATTTACATTTATTTTAATTTATAAGTAAATGTAATTATAGTTTATTTGGAAGTAATTTTAGTTAGAGTTACTTTAGAAGTTAATTTAATCCTAGATTTTTAAAAGTAATTTTCTTCTATGTATATTTCTATTCTTTTTGCACAATTTAAGTACTGTCTTTTCTTATTAAAACATTGGGGCCCAATTGAACATGTACCCATTAAGGATGTTTTTTTTTTTCACAACAAAGAAAAAAAAAATCTGATATTGCTAAATAGTACCCATCAGTCCACTTTACCAACAGCTCATCAATATTTATCTGCTTGTAAAATAAAATAGACAATAATTGTATTTTTGGATTAGCTATATTAACAATTTTTCTCGAGTTAAATCTTAAGTGAAAACACCTCTGTTTGTATAATATATTTGATATTTTTTGTAGTGATTATGGGTACAAGCCGATGTCAGCAATATTCAACCCGTCGCTTGTCTCCTGCATTTTTGACAATGACTCCTCCGCAGACCCCTCCCCAAAACAGCCCCGCCCGTGTCCGGTAGGGACCTTCTATCCATTCACGCGTGGGTACCGAAAGATATCGGGAGATACATGCACCGGTGGCGATGAACACATGTATGAGCCATTCCAGTATGCTTGCAGAATACAAGGTACTTGTAAATGCCTTTTGCGTAAGATAGAATAAAAATCTTCTTGTGGTTGTAACAAATCATGAATATGGATATCCTCTAATAGTAGTGATACTTAAAGTTTTTCACACAAAAAATCAACCGGCGCGGCTAGCTCAGTCTGTAGAGCACTGGACTTTCAATCCGGGGATCATGAGTTCGAATCCCAGCCCGGCCACATAACTTGTGTGGTGATTGGTGATGAAATTATTTCTACAGCCATTCTCCCCATACCTCTGATTCAAGTAGGGCAGTTGTCAGTAACTGGCATAAGTATGTGCACTTAGTACTTAAAAACTGCATAGATCGGCTAAGCTTGCCCAGGACGAGTGTGAGTAGGTTAACTGACTGCTGTGATATAACTGAAATACTGTTAAAAACGACAAAAAATCTAAACAAACAAACAAAATGAACTAAATAAGCTAGTCAAACTGTTTTATTCCACATGTTTTAAATGTTTCTATTAAATAAGAACATATTATAAAATCAAGGGACGTTTAGGGCCTTAATGATACGTTTTACTGAAGTCCTATTTGTTTTGTCAGATAGTTAATGAAAATGTCTTTCTGTGAGGAGAACCAGACTTCCAGCATTCCTTAAGTCAGCCTGATTGGTTTGTTTGTTTTTCTAAATAGCAAAGTCTACTTTGAAATGTTCATGTTAAATTGTTATCTCGATTGATCTAGAGAGAGTAATTCTGCTACAGTTGCAGAAACCACCAAAAATTAAGTCATTTATATACCTTGATACAGTTCATTCGATACTTTACAGAGCTGGATGAAGTGCTTATCTACTCTGCTCGGACTTCGGTCAACCGAATTGTTTTGCCAGCGAGCAGTTTTGATGTACCGACGCTCCTGCTGGGTTCCTGGGTTGCAAAGAATGTCACGGCCATTACTTATGAATACACAGAGAATGGTTGCCTGTACTGGGCAGATAACCAACTGAAGAATATTCAGGTAAGAATGGGTTATGGAACCTTTCAAACTGTAAGTCACTAAAGGAATGTGATGTCATTCAGAGCAATGGAAAGCTTACGATAGATGTTTGTTCTTTTAGGTAGACAGACATTTTGATTTGTGGCATGGGGTGGGAAAACCGGGCTTAATGCATGTGCGTAAAGTGTCGTCCACCTACAGTGAATTTATGTTTAAGAGAGACTTCCTTGAAACAGAAAGTACCATAAAAGGGGAAAGAGTCGTCCCTGAATAGCCTGTGCGGACTGCACAGGCTAATCGGGGACGACACTTTATGCACATGCATTAAGCCCAGTTTTCCCACGATAGGCCTCATTGTTTTTTTGAAACAGAGTGTGGGTGTGGGTGGAGGTATGGTTCAAGACATCAACATCCACTGTGAGAAATCAGTATCAAGTTTGATATACCAATATCCAGTGTGAGAAATCTAGATCAAGTTTGATATATCAATATTCAGTGTGAGAAATCAGTATCAAGTTTGATATATCAATATCCAGTGTGAGATAGCTATATCAAGTTTAAGATATTGATATCAAGTGTGAGATATCGACATCAAGCTTAAGGTATTGATATAGAGTGTTCCTGAAGTGCTTTTGTTAGTATTTGTAAGAGTTATTAATGCATTTAACTAATATGTTGCGTTACTCAACAGAAACTATGCGAGGACGGTCAGCACACAGTGGAGGTGCTGCACAACACCAGTATTGGTGAGATTAGCTCCCTTGCCTACGACTGGAAGGGACAGAACCTCTACTGGATCGACCGGCAGGACCGCGTCCTCGAGGTCTCCAAACCAGATGGCCGACATCGCCGGGAGTTGATCAAACACTACAGCCTGACCGGTGCTCATTCACTGAGGCTGGACCCTACGCATGGGTATGTTGTTATAAGGAACACGGATGCCAATGAGTGCTAGAATTGTTTAACAGGCCCCATGACTACAAACATTCTTTAGCACAATCTTAGTCTTAATCTTAAACATTCAACCAATGGAAAATCGAAGCTTAAATGTAACAAGCATTCTCATTGGTCAATATTGAGATGAAGTTTGAGATATACTGTTTCCGTAGTCATGGGCCTGGTCAACTCTTTAGGAATTTTGTATTTATTACCTCTGCCCAGGGGGTAAGGTTTTTGCCAGCGTTGATTTGTGTGTTTGTTTGTTTGTTTGTTGTTCAGCAAATTTACACAAGAAGTAATGAACAGAATTGAATAAATATATATATGAGGTGTGTCGTGGGAAACCCGGGCTTAATGCATGTGCGTAAAGTGTCGTCCCAGATTAGCCTGTGCAGTCTGCACAGGCTAATCCAGGACGGCACTTTCCACCTACAGTGGTATTATGTTTAGAAGAGACTTCCTTGAAACAGAAAATACCATCGGACTGCACAAGCAGATTCGGGACGACTTTTTATGCACATGCATAAAGTCCGGTTGTCCCATTACGCCTCATATATATTTTTTGGTATTGTTGGAAATGGGCCAATGAAAAAAAATCATTAGATTTTCATGTCTGGATCCAGAATTGTTTGAGGGATTATTTACTGTTGGAAGATGGGGCAAATTGCCCTATTATGCTGTATAACTCATTAGTTGCACAACTCATTGGAGGAACTACAGGTTGTATACTTACATATGATTTATTTTATGTGGAATTTTTATACTGACTACTAGTTTGCAGGCAGACTGTACAATTTATGAACAATTGTTGTTATATTCTGTGTACAATACCAGTAAATACTCAGAATGTGCACTATGCACTTTATAATATATTATAAATATCTTAGCCCAGTTCGATGGTCAACCAAATTGCCCCATGAACTGCAGAGTTATGGCCCTCGATTTCTCTAAATTGACCATTTTAGCAGTTTCCGCTCTCTATGTCCAACAGTTTTCATCTTCACCAAAGTTGATATTTTAAAGATTGCTTTTAATCTACGAGGGGCATAACTGTTTTAGCAACAGCTCTTGTTGACATGAAATAAGGCTGTTTTCAAGACAAGTGATCAGCAATAAATTCGAGTTAGAACACGCTTCAAGAAAAGATTGCAAGGCTCTGTTTTGATAACAGGAACCTGTATTGGTTTAGCAGATCTCAGGTGATTTAGTGCTTGACGATTTGTAATGAATTCAGATCAAAGTGTGAAATAAAAATGTTTGCAATGCTCCATAATGCTTACAGGAACATATTGTGGTTGAGTGGAGCACAAATGATTCAGTACTTTACTATTTGTAATGAATTCCAATTAAAGGGACTGAACTCCAGATGGTCCAATTGTAAAAACGACAGAAAATTGTACAAAATACACGGTTTTCTTACCTAATCGTGTAGAACACATTAAAAAATTAGACACTTATGTTTTTATTTACTTGGAAAACAATGATTTTATCAAGCTTTCGTCCTTTTTATCATCCTAAAATCTATAGCGTCTGCAGACGCTATAACCCATCATAAATAGCGTGGTTTATATTTAGGATAATCACGTGACAGTTTGGTTTTGTCAAGTCAGGCATGCGCACACTTGAATCAGGTGCTGGTATTGGGGAAAGCTGCTGTATTTTTAAATCGGGAATACCGGGTTCATGGAAAGTGCGAGCTTATTCAATTTATATTTTTCAATGAAATACACAGTTTATGACAGTATTTGATCGTGTTCTATACAAATAGTGATGGTTTTACACATGTTTTACCGTTTAGTCATAACTACAAAAAAAGCATATTTTAATGACCATCTGGAGTTCAGTATGTTTAAAATACGTAACAATACATGTTTGCAATGCTCCATTCCAATTACAGAAAAATGTATTGGGTGAGTGGATCTCAGGTGATCCAATGCTGGATGGACGGAACCAACAGCTCCCTCCGAGTGATCTATTCCGGATCCGGGACCATCACAGCCCTCGCTATTGACGGTCAGGCAGAGAAACTGTACTGGTATGACACTGATAGTCGACAGCTTGTGCAGACAGATATGGCCGGTTTGCCTCCTGTAAAACAGCGACTTGATGAAACTGTCACTTCAATGGCTATATACAAGGTAATCATGTGTATGGCTTAAAGGGCCATAGCGACTGTATGTTGCGGAAATATTGATATGTGGCACGTCGTGAGAAAACCGGTCTTAATGCATGTGCGTAAAGTGTCGTCCCGGATTAGCCTGTGCAGTCCGCACAGGCTAATCCAGGACGTCACTTTCCGCTTGTATGGTATTTTCTGTTTCAAGGAAGTCTCCTCTAAACATAAATACACTGTAGGCGGAAAGTGCTGTCCCGGATTAGCCAGTGCGGACTGCACAGGCTAATCTGGGACGACACTTACGCACATGCATTAAGTCCGGTTTTCCCATGATATGTATTTAAACAAGATATTTGTGTATTTTTTTTTGATGTATTTTTGAGAAACACAATGTATTGGTGGAATAATGGATTAATACATGTTTCACACACAAGGTTATTTATAAAGTGTGCATACTTTTAAAACTTTCAATTTAATTACATTTTTGATGAAAGAACCTTGAATATAATAATACAAAACAACACAAACAAACGGCAACAAAATAATCAGATTTTTATTAATAAATCCAACTTTAAACCAGTGTCCGAAAATATAGAGTAATAAATTATGGATTTAAAGCTGACTTTCCAAAAATAAAGAGTTGCAAAGAAATTAATATTTTGGCTAAAAAAGAGGGTGTCCGAAAACGTAGAGTTTTTACAGTATGTTGTTCACAAAAGGATGAATGCTTGAAGCACTATTAACCAAACCTGTTGCAGATTTTACCCATATTGAAATATGAAACATGCTATTTACAAGAAGGTGAATGCTTGAAGCACTATTAACCAAACCTGTTGCAGATTTTACCCATATTGAAATATGAAACATGCTATTTACAAGGAGGTGAATGCTTGAAGCACTATTAACCAAACCTGTTGCAGATTTTACCCATATTGAAATATGAAACATGCTATTTACAAGAAGGTGAATGCTTGAAGCACTATTAACCAAACCTGTTGCAGATTTTACCCATATTGAAATACGAAACATGCTATTTACAAGAAGGCGAATGCTTGAAGCACTTTTAACCAAACCTGTTGCAGATTTTACCCATATTGAAATATGAAACATGCTATTTACAAGGAGGTGAATGCTTGAAGCACTATTAACCAAACTTGTTGCAGATTTTACCCATATTGAAATATGAAACATGCTATTTACAAGGAGGTGAATGCTTTTGGAATAATGGACCAAACCTGTTTAGTCAAACTGGAAATATGTCACAAATTGTATACAAGAGTGGGCATGCTTTCAGGAAAATCTCATCTGGGCAACAGGGTATGCTGTGAAGCAGTGCAGGAAGACTAACTGTGTATCACCGACGGTTATACGCTCCTACACGAATAGAATCACAGATATCATGGTCCTTGACAATTTCTCACAAAATGGTTGGTTGATAATTTTGGGAATATATATTTTTTATGCCCCCAAAGGAGAGCATTTAGTAGTAGTCGCACCGTCCAACAGATTGTCCATATGGGTGCTTTGGTGGTTGGTTGGTTGCGTGTGTCACTGGGTGAATCCGTCCGTCCAAAGTTTTGTTTCTGCTTTGTAACTTTATTATGCCTATATATATATAATATTGCATGCTTTGTGAGAAAAAATAAAACAGGTTTTGTCTTTAGTGTTTACAAATATAATTTATTCTTGTTACGTGTGTCAGTGGGTGAATTGGTCCATCCTGAGTTTTGTTTCCGCGCGGTAACTTTTAAATGCCTGGAAGGATATATAATATAATAATTAGAATATATATAGTATATATATTTAATAGTACATGTTTCGTATAAAAAAAAACAATGGGTTTTGTTCTCAGTGTTTACAAATACAATTTCTTTCTTGTCGTATATGTAGGTGGAGAGTTAAACGATTTTCATTGCAGGTCAGAACAACACATGTGCCACCAATGGTGGCTGTACCGAGCTTTGCATGCTAAAACCTACATCAAATACTGCATCGGAATCCTTGAGTCGTACGTGCCGCTGTGGTACGAACACGACCATGGCCGTATTTGCTTCCAGTGAAGACGAGATGTGCTGTCAGCAAGGGTTTGCGATAAACGGCACGGGTCAGTGCGCCAGAATGTCCAACTGTACCGGGCATAATAATTTCCAGTGTGCTAATGGCCGATGTGTTTCCCTGTTGTGGAAATGTGATGGGGATAATGACTGCGGAGATTTCAGCGATGAAATGAATTGCCGTGAGTTTTGTTTATGTTTTTAGCTCACCGGAGTACTTTAGCGCTTAAGGGGTGAGATAATCTAGTTTGGTTATTGTTTTTGGGTGTGCAATATTTGTGCTATTAATATTTTAGTTAATAGTCTCATTATTAATTAGTATATATTAAGTATATATTGTGCCAGTCAATGTAGATTCTTTGGTTAATATAGCCCTTTATTTAATATTTCTTACATCTACATATTTTAAAAAGTCATACGCAGCAAAACAAATGTTTACGCTTAAGAAATGCATCTGTAGTTTTCTAATCCAGCCAATGCCACGTGCTGCTGATTACTTTAGTTTTGCCATTGTCGTGTCTTAATTTCAGAATTTTTTCTGGCCTTCTTTAGGCCCTTTTCTTTAACGTAGTCTCCTATAAACCGCACCAGTATCATTTTTCAATTGCAGCCAATGCCACATGTGCTACCGGTTACTTAAGCTGTGCCAATGTCCAGTCTCTTAATTTCAGATTGTTTTATGATAGAGTCCTCTGGAGGCCCTTTTCATACACAAGGTCCCGTAAAAGCCGCACCATTCTATTCCAGCCAAAGCCACATGTGCTGCTGGCTACTTCAGCTGTGCTAATGGCCAGTGTCTGCCTGCAAACTGGAAGTGTGACCATGACAATGACTGTGGTGATTTTTCTGACGAGCAGAATTGTTGTAAGTGGGCTGACATATTCTGACAAAAACCCTTTAAGACAAAAACCCATTCATTATTTTTCACTCCCAGACAATTGCCCGTTCATTTTCAACGCAATATGAGATTGCATTCATATAATGAACAGCAGTAAAATTCGTTAATAAGGACTTCACTTAATTCTAAATACTGGAGTCATTAACTTAATCACGAGGAGGCAATTGTCTGGGTTGTAATGTCAACAAGGGGACTTTCGTCCGGGAGGGCTTTGTCCGGATTCTGACATATTGTCATAAAATGCACATTGTTGTTGCAAAATATTTAGGTCCAGATTTACAAATAATTCATAAGGAAAAATTTAGCCCCATCAACCAATTTCTTAAAAAAGCTCAAATTTTGAAAGTCCTAAATGTATAATTGCGAATAAATATTTATAGCTTATTTTTAAGCTCGGTAGAGTGCTAGACTTTCAATCCGGGGATCGTGAGTTCGAACCCCAGCCCGGCCACATAACTTCTGTGGTGATTGGTCATGAAATTATTTCTACGGCCATTCTCCCCCTACCTCTGATTCAAGTAGGGCAGTTGTCAGTTACTGGCATAGGTATGTGCACTTTGTACTGGTATCTGCTTAGATCGGCTAAGATTGCCCAAAAAAGTGTGAGTAGGTTAACTGACCACCGTGATATGACTGAAATGCTGTTAAAAGGGCAAAAAATCCCAACAAACAAAACAAACAGCTTATTTTAATTTTTCAGTAGCAAATACCCATTTGAAAAATTAGTTGTATTTCACACAGTCTGGTTTTCTTCAGCTACGGAGAACTGTACAGGCCGGTTCCAGTGTAGCAATGGTCGCTGTATCAGCAGCAACTGGAGGTGTGACCTTGACCCAGACTGCCCAGACGGCAGTGATGAGTTGAACTGTGCAGCCAACACAAGTAAGTCCTTGGCCTGTATTTCAGTAACATCTTAAGTAACAATGTGCTTAGTGTTTATTAATTATCAACAAATGAAGATGCCCCTACAGAACACCACACTCTATTCTCCATGTTCTCATTTCAGCATTTCTCGAGGATGCATTCACATGCCCCTACAGAACACCACACTCTATTCTCTATGTTCTCATTTCAGCATTTCTCGAGGGTGAATTTACATGCCCTAAAGGAACACCACACTCTATTCTCCATGTTCTCATTTCAGCATTTCTTGGAAGATGAATTGACATGCCCTAAGGAACACCACACTCTTATTCACCATGTTCTCATTTCAGCATTTCTCGAGGGTGAATTCATATGCCCTACAGAACACCACACTTTACTCTCCATGTTCTCATTTCAGCATTTCTCAAGGGTGAATTCACATGCCGCTACAGAACACCACACTCTATTCACCATGTTTCAGCATGTCTCGAGGGTGAATTCACATGCCCCTACAGAACAACACACTTTATTCACCATGTTCTCATTTCAGCATTTCTCGAGGGTGAATTCACATGCCCCTACAGAACACCACACTCTATTCACCATGTTCTCATTTCAGCATTTCTCGAGGGTGAATTCACATGCCCCTACAGAACAGTACACTTTATTCTCTATGTTCTCATTTCAGCATTTCTTGGAAGGTGAATTGACATGCCCTAAGGAACACAACACTATTCTCCATGTTCTCATTTCAGCATGCCTGGAGGGTGAATTCACATGCCCTAAAGGAACACCGCACTCTATTCTCTTTGTTCTCATTTTATCATGCCTGGAGGCTGAATTTACATTCCCTAAGGAACACTACACTTATTCACCATGTTCTCAGCATGCATGGAAGGTGAATTTACATGCCCTCAGGAACACCAGACTTTCTTATTCATGTTCTTATTTCATTATGTCTAAATGGATAAGTCCAGTTCCCTGCAGAAATCCCACACTTTATTCTCCATATTCTCATTTCAGCATGCTAGGAGGGTGAATTCCAGTGCCCTAAGGAACACCACACTTTATTCCTTACAAAACCCCACACTTTATTCCCCAATTATGTTTCTATTTCAGCATGCTAGGAGGGTGAATTCCAGTGCCCTAAGGAACACCACACTTTATTTCCTACAAAACCCCACACTTTATTCCCCAATTATGTTTCTATTTCAGCATGCCAGGAGGGTGAATTCTAGTGCCCTAAGGAACACCACACTTTATTCCCTACAAAACCCCACACTTTATTCCCCAATTATGTTTCTATTTCAGCATGCCAGGAGGGTGAATTCCAGCGCCCTAAAGAACACCACACTTTATGTCCTACAAAACCCCACACTTTATTCCCCAATTATGTTTCTTTTTCAGCATGCCAGGAGGGTGAATTCTAGTGCCCTAAGGAACACCACACTTTATTCCCTACAAAACCCCACACTTTATTCCCCAATTATGTTTCTATTTCAGCATGCCATGAGGGTGAATTCTAGTGCCCTAATGAACACCACACTTTATTTCCTACAAAACCCCACACTTTATTCCCCAATTATGTTTCTATTTCAGCATGCCAGGAGGGTGAATTCCAGTGCCCTAAAGAACACCACACTTTATTTCCTACAAAACCCCACACTTTATTCCCCAATTATGTTTCTATTTAAGCATGCCAGGAGGGTGAATTCTAGTGCCCTAAGGAACACCACACTTTATTCCCTACAAAACCCCACACTTTATTCCCCAATTATGTTTCTATTTCAGCATGCCAGGAGGATGAATTCTAGTGCCCTAAGGAACACCACACTTTATTTCCTACAAAACCCCACACTTTATTTTCCCCAATTATGTTTCTATTTCAGCATGCCAGGAGGGTGAATTCTAGTGCCCTAAGGAACACCACACTTTATTCCTTACAAAACCCCACACTTTATTCCCCAATTATGTTTCTATTTCAGCATGCCAGGAGGGTGAATTCTAGTGCCCTAAGGAACACTACACTTTATTTCCTACAAAACCCCACACTATTCCCCAATTATGTTTCCATTTCAGCATGCCAGGAGGGTGAATTCCAGTGCCCTACAGGCACTCCTCACTGCATTCTGCAGGCAAACAAGTGTGACGGATACAACCATTGTGCCAATGGCGCTGACGAACTGCACTGCAATGGGACCGTATGCCCCAGCTGGCAGTTCAAATGTGCTGATGGTTCAAAATGTGTGTACACTGCTTGGATATGTGATGGAGACTTTGACTGTGCTGATCACAGTGATGAGATGAACTGCAGTATTAGCGCAACTGCAGGTAGGCTAGTACGGTAATGGCGTATAAGCCACACTTTTTTCATCTTAAATTCGCATCATTTTTTTGGTGCCGGGTCCGGCTAGCTCAGTTGGTAGAGCGCTAGACTGTCAATTTGGGGATCGTGAGTTCGAACACCAGCCCGGCCACATAACTTTTTTGGGGATTGGTCTTGAAATTATTTCTACGGCCATTTTCCCCCTACCTCTGATTCAAGTAGGGCAGTTGTCAGTTACTGGCATAGGTATGTGCACTAAGTACTGGTAAACTGGTTAGATCGGCTAAGCTTGCCCAGGAAAAGTGTGAGTAGGCTAACTGACCGCTGTGATATGACTGAAATACTGTTAAAAACGGCGAAAAACCCCAACAAAACAAAACAAAATTTGTTTGGTGTGTCTTATACGCTGATATAAGCATAGTGTAATTACAGGTGTTGACGCTGAGTCATCTCAACACCTCAGTACACAAAAGCACATTTAGTATAATGTATCAGCATTTGTATATTAAGATTTTCATCACAAAAATATTTTCGGTGTTGGTAAACAATGGATGTGAAATTTATGATTTTGATGTGTTAAGAAGCGTTTAGAAGCATTTTAATCGCACAGTTTTTTTCCACAAATTATGATCTGAATCTTTAGGTGCATTTTATACATGTGCATCCTATAAGTGAGAATTTACAGCAGTCACTGGCCATGAATTTATTAGAGAACAATCCTCGATAATGTTGATAGAACTTTGGGGCTTACATATTTCCAATATGGACTGGTATAACTTTGGGGCTTACACTTTCCAATATGGACTAGTATAACTTTGGGGCTTACACTTTCCAATATGGACTGGTATAACTTTGGGGCTTACACATTTCCAATATGGACTAGTATAACTTTGGGGCTTACACTTTCCAATATGGACTGGTATAACTTTGGGGCTTACACATTTCCAATATGGACAGGTATAACTTTGGGGCTTACACTTTCCAATATGGACTGGTATAACTTTGGGGATTACACATTTCCAATATGGACTAGTATAACTTTGGGGCTAACACTTTCCAATATGGACTGGTATAACTTTGGGGCTTACACATTTCCAATATGGACTGATATAACTATGGGGCTTACACATTTCCAATATGGACTGGTATAACTTTGGGGCTTACACATTTCCAATATGAACTGGTATTCACAAAACATCTTCAGTCATATTTCAAATATTTTAACTGAAGTGTAACATTTTATTCGCTGTACATGTTTAATAAATTAACACATCGGCATGTTGTTTATATGCATCAAAACATATTTAAAAAAGGATGTCATTTAAACATGTTATTTAGTGCTGCACAGTTCCTGTTTGCAATTATGCTGTGTCGCCCTAATTTTGTGGGTCTTATTTACGATTTTGGCTCATGCGCATTAATACATTCTGTTATCTCACCACTGAGTTGGATAAACACAATTTGCAATGTGCTCTTTGCAAACAAAGTAATTAAAATACCGATTTTTGTTGCTATTTCATGTAAATGTTATGTTATTGTACCTGACCCTGCTGATCTGTGTCGTCTGAAAGCTTTTCTTTATTTCGTGGGTTCTAATAGGCTGTCCTACTTTGTTTGGGAAAGAGTGTTTTCAGCAGCAATTTACTTTCACATTGTTTGTGCTAGAGCATGTGTAATGTCAAAAGAACGAAAATCTTGGTGAAAACTAGTGTTTTTGAAAATTTTATCATTAAAAATAAACAGTCATATTTTTTAAAAGGTAACAGTATGGGCATGACGAAATCTACACACTTGTTCAATTTTCGTTGTGCAGGTTTAACTTAAGTCTTCATTAATCTGTAAATATTTCTATTGTGTTATTTATTGTTCATAAATATTAAATAAATGATACAATTGCACGCAGCGATTCATGGGTAGGAATGCTAACTTAAAGTAAACAGTATGAAAATGTCAGTCAAATTTAGGGAAGGGGCATTGTTTATATTTTTTTACTGAAGATAGCAAAATTCAAGTGAGAAATAAACACAAGGGAGATAATCATACTTGTGCAACTATCCTTGTAAAACTGTTCTAATAATACGATTTTTAGAACGAAATTTAATTAATTTAATTTTAAAATAGTTATAGGGTAGTGAATTATTTGTGTATTTCGTTCATTGGTGATTTATTTGACCAAGTCACTTACTGGTTGACATTTAATAAGATTTCCTTTTCAGATACTGCAAAACTATACAATTCACTTAACGGTTATAGTACTTCAGACAATGTTTTCGGATGCATGAGTGAAAATTCTATTAGTTTTAAACGGCCACGAAATTATGGTAACCCACGAAATTATGGTAATTAGGCATGTACTGTTAAGGAAGTTTGCAGTTTTAAGGTTAAAGATAAACTTTTATTTTTTGATGCTTTGTGAATACAACCCATGTATAGTTTAATGTTCTACATTGCATGTTATTCTTTTGTAGATAAATTATGTTTAAACAAAAATCACAAGACAAACAGGTGCATCACATTAGTCAAAGGGTTCACGACATCACAATCGACTCTCCTGTGGTTCTTTCTCGTTCACACGTTCGGGCACGCTTTTCTGTAATGGAGGAGGAATTTTATAAGTTTGTGGGGACAATGACTAATAGACCTCTCCAGGTTTTATTAGAAACAGTTGAAACTCCTCCCCAGCTATTGTTAATGAATTAATTTCCATTCATCACACATCAGAAACACGTCACAAGCTTTAACATGTGCTCTTTTGATTTCACGAGGTTAACTGTTAAATTATATAGTGATTGTCCCTCCTTCTGTCCATCCTTTAGGGGTGGGTACCATTACAATTATAATTTAATTAATTGTAATTAATTACACTTTTATCTAATAATTGAAAATAATGGTTAATTGAACCAAAACCCAATTATTTTAATCGTAATTAATTAATTACGAAGCAAAATTTGGCACGTAATTGACAATTAAATTTAATTATTTTCAATTGTTTGTGTATTGATTGTGTCGATCATTGAGAGTTTAATCGCAAGTAGAGAAGAATGCTTCTTTTTCACAGGTATTTATAATCTTTAAGAGGTGATCATTGTTAATACACCTTCCACTGATTTCTAACAGTATCTATTGATAGAGCCTAATGCACATGAATGACACGGAAGTATTGTATCGTTTGATTAATGTTCGAATGAAACTTGCCTGAACAGAACAGAACAGAATTGTGACCATTCAGGCAATTCGGTATGGATAAGGGTTCACACTGTATTCGGTATGGATAAGAGTTCACACTGTATTCGGTATGGATAAGAGTTCACACTGTATTCGGTATGGATAAGAGTTCACACTGTATTCGGTATGGATAAGAGTTCACACTGTATTCGGTATGGATAAGAGTTCACACTGTATTCGGTATGGATAAGAGTTCACACTGTATTCGGTATGGATAAGGGTTCACACTGTATTCACTCATTTTGTAAACTTGATATAAAAAGATACAACATTTCTCTCTTCTTACCATAAAGTTGATTACATTGAAAGAGTAGAATGAATTCGCCTGCACTAAAACATTTTGTCAATATCTGGCTATACCAGCAGCATCTGCACCAGTGGAGAGACTTTTCTCAATTTCAGGCTAAGTTTTTCGTCCTGATCGCTGTAATATGAGTGACAAAAACCTTTAAGCTCTCATGTTTGTTAAATGTAACAAGATATTGTGAACAGTTTTCTGTGAGATTGATATGTGTGTAGTTCACAAAGCAGACTGATGAGTTTGATGAGTTTGAAGCAAACATTTATATCAAAAGTGATTGTTTGAAGTTTAAATAATAAATAATAAAAAAGTTGTGTCATTGGTATTGTTTAAGCACTTTCATCTGCACATAATTAATTATAATTAATTACTTTGTTCAAAATAATTGTAATTAATTAATTACAATCTGAAAATTCATGTAATTGTAATTTAATTGGAAAGTTTTCGATTTAATTGTAATTAATTAATTACTTTTTAAAATAATGGTACCCATCCCTGCCATCCTTCCATCTGTCTGTGACAAGGTTAAGTTGATTTTACCGTTTCGTCTAGCACCAACACCGCTTACTACAACAGTTGGATACTTACACAGGTGTTGCTTATGACCATTTCCAATCCACCCATATCACCCAACCATACTATGACTTTGACCTAATTTGGACTTAGAATAATTCAAATGGGCTGTCCAGCACTAACCTGTGGCATGTGTGTTTATTGAACTAAGTGTTTTGTTTGAGCATTTTGCTAACCTTTCAGTTTATTGTTTTTAAATAAATGTGCTGTTTCAGCTCCAACTACTGTACGCACAACAACTGGCATGTGTGAATTCATATGTAATAATCGAGCAGTGTGCATTCCAAGTAGCCAGCATTGTGACGGAATAGATGATTGCGGTGATAACAGCGATGAGATGGATTGCCGTAGGTTTCCGTCGTTTAAAACACTGATGTTTTCTCAGTAACTTTTAACAATGTTACTATAAACAAATATTCATGGCTCAGTTGTTTGTAGGCAGTGAGGGCCATAATTTTGAGGTATGACTGTCTCCCATATCATGTTAAGATTCTTTATGTTAAACTTCCAAACAGAAGCACCAGCCAGTAATTTAAGTGTGTTTTCCAATTTTTTATGTCATAAATTAAACAGGTATCTACTGTCGATAGAAAAATGGACTGCATACCAAAAACTTGCAAATAACTTCTGTTTTTTGTCTCTGATTCCTAAAAGAAAAATACTTTATATGTGGCGCATCGTGAGAAAACCAGTCTTAATGCATGTGCCTAAAGTGTCGTCCCGGATTAGCCTGTGCAGTCCGCACAGGCTAATCAGAGACGGCACTTTCCGCTTTTATGGTATTTTCTGTTTCAAGGAAGTCTCTTCTAAACATAAATACACTGTAGGCGGAAAGTGCCGTCCCGGATTAACCTGTGCGGACTGCACAGGCTAATCCGGGACAACACTTTACGCACATGCATTAAGTCCGGTTTTCCAACGACGCGCCTCATATATAAAAGAGTGAAATGACATTCATGAACAGAACTATGTTCTATGAACTATGTTCCAAATATTGTGTCAGTTATGAATAAACATCAGCTGAAGTGGCAAAAGTTTTAAAGGTTTTAAAACACATTTCATGGATAAATTTTAAAACTTGTTTCACTTACACTTGTGTTTCAAATGAGCGCTGAAACAAATTGGCGGAGTTGTTAGCGTGACTTGATCCTGAAGCCATGGATTTAAGAACTGATGCAGGCTCCTTTTTTTCCATTTTATTATGTGCTTTTCTTGACAGAATATTTGAATTTGTTAGTCTAGATGCTATAGTTTTTAAAGTCAAGGCATTTTGTGACATTAATTTTTTTATATTTATATGTGAATAAGTCCCTTTAACATAAAAAATTGTTTGCAGCATCACAGAAGTGTGGGCCAAATGATTTCAAGTGTACAAACAACAGATGTATACCGCGGTTTCAAATGTGTAACGGCAGAAACGACTGTTCGGATTGGTCTGATGAATTCCATTGCTGTAAGATATAGATAATATTCAAATTATTGAAATAATGTTGATCAAATATGAATGTAACTGTTTGTGTTGTAGATGATTGTTTTTATGCCCCCTGCATCTTGATGCGGGAGGCATATAGTGAATGTCCTGTCCTTCCGTTCATCCTTCCTTCTGTGTGTCCGTCCATCTTTCCGTCTGTCCGTCCGTCCTTGAAAAGGTTAAGTAGATTTTACCATTTCGTCTAGCACCAACACCGCTTACTACAATACTAGGATACTTAAAGTTGTTGCTTATGACCATCCCCAATCCACCCATATCACCCAACCTCACTTTGACCTTGACCTTGAACTTATTTGGAGTAATTCAAAATAATAATTCTTAGTGCCATTTCTTGGTTAACTAGATTTTGCTGTTTCCACCAATATCACCCAACCTCACTCTGACCTTGACCTAATTTTGACTAAGAAATGGGCTATCCAGCACCAACCAAGGTCTTGTGTGTTTATCCAACACAGAATCTTGTTTTGCATAAAATATGCAGTGTCATGTTTTCAATCAATTAGCATTTTGTTCTTTAGATAAATGTACCTAGAGAATTTGTATTTTTAGCTCACCTTTTACTATTGGTATAGGGACCTCTCTGGCGTCGTCCGTATGCCGTCAACAATTTGGACCGTCATCGCGATAAAGACTACATTTTTTAATCAATCTTGACCTAACTTGCACAGTTTGTGTATGACCATAAAATTTCATGCAAAAAAATTGCACAAATGCCCATTTCCTCAGTATAGACTTTATTTTCCATCCAATCTTAACCAAACTTTCACAGTTTGTGTATGACCATCAGATATCAGCAGACGTCAAAAATGGGCCAGATCATCTTTCAAACACCAGAGTTATTGCCCTTTGTTTATTAAAAAAATATACAAAAATCGACATTATTCAGGATAGAGACTTCATTTTTCATCCAATCTTCACCAATCTTGCACAGTTTGTCTATTACCATGAGATTACAGTTGAAGTCGAATATAAGCAAGATCGGACCAGAAACACCAGAGTTATTGCCCATTGTTTGTGAAAAAAATATGCTAAAATGGACATTCAGGATAGAGACTTCATTTTTTATCCAATCTTCACCAATCTTGCAAAGTTTGTCTATGACCATAAGATTAAAGGTTAAGTTGAATAAAAGTATGATCGGGCCAGAAACACCAGAGTTATTGCCCCTTGTGTTTGGAATAAAACATCAACAAGTTATCAATAACTGGCTTGCACACACAATTTTTTATTCAATGTTGACCAAACTTAAACAGTTTGAGCATGACCATAAAAATTGATTGATAAAATTTGATTTCCAACAGTTGCAAGACTTGCATGCAGTTATTTGTTATCCAGTCTTCACCAATCTTGCACAGTTTGTCTATTACCATGAGTTTACAGTTGAAGTCAAATATAAGCAAGATCGGACCAGAAACACAAGAGTTATTGCCCTTTGTAAAAAAAATATGCAAAAATAGACATTATTCAGGATAGAGACTTTTTCATCCAATCTTCACCAATTGTGTACAGTTTGTCTATGAATGTAAGACTAAGGTGAAGTCGAATAAAAGCACGATCGAGCCAGAAACACCAGAGTTATTGCCCCTTGTGTTTAGAAAAAACAACAAGTTATCAATGACTGGCTTGCACACACGATTTTTGATTCAATGTTGACCAAACTTAAACAGTTTGAGCATGACCATAAAGATTGATAAAATTTGATTTCCAACAGTTGCAAGACTCGCATGCAGTTATTTGTACATGCAACATTGATGTCTTCAGAGCCTGCATTAACATCATTATCATCATTGGACAGACAAATATCAAAGAAAAAGCAAAACTTTACCTTATAGCACAGCCATGGCATTTATCGTATTGCAACTAGTTCTCCAAAACTGTTCGCGAAATAGACATCAAAATCTACTGTTTCTGCATTTTCCAGAATTGTCAATGACTTGATGAAAAAGGGTCAGGTAAGATTATCGAGAAAAATGATTTGAGAACCATTAGCAAAAAAAACACACATCCACTACCCAACTTGTACTTTAGTTAGCCCCTTGCACTAACCGATGTTTTAAATCAAAATTGATCCTATCCCCCTCTGCGTATTGTTCAGATACCTTAATTTTCAAACCTGTCACAACCGTATGGTCTTCATCTGTACCAGTTCTCAGGTGAGCGCTTTGGGCCATCATGGCCCTCTTGTCATGTATTAGATCTTTTAGTGATTAGCATATGCTCCCTTTTGAAGTTTAATTTTCTGTTTACATGTATTTCATCAACTTGAGATCGTGCTTATTATAACATTTCTTACCCAGCCACCCAATACAAATAACACATTTGTGGCGCGTCGTGATAAAACCGGTCTTAATGCATGTGCGTAAAGTGTCATCCCGGATTAGCCTGTGCAGTCTGCACAGGCTAATCCGGGACGGCACTATCCGCTTTTATGGTATTTTCTGTTTCAAGGAAGTATCTTCTAAATATAAATTCACTGTAGGCTGAAAGTGCCGTCCTGGATTAGCCTGTGCGGACTGCACAGGCTTATCCGGGACGACACTTTACACACATGCATCAAGACCGGTTTTCTCACGACGCCCCACATTTTATTTGTCTCCATTGGTTAGTTTAGTTTAGACCTATTTATGTCAAAAGCCAGAGGCTTATTGAGGCACTCGAGTCCCTTTCCTGGGTAGAACCAGTACATGGTGTCTACTGAGAAATACCAATCCAAAGCTCCCCGAGTAGGGATCAAACTCACGACCTTCCGATCACAAGGCGGACACCATATCCATCACACGAATACAACCTTAGTCTTGATTTTCACGTTTTTTTCATACAATGAACAGCCGATAATGCGACAGCAGCTCCCAGCATCTGCCGTCCGGGCCAGTTCCACTGCGCACAGTCCGGCTACCAGTGTGTTCCCCAGGTCACCATATGTGACGGGAACAGGGACTGCAGGCTGGGAGAAGATGAAATGAACTGTACAGGTAAGCAGAGCTGCAACAATTTTACCATAGCTCGATTCAGTTATACCTTATGTATCAATATAAATAAGCAGATTTAATTGTTAAATATTGATGATAATGTTTCACAGCTTGTTTAGTATAACATCAATCATGGTGCCTTATCAATTTACATAATAAATCTACACAAACACCATAGTTTTAATTAAAAATATATAAAAGAGAATGTAAATATATAAAAGAGAATCTAAATATATAAAACAGAATCTAATCAAAATTGGTTGTTTTTGCATCTAAAATCGAAAATCAGGTTATTTACAATCGAGTTATGGATGCATCTGCAGGTAAGCATTTTAGGGAATGATCCTGACCCTGCTTCGTTTTTTCATATACCACCCTTACCCGAAAATGCACCGTAAAATTACTGTACAGCAAAGCAACAACATCATTTGTCAATAACAGGCAAGTCAGACGATAAATGAGATTTCATCACACCTGGCTGGCCTGGTCAAGGAAGATCTTTTGAAATATGATATATTTTTGCCAAGTTATGATGGGCAATGTAGATATCATGTTTAAACCCCTTAATTAAAAGCATTTAAATGATAAAACAAGAGTGCCTGTGTCACAAAGATACGCCTGTCAAAGGAGCATTTTTAGAGGTAAAGATTCAAAGATTAATGAGAGAAAATCCATCCATGCTGAACAAAGATATGCTCCGGACAAAGTGTTAGGGATTGATTTCTTATATTTGACCTTTGACCTTGAATTGTGATCTTGACCTTGCGCACGACACTGTCTCACCATGATAATCACTTCTGCCAAGTTATTTGAAAATCCACCCATGCTTGACAAAGATACGCTCTTGACTAAGTGGCAAGGATTGATTTCTTATATTTCACCTTTGACCTTGACTTGTGACCTTGATCTTGGACCTAGGGACCTGGTTCTTGCGTGTGACACTCCGTCTCACCATGCTTACCTTTTCTGCCAAGTTATTTGAAAATCCATCCATGCTGGAAAATTTATGCTCCGGACAAAGATCTCCCGCCGTCCGTCCTTCTGCCCACCCAACAGCCTGCCTGCTCCCTTGGGCGTTCCCATAACAGACCCGTTTTTCAACTCAATATTAATCAAATTATTATAAAATGTCCAAGAACTAGTCGGGCTTCCCGCCCCTGCTCTTTTGGAGTAGCATTATGTACCTTTCATGATCTCATGTACTTTCCCAACAATTTATTTCTGAAAGAGCTGTGTACATTACTATATTTTTGCAGATGTGTCTGTTAAAAATGTTCACTCTTATGTTTGAATGGTTTGGGATTTTGGTGAATCAAAAGTTCTGACCAGTGTAGTACATGTTAGGTAGCTTATTGATGGAATATGTGTGTTACAGTTTTCTCAATTTGGGTATTTCCAACAATCAATTAATGTTATAGACGTAACGTAATTTGAAGTACTGAATTAAATCCCTCTGTACTCAATTATTTTAAAAATCATGGTGTAATAATAAATTCTGGCAAAATCCTTATCTGTTGCTCTGCAGCATGTGATCTGTGGACATGAGTACCATATTTACTTTTCTGTTTCCTGAAAACTAGATAACCATAAGCCCTGTTTTCCAGATGCATGTGACACAAAGCTGTACTTCAAGTGCCAGGAGTCGCTCGGCTGTATCAGCAGGGAGGCCGTGTGTAATGGGAAGTGGGACTGCCCTCAAGGAAGTGATGAGATGAACTGTGGGAATCACAACTCCTCAGGTGAACACCAAGTACCAATCTTACATATAGTTCTGCTAAACTTTGTTATGCCCCCTCTTTCAGAGGGTTGGGGCAAACTAACATATACATCTGCTAAACTTTGTTATGCCCCCTCTTTCAGAGGGTGGGGGCAAACTAACATATACTTCTGCTAAACTTTGTTATGCCCCCTCTTTCAGACGGCGGGGCAAACTTACATATACTTCTGCTAAACTTTGTTATGCCCCCTCTTTCAGAGGGTGGGAGCCAACTAACATATAGTTCTGCTAAACTTTGGTATCTTAAATTCTATAACCGGTGGGTATTCAATGTTCCAAATATGTCTTTACAGAAAATAATTCCCATATGTATTCTGAACACCAAGTACAAACCTAACATATAGTTCTGCTAAACATTGGTATCTTAAATTCAATAAATGGCGGGTGTTTCAAGTTCCAAATATGTCATGGCAGAAAATAATTCCCATCTGTCTTCCAAACACCAAGTAGCAACCTGTAGTTCTGGTAAACTGTGTAACCAAGTACTTTAAATTTACTTATTTCATAGTTCTGAATTTTTATCATAGTGGAAAATTCCCATCTGTCTGGGCTTAATGCATGTGCGTAAAGTATTGTCCTGTATAAGCCTGTGTAGTACGCACAGGCTTATACAGGACGGCACTTTCCGTATACAGTGGATTTATGTTTGGAAGAGACTTCCTTGAAACAAAAAAGTGTTGTCCCGGACTGCACAGGCTGATCCGAGACGACACTTTACGCATGTGCATCAAGTCCAATTTTCCCACGACACGCCTCAAATATTTATCATTATCTAGATATTTAAACTTGATTTTTCAGTTATGTCAGTGTTTTCCTATCCCAGCTATTATTTTCACGCTTATTTCTGATTTGTTTAGCCGGGCTCTGCAAGCTCATTTGGTAGAGCGCTGGACTGTCAATCTGGGGATCGTGAGTTCGAACCCCAGCCGTGCCACCTAACTTGTGTGGGGATTGGTCATGAAATTATTTCTTCATCCATTCTCCCCTACTTCTGATTCAAGTAGGACAGTTGTCAGTTATTGGCATAAGTACGTGCACTTAGTACTGGTAAACCGCTAAGATCGGCTAAGCTTGCCCAGGAAAAGTGTGAGTAGGTTAACTGACCGCCGTGATATGACTGAAATACTGTTAGAAGCGGCGATAAATCCAACAACAAACAAACAAACAACAAAACAAAACTGATTTGTTTATCTCAACACTGGTTGGAACCTGTGGCATCTAGCCACTATCTTTGTTGGTCGCTGCTTGTAAACATTGTAACTCATTCTTTTCTCAAATTCTAGTACTTAAGCGTATCTGTTAAGAAAACAAAAATGGGTTACTGGTTTATTTGGTGCTCAGGACTTTTAAAAAGTCTGTATTAAGATGTGTCAGATTTCAAGGTTGGGATATGTTGTCATTTTGAATTACCTCTGGTAATGAGACAAACAAATTCGGCTCAAATTCGCTTTATTTGCAGTGAATCTCGTATTCATTATTTCAATCCAATATATAATGTTATTAAAACTACAATATCATGTTTTATCTTTTCTTGTACATCCCTTTAGCAGGATCGGCAGGTTGCAACGACACATCGATGTTTCCGTGTCAAAACAGCATTTGCATACCCTACATGCTGACGTGCGACGGAACGAGCCAGTGCCCCTCTGGTGTTGACGAGAACCTTCCCATTTGTACATGTAAGTCGCCATAGCAACGAGATTTGGATGCATGTATTTTCGTATATGTGTAAGTGAACTTTCCATTAAACGAGACTGAATTGCATTATTTTTCGCCTGACCTGATGTTCGTGAAGTGTTTTGATATTAATGCTTATCCCAGTATTTTTGCACTTGATTTGATTTCAGATATCTTGGACCAGCGTTTCAGTGTACATGCTTTCATGAATAGTCGTAATGGTACAGTTCGATGGATGCCATATCCAAATGCAAGTGCCTACATTTTGTCATATGCGTAAGTAAAGCTGTTCAAGCTTTAGTTTGATTGCTTTGGGATCATTTTTTCTAGGGTTATGTTAGATGAACAGCAAATCTTTTTAAAAATGGAAAGGTATGTAGAAAATTCAAGTACGCGCCACGCAAACCTGCAAACTTCTTCATATGCATCAAATAGAATGTATAGTGAACCACATTGCTGTCAGTATTTGGCACGAAATCTCGCACAAGGGTTGCTCTTTTTCTTTCACAAATCATCGCAAATTTTAGTGACAATATATGGCGAATATGAAACAAATAATTGACTCTAATTCTGTGAGTGCTGCATGGTGTATACTATCACTGTCAGCATGCCTTTTCATTCATACATAGGTTTACATTTATGTTGAACATTTTATCCAGAGAGGCTATGCTTTTCAGGTACTTTTTGTGTGAACTAAACATTATGATGGTAAACACTGTAGGTACCGAATGTATATTTTGCAGGTACTATTTTGATGCTTTGCATTTACTATGTGTATATGTTGCTCGTGTTTTTTGCATTACAGCAATTATTTGTAACATTTATTGGTAATTTTTAATAGTCTATTTCTGCTAGTACCTTTAAATGTCCTTTTAAGAATATTGTATACGTCAGCTACTACTTCTTTGTATTGCAAGCGCTTTGTGTATATGTCAGCTACTACTTCTGTGCATTGCAAGTGCTATATGTATATGTCAGCTACTACTTCTGCTTATTGCAGGTGCTATATGTATATATGTCAGCTAGTACTTCTGTGTATTGCAGGTGCTATATGTATACATCAGCAATTACTTCTGTGTATTGCAGATGCTATATGTATATGTCAGCTACTACTTCCGTGTATTGCATGTGCTATATGTATACCTCAGCTACTACTTCTGTGTATTGCAGGTTCTATATGTATATATGTCAGCTGCTACTTCTGTGTATTGCAGGTGCTATATGTATATATGTCATGTACTACTTCTGCTTATTGCAGGTGCTATATGTATATATGTCAGCTAGTACTTCTGTGTATTGCAGGTGCTATATGTATATGTAAGCTAGTACTTCTGTGTATTGCAGGTGCTATATGTATATATGTCAGCTACTACTTCTTTGTATTGCAAGTGCTATATGTATATGTCACCTACTACAACTGTGTATTGCAGGTGCTATATGTATACATCAGCAATTACTTCTGTGTATTGCAGGTGCTATATGTATACATCAGCTACTACTTCCATGTATTGCAGGTGCTATATGTATACCTCAGCTACTACTTCTGTGTATTGCAGGTTCTATATGTATATATGTCAGCTACTACTTCTGTGTATTGCAGGTGCTATATGTATATATGTCAGCTTCTACTTCTGCTTATTGCAGGTGCTATATGTATATATGTCAGCTAGTACTTCTGTGTATTGCAGGTGCTATATGTATATGTCAGCTACTACTTATGTGTATCGCAGGTGCTGTATGTATATATGTCAGCTACTACTTCTGCTATATGTATATATGTCAGCTAGTACTTATGTGGTGCAGGTGCTATATGTATATGTCAGCTAGTACTTCTGTGTATCGCAGGTGCTGTATGTGTATATGTCAGCTACTACTTCTGTGTATCGCAGGTGCTATATGTATATATGTCAGCTACTACTTCTGTGTATTGCAGGTGCTGTATGTATATGTCAGCTACTACTTATGTGTATCGCAGGTGCTATATGTATATATGTCAGCTACTACTTCTGCTATATGTATATATGTCAGCTAGTACTTATGTGTATTGCAGGTGCTATATGTATATATGTCAGCTAGTACTTCTGTGTATCGCAGGTGCTGTATGTATATATGTCAGCTACTACTTATGTGTATCGCAGGTGCTATATGTATATGTCGGCTAGTACTTCTGTGTATTGCAGGTGCTATATGTATATGTCAGCTACTACTTATGTGTATCGCAGGTGCTGTATGTATATATGTCAGCTACTACTTCTGCTATATGTATATATGTCAGCTAGTACTTATGTGTATTGCAGGTGCTATATGTATATATGTCAGCTACTACTTCTGTGTATCGCAGGTGCTGTATGTGTATATGTCAGCTACTACTTATGTGTATCGCAGGTGCTGTATGTATATATGTCAGCTACTACTTCTGTGTATTGCAGGTGCTATATGTATATGTCAGCTAGTACTTAGGTGTATCGCAGGTGCTGTATGTGTATATGTCAGCTACTGCTTCTGTGTATTGCAGGTGCTGTATGTGTATATGTCAGCTACTACTTTTGTGTATCGCAGGTGCTGTATGTGTATATGTCAGCTACTACTTCTGTGTATTGCAGGTGCTATATGTATATGTCAGCTACTACTTATGTGTATCGCAGGTGCTGTATGTATATATGTCAGCTACTACTTCTGCTATATGTATATATGTCAGCTAGTACTTGTGTGTATTGCAGGTGCTATATGTATATGTCAGCTAGTACTTCTGTGTATCGCAGGTGCTGTATGTGTATATGTCAGCTACTACTTCTGTGTATTGCAGGTGCTATATGTATATGTCGGCTAGTACTTCTGTGTATTGCAGGTGCTATATGTATATATGTCAGCTACTACTTCTGTTAATTGCAGGTGCTATATGTATATGTCAGCTACTACTTCTGTGTATTGCAAGTGCTACATGTACTTCTGTGTATTGCAAGTGCTACATGTACTTCTGTGTATTGCAAATTCTGTGTATTGCAGGTACAATTTGCACGGCACCTGGCAGATGCTGAACCTGACTGTCAACAACACAAACTCCACGAGTTACATGATGACTCATCTTCAGCCTGCTACCACCTACTACATCACAGTGTATGTCTTTTTGAAAAGCATCACCAAGAAATATCCCGTTATTGAGATTGCCACACTTGATGGAGGTATGTATCATTCTGAGTCTTTTTTTTTCAGTAAGTTTAGTAATTTATTTCCTTACTTAACAGGGTGCTGGAAGAAAGACCCCTTCACAGTGCAAAAAATAGTATATTTTTGTCCGAATTGTAATGAAAAACTTCCCAAATCCAGAATGTCAACAGGAAAAGTTGTAAAACATGAAATGACCAGTTTTTATGGATAAACACCATTGATATACCTAGTTAACCAATATTTCACTTTTTTAGTTAATTTACTTTCTTTATTAACCAAATTTTTCGAAGAAAAATTTCGGTTATTAGATTGGGGTATGTTGTAAGGCGGGCTGGCGGACGGTGTGGCGGTGTCAACTTTTCGTTTCGGCACTCCAACTCAAGAACACATTGAGCTATAATGAAGCTTCATACGTAGATACCTTATATCGAGACCTCGCTTGGGATTGCATATGTGTGGGTCAAGGTCACTGTTACTAAAAATAGAAAAACGGTTTCCGCTCAAAATCTTTAGAACACATTGAGATATTTTAATGAAACTTATACATAGATTCCTGATATGGAGACCTCGCTTGGGATTGCATATGGGGTGGCTGGGGTCAAGGTCAAGGTCACCGTTACTAAAAATACAAAAATGGTTTCTACTAAAAAACTTGAGAATGCATCAAGATATTTTATTGAAACTTCATACATAGATACCTTGTATCGAGACCTTGCTTGTGATTGCATATTGGGTGGGTGGGGTCAAGGTCAAGGTTACTGTTACTAAAAATAGAAAAAGGTTTCCGCTCAATAACTTGAAAATGCATAGAGATTTTGTAATGAAACTTCATACATAGATACCTTATATTGAGACCTGGCATGGGATTGCATATAGGATGGTTGGGGTCAAGGTCACCATTATGAAAAATAGACAAACAAGTTTCGTTCAATTCCTAGAGAACGAATTGAGATATTTTAATGAAACTTTATGTGTACATACCTTATATCAGTCGTTTCGCCAGGATTTTGCTAAGGCAAAGGGGCAAATACCTGTGGTCGGGGGTTGGGGGTGGGAGGGGGTACCCCCTTGCAGATTCTGATTTTTAATATACTTTTCATGCATACTTAATTAAAATTTACAGTACTTCAGAGCTGACACAAACAGAAAAATAAACAGCCTTTGAATAGTTTTTTTCTCTCGTTTGTTTCCCAATGACATAACATAATCATAAACACCTACACTATAAAATTTATCAAAGAAACACATAAACACAAGTGTCAAAATTAATGTAACCTGGAAATAGATCGTGTAACATGGAAATATATAATGACACTGTTTACCTAAATGTATACCTTTTTCAATGAAGTAATTTGCATATTATTACAAAATTATTAGAAATAACCTTAAACAAAGCTTTATTTATACTTCATTTCATGTTTGACATGTTCAGGTCTTCCACTATCCAACACAATCATATCCAACACAAACATTTCATGTTAGTGCAAGCCCTGTACACAGATTTAGAAAGCTGTTCTTCCTGGTTTCTGCTGGTGCCATGTGTCCACCAACATACTGATGATACATAGTGTTCACTTCCAATATCTGGTACTAACAAGTTGTTCTTCTGAGAAGAGGTCCTTTGGTGGAGGCTGCCAACAAAGCATTCAGAACTTTGTTGGAAAGACATGATCTGCGTGTAGTTTTCACCTTGTTCATGGTTGAGAATCCCCTGTCACAATCTGCAAAAAAATGTATTAAACATTTTTGTTGTGCTGCACACATTTAATTACATTGTACAAATGAAAGGTTTAAATTAGATGAATAGACTTAAACTCTATGCTACATGTTTCTGTACATGCTTGTGAGACGGACTGCAGTGACAGAGCCACAGACTCAATTACTGCATCATTTTGTCTTTCCAACAAGTTAGATTAGATCTAGATCTATTGTTATTATTTAATTATAAAATTAGAAATATACACTTCGCCTGTACGCAAATTTAAAGTTAAAATTCCATGATATAAGACTGTCTTATATACTAAGACTAATTGACTCTTCATTTCAAACACATTGCCTCAGCATTACATCATGCTAATTCACTTACACAACAACATTCTGGTTGGGAACATTTTCCATATCAGTGGTCATCTCCAATGATCCTCAATAGCACCCTTGAGTTGTTGAACATTTATTAACAGTAAGAACTTTAAGTCATTAATCTGCTGTTGACTACGGCCATTAATCAAAACAAACATTGTGTTCATCACCTCTTAGCTCTAACACTCTGACACTAAGCCCTAGGTAAAAAAACTGTGTAACTAGTTGGCTGCTTTCACGTTACGCATGCGCAAGTAAATTCCTTCATTGTTACATATAACATATTCAATGTTTGATCTCAATTTTCACCATGACCAAGCGACTTCCCAAATATATCACCATACATTGTTAGAAAGATAAGGCCATAACATTTTGAAAAAACAGCATGTCAAAAATTTCTATACTTTGTAACTCAAAATATTTACCTTAGAATAAACACACCGGTTTTGACAGGCGGGCCAAAAGTTATGAAGCTGGGAACCATTTAAGATAAAGTAGCGCCTAAAACTGTATTGTTTTCTTATTTCTTACATATATACCTTTAAATTGATACCAAAACATATCATTTAAAATGTATTTTAAAAATCATATGCATTATACACTGAACCCTATGTGTTTATTAACTGACAGCATGTAACCCTGAGGATGTGACTTCCGTTTTGGTGTAATTAGACCTTTCATAAGATCTAAAAATAGCACGCTGTATACACTCTCAATGTGCTGAGAACTACCGAACTCCTCGCAGCGGCTACCTCCCTGTTGGTTAACGGTAACCACTGCCATCACAAGTAAAATCCTTCCAAATCTGGAAGGATTACGTATTTGTAACTTTTACTTATTTAATGCAACTCAGTGCAATTTTCTACATAATTGGACTTTTTATATATCGTTTGCAGCAATAATGAAAACAGAAAAAGAAAATAACTAATTAGAACCATAAATAATATTTAGAAGTTTCAAATCCATCACCATCACATGGTTTGTTAAGACGGCAGGGATTTGATTAGAGCTATGCTCGATACCAGTCAAATCTCTGCGCTGAGGTTGGAGAACTACCTGGCTGAAAATGTTGTCTGTTGTTATTGATTTTTGAGTGAGCTGCTGCGAGACGCTAATTGAAATTATACTGTGCTGCAGTAGAATGATTTTGGGATTTTAAGCATTGCGGTGACAAGGATTTGGAAATTAAGTCACAGCGGTACCGCTGGTCTTAAAGCGCCTGGGGAAAGGCCTGCTTATATCTAGACCTCGCTTGCGATTGCATATGGGGCGGGTGGGGTTCAAAGTCATGATTACTACAAATAAAAAAATGGTTTCCACTAACTTGAGAACAAATTTAGATATTTTAATGAAACTTCAAATGTAGGTACCTTATATTGAGCGCTTGCTTTGGATTGCAAGGTCAAGGTCACCATTTCCTAGTCATTGGTGTATGACCTTCACCTTGCACCCAGAACTTTCTTTCATTATTTTGCTGACTTTTATGCATTTCATTCAAAAAAAATTATGTTTTCCTGGAATTTCCATGTTTCTTGTTGTTTTTCAATTAGCAAGATTTCATGACCCGAAATTCCCAATTTAATGGGCACCGGACCCATTCCCATAGCTGTGACAAAAATCACTGAATGTTTGGCATTTACTTATGACTTTGTGAACTTTTTTCCCAAAATTCTATAAAATATTAGTGTTGTTTTATTTCAGTGTAAATATGCATAAATAAATATTTTGTTTTTGAGACACATGAGTGTTTTGTTCATTTAGCTGTCACTGTGTTTCCTTAATCCGGGGTAAGGCTTGATTAAATTTTGTCTACATTAGGTTAGTGTTTTATCATTATTGAGAAAAATAAATTCTAATCGGACATTAATTTGAACTGTAGAATTTGCTACAAATAATATTATTGTCAGCAATTTGTTTACAGTTCCTGAAGCGCCATTTGATATCACTATCGACATTCCAAGCGGTTCTTCCTCTCCTCCAGTCAATGTGGTCATTCAGCCCCCGAAAGTGACCAATGGACGTATCCTCGAATATAATGTATTACGCTATTTTTACCTTATATGCTACTTCATGTCATCTTAATGTTTTGAGAGAATAGTCATTTCTTTATATGTACCCTGGTCCCATATTTATAAAGATTCTTAGCTATTCCTTACTTAAGTTGAACATATGTCAAAATTATAATTTGTGTTTGTAACACCATGCTCTGGAATTTGTGCATGACACATACTAAATTTTAATAAACTTGTTGTGACCTCTTTGTCAAAATCTTTAAATATTGCATTTCTTTTTCTGAAAATTCAATTGTAAAATTTCAGAATTTAAGGATTTGTCATAATTTTTATGCCCCCATCGAAGATGGCAGGGTATATTGGTTTGTGAATGTCGGTCGGTCTGTCAGTAGACCACTTTAGTTTCCACTCTCTAACTCCAACAGTTTTCATTCAATCTTCACCAATTTTCATGAAAATGTTTTTAAGCATAATATCTCGACCAAGTTCTATATTCAGCCAAATCGCCCCAGGAATTCTGGAGTTATTGCCCTTGAATTATCTTAAATTGACCTTTTTAGTCATTTCCGTTCTCAACGTCCAACAATTTTCATCCGATCTTTACCAAACTACATGAAAATATTTGTGGGCATAATTTTTTGGCCCAATTTGATAATCAGCCAATTTGCCGCAGAAATTGTAGGGTTGTGGCATTGAAATATCTTAAATCGGTCGTTTGAGCCATTCCCGCTGTCTAAGTCCAACAGTTTTCATACAATCTTCACCAAACTACATGAACATCGTTGTGGGCATAATATCTTGGTCAAGTTTAATAATATACAAAACGCCCGAGGAACTGCAGAGTTATGGCCCTTGATTTATCTCAAATTGGCCTTTTTTGCAGTTTCCGCTCCCTATGTCCCAACGGTTTGCATCCGATCATCACCAAACTGTATATTTTAAATATTGCTTTTAACCTACATGCGGCATAACTGTTTTACAAACAGCTCTTGTTTGGTTACAGGTGTGTGTGGTGGATTCCAGTAAAATTAGTTGGTGTGAAGGGGAACGGCATCTGAAGCACACATTCACTACATTGGGAGGCAAGCCTTTCAAAAACAAGGAGATTTATACCATTAAGGTATGTTTCACTTGTGTATTGTAGAAAATATGTGGCGCGTCATGGGAAAACCAGACTTAATGCATGTGCGTAAAGTGTCATCCCGGATAAGCCTGTGCAGTCCGCACAGGCTAATCTGGGACGACACTTTCCGCCTAAAGTGGATTTATGGTTAGAAGACACTTCAGTGAAACAGAAAATACCGTAAAAACGGAAAGTGCCATCCCGGATTAGCCTGTGCGGACTGCACAGGCTAATCCAGGACGACACTTTACGCACATGCATTAAGACCGGTTTTCCCACGACGCGCCTCATATATTTCTGCAGCTGTTGGACATCTGTGTTTATCAAGTTCAAATCAAGTCTCACTGACATATTTCCCCGTTAATAGTAGAATTCGATAAGTGCTTAGGTCATAGACTGGCTGTCTGAAAATAAAGACTTACTAAAAATAATTATTTTGTCTAAAAAAGAGGGTTTCCAGAAATTCAGAGTGTTATTATGGTATATTTTGCACTGCAGATATCGAGCTATTGCTTTTAGGTGACAGTACATGTATATTGTGTATCTTTCTAAATTGTCATCCTTTGCAACCAGAAAAATCTTTGGAAAGAGAAATATGTTCTGTAGACTGGACTGATATGTTAACCATGTCTTTAATCAGAAGGTGAGAAAGTATCAACTGTGTTCTTTTCTGAATTTTACTTTTATATATCAAATTTCTTTTTTATCGGCTATTTAAATCATAAAGTACATTTGCCTGTTATACTTAAATAGTATCTGGTGTTGTTACTTTAAACATACTTCTACATACATGTACATACATGTATTAATTTGGCATTAAACACAGGACATGTGAAAATTAAGCTTCTTTACTGGCATACATTCAATCTGGCTTTAGCTATGCCCAGTTTAGCCTGTCTTTGAAGATATAGAGAATACTAGGTTAATGTGGAATAAAGATAAGTTAATTTAGCGAGGTAGGTTCAGAAAACCTGAGCCACGAGCCGTGGCGAGTGAGTTTTTGTTCAGAGCAAATTAACTTTCTTTATTCAACACTTACCTAGTATTATATTTATCGCATCTTTCTATGTTTTTATTTTGAAAACAACAAAAGAAAATACCCCGGTACACTAAATCAGTGCTCCAGATAAGCTTTTGCAGTGGGGGTAAATGTACAATTATTTCTGAATTTATGAGGAAAATGTACACTGTATGTAGGATACATGTAAGAAGTGGTTAATTTACATCCAACAAAACATTATAATATGTGCAAAATAACAGAGTATTAGTATAATTATCCTTAAATATGTAGGAACACCATTTGAACACAATAATGTTACAAGTAAGAATTTTGAACATTTTAAGACTTGCTTTATTGCTAACTAATGAACAAATTAAAAGCATTTTCAGTTGGGCAGGCCTCTCAAAACTTCTTCTATCTTCCATTCACTAAAATTGAACGTTATGTAAGTGAACATGGGAAAAATTGTGCGTAAATGTACATCCAACTTTTATTTTCTCTGCGTATATATACAACCTTCTTTTATTTTCTCTGCGTATCTTTCAATTGTTTGTGCATAATTAACGCGTGTACCCACCTAATTTGAACCTCTGTTTAGTAACAACAAATAAAACAACAACAGAAAATGATGTAACTTAAGTCAACAAGATGATGTCATTATTATGGGGGTGTTGGCTTTATTCCACAGTGTTTAAATACAACACAGTTTATCCCACAGTGTGTAAATACAACATAGTTTATCCCATAGTGGGTAAATACAACACAGTTTATCCCATTGTGTGTAAATACAACTGGTTTATCCTGCAGTGTGTAAATACAACACAGTTTATCCCACAGTGTGTAAATACAACACAGTTTATTCTGCAGTGTGTAAATACAACACAGTTTATCCCACAGTGTGTAAATACAACACAGTTTATCCCACAGTGTGTAAATACAACACAGTTTATCCCACAGGGTTTCATTTTGTCAATGCCAGCATGATTTTGCGATAAATTACTTACAATCAGAGCTTTTTGGGGGGGCTGATTTTATAGCCGTTATTGGATCATATTCCCAATGGCAAAAAGTATATATTTTCCCAAATCCAGTCCCAAAATTCCCAAATGATGGTTTGACTTTCAGATGTTTGGAAACAAGAGGTGTTCATTGTAGAAATAAAGACTGTTGAAGTTGTAATAACTGTTTTACTGATTTGTTTTTGTTCGGAAAATTCTATTTTCTGTAGTTTTTCTATAATTATTCAAATTGTATTAATCAAACAATTGTAATCTTTCCCAGTTTTAGGTGAGTTGTTGCTAATATTCCCAATTACATGGGTATAGGTCATATTCCCAAAATGGTGAAAAAAGCCCTGTCAGTATTTGTATACTTCTGTGCAGGTTGCAGCCAAGACAAGTGCGGGGCAGGGGGAATTCCTGGAAAAGAATGTCACATACGGAATAGATAAGATAATGTCAGCGGTGAAATCAGTTAACAGTATCCCAGGTAACGACTCAATAACTATTACCTGGACTGCTTCTGAGTCTGACGTCGCCATCGACAGTTACGTCTTGGAGTACTTTGATGCCTGGGCAAACCCTGTTCGATTAGAAACTACTGAAACAACTTACAAAAGTAAGTGTAAACACTTCTGCTTCTCATCAATTTGCTACTACTTATCGATGTGTTAGATTGCTTACAAACTGTGTAATGTTCTTTAATAGTAAGCGTTAACAATGAACTACTGCAAAACTATTTATATTCGTCTGCATGAATTTTCGTGGGCTCTTAAATTCATGGATTTTCAGTTTTATATAAAAAAAAATCATCTAGAAATGCGTCAATTTTCTGTTTGTAAAACCTTACGGTCATAAACGAAGCGTCCCATTGGTAAGTGGGCCCTATTATCGACCTGTCGATAAAGCAATAGACCCTTGTTATTAAATAAACACGGCACGTCACTGTGGGAGGTAGGGTCCGACTACAAGTGTGTGAATTGAACAATGGGCCCGGAGAGTGTTTACTATGCATATAGATCTTTACTAGTCTATCTAAAAGAAGATAGCAATGCATATACAACGTTACTGCATAGGTAGATAAATCGGATATCTAGTGTAATAATAAGGTACACAATATTTTACACCGGAGCCTTGTTTGGAGTGTATGCAGATTAGATAGGGGCTATTTGTCACACAAAATATAAACTGGATATTAAACTGATTCATTTATGATATATCATGTTTCAGGAAAACAAACTTGTATACGTTATTTAACTACTATGAACATTATATTTACATTGTCTTCATGTAGGTATACGTACTAGAAAACTACATCTTAGAGCGCAAATTCTGCCCCCCAAACAAGCTAGCCGAATAATTTTTCATTGGAAACTTAAATTCGTGGATCGTTCCATCTTCGAAATACATGAAAATTAGTGCCCTAGGATTATTAATGGTTTTGCAGTACTCATCAGTGAGCTAATGCCCCAGTCACAAATAAGGAACGGCTTGGACGGCATCTGTTTTACTCAAAATCAACCTAAATCAGATGGTGCCCGCAAGGCAGCAGTTGCAATCGGGTGGTGGCAGCTGAAAATTTGGTCATTGGACGGCACCCGTCAAAGTTTTAGGAATATTTAAAAGTTAGCCGCGACCAGGCGATTTCTTTCGGGGTTAGGGAGGTGGAAAAAGAGTTGGCTTGGCACGGTCCTATCACTGGACGGCATTTGCTTGGATCGGGCGGTTGCCGTACCAGTTTTCTACTTCAAAATCATCGTCTGATTTCGATGGCTACCATGCAGGCTCCCATAATTGCACCAACTGATGTACAGTTATTGTCAGGGTATCGGACCGTGTCTGTACAGGCGCCGGACGGGCGTTAGCTGGTCGTCGCCCTGCTTTCCCCATAATAGTCTGTGAATTTGTGACCATGCAAGGAAAAATCATATAAATCGCACGGCGCCTGTCAAATTCCAAAAATCGCAGTTGCTTTACCGTTCCTTAAAATCGGAAGGCGTCCGTTCTATTTGTGACGTAGGCATAAGATTGCTTGTGATTTGTACGATGTATTTTGCTTACCATGACTCTTCAATGGATTTGGTTGATTGTTTAGTTACCAACCTGTGTCCAGGAAGTGACTACAACATCATTATATCAGCCAACAGCAAGAAATGGGGACAGGGTCCCAGATACCCTGTGGAAGCAAATACAATAGGTAACCTCTAAATGAAGCGCGTCATGGAAAAACCGGTCTTAATGCATGTGTGTTAAGTGTCGTCCCGGATAAGCCTGTGCAGTCTGCACAGGCTTATCCGGGATGGGACTTTCCACTTTTATGGTATTTTTTGTTTCAAGGAAGTCTCTTCTAAACATAAATCCACTGAAGGTGGAAATTGCCGTCCTGGATTAGCCTGTGCGGACTGCACAGGCTAATCCGGGACGACACTTTACGCACATGCATTAAGTCCAGTTTTCCAACGACGTGCCTTAAATTGTTAAACTACAGAGATCGAATTTGGACTCGCATACTCGCAAAATATTATGAGTGTGTTTGATAATTCTAACCGTGAACTATATTAGATGTAGGTGTTAGTGATAAAGTGTGTAATTCAATTGAGTAAATGATAATTGGTTTTCTAGTCAGTATATGCATACATTATTGCTATTTTATAGTATGATTTGTCAATAATTTGGACGTAATATTTAATATAGTCTGTATTCTGATGTATTTGGATAAGTCAAACTTCGGATATGTCCAAGTCATTTCCAATTCCCGGGATCTTGGGACTTTGAGATAACTACGACTAATTCTCCTTCTACTGTTGCCATCACCATCACAAAACATAAATACTACCACCACCACCACTAACACCACCACCGCCACCACTAATACAACCACCATCACTACTAAAACCATCATCACTACCACCACCGCCACTATAATGTCTACTACCTCTACCACTGCCCCTACTATCACTCAGATGTGTTTCCTTCTATATCAGGTGCCCCAGTCCCAGCGCCAGACAAAGTGAGCGGCCGGGTTGTGGATGATCCGACCAGCCTCTTCCTCAACTGGAGCACCCCCAGAGGCCTCCCTGCCACTCAGGTACCAGGGCCCATATTCACAAAGCTCCTTAGGGAAAACTGAAGTCAATTTCTAAAATTTATAAAATTCTTTTAAGTCTGTGGCTGTTTCATATATAGTTATTTTCAATCTCATTAAAATCACATCCTGAAATATGCTACGGTTTAGGATCTGAGGACAACCAATAGAAGGTTATCTTCTGGTGACCTTTTAGCCAACCAATCCCAGCCTTGCTTTCACAGTCTTGAAAGTGAAAGTTAATCCATATTTAGCTTCACAAAACCATTGTTTTGGCTGGGATGCCAGTGAGTGTGTGATTGTTTTGCACGTATAGAATTTTACTATGTTCAAGACAAATTGTCGCCTTAGTTCAATAACTCAATGTATGCAGTGTAAAATACATGTCTAGCACTTACTGAGTTATTGAAATAAGGTTATGAAATGTCTCTCTATTCTTAAACAGACAGAGGCGATTTTCACAAGTTCCATGCTTTTCATGAATAAATGTATTTCTTACACTAATATCAATTGTCATAAACTGGACAAGTCATTTCAAGGGCCGTCAATTCAACACGTTTTTCAGTATTTAAAGTTTGAAATACATAATTTATTCAACAATTTGCATACTAAAATCACTGTATAAGTTTCTGGCCACTAATAAGTAAACTTTCACAGTAAAACAATGTTGCTTTGCTTATAGTTTCCCATATTTTCTTAATTTTTTGTACCAATGTATTTATTCAATTCTTGATACTAGTATAGGTTTATTATACAAACCTGGAAATTGGAACACAACACTGACCACAATGACAGGATTTCTTAATGCAAAAATCAACCAGACTGCTTTGAGAAACAAGCAATCTCATAGGCATAGCCTCGGGGTACCAATTCTCGAACGATTTTTTCTAAGTTTGGTTCAATATATAAAATTGTTTTAAGTTCTTGGAAAATATTTACATTAGCATATCAGACAAAACATTACTCTTTCTAAAACTACAAAAATTTGCAAAAATATCACTTGATAACACCACCTTACTGTTTGTCAATTCAAGTCACCTATGTTTACATTTCGGAACCAGTTTGGAACAAATTGTCGAACATCCATTCATTCGGGTCAACAAAAAGTTCGAACACACATGTAACAGGTAAAATAAATTTATTTACATCGTAAATGAAGTGCAGTATTACTATTGATAATTTTTTTTACATAAACAACATATAATGCAGAACATTTCATATAACAAATAAATATAATTATATCACACTACTTGACATCATACTGATCACATATTGACGGAGTTTTTTAACTAATACCATGTGAAGATCAAAAATGAATAAAAGAGACTCAAACATATTGTGTTCGTCTAGGAAATGCTTTCATTATTCAATGACCAAAACAAATACCAGTAATTGTATGTAACCAAAATGAAATAAAAATAACTTAGTTGTGTGTAACCTAATCAAATCTAAGTGGAGCGCTCTACCAGCATTATTGTGATAAATACGTCATTTTGACAGTTGTAAACAAAGTAAAAGGCCTAAATGTTGAATGACAACTTTGTTCCAAGTGTTTAAATCTTAAAAGCAATACGACTTTTGTGACAAAGAATGATTTTACTAAAGGAAACACGACATTTCCCGGTCACATACTTTGTGTAGTTGAATAAAACTTTGTCTGCAGATATGCTACCGAAAAAGAGTCTGTGTAGTTGGAAGTTTGCCAATACAACATGTGTATATAAGACTTATTAGAAACGACAACATATTTTAGTTTCAATGATTCACAGGTGAATAAGTTGACCTGTCAACTGGTGGGTTTAACCGTACTCAAATTACATGGTAGCTTGACCACTAGGTATCCGGACAAATCCCCCGGACATAATCCTCCTGCGTCATTTTATGTTCCCGGACAAAATCCCTCCTGCTGTTTTTACAACCCGGATATGATCCCCCATCAACATTTAAAAACCGTGTTTTTATTCTATTAAAAAATAATTTTTGAAAAGAATTTATTTATGCCATATCCAGTATCAAAATCAAGCACAATATTTTAGATATACGTCTGCTTATTTATTTTCATTTATTTACGTCCACTTTTATTTCCACTTTAATAAGCGATACATTTTTCACAAAAATGGGTATTGTTAGCATTTTCAATTCAATTTTATAATTTTAATCAATACATATGAAGATTAAAAATATCTGTGTTTTTAATAGGGGGGAATTTGTCTGTGTTGTGTTAAATTATCAGGAAGGATTATGTCCGGGTATGCAAAAATTAGCAGGAGGGATTTTGTCTGGGAGGGATTATGTCCGGGATTCAGACCACTCTGTACCGGTTGTTTCAGAACTACACGGTGTTCTACCATTACGAGAGCCATTTCCTGGAGAGCCATAACCTTAAAGACAGCGCATTTAAAGCCTATGCTACGAAGAACAGCACAACCATCACCAATCTGTGGCCATGTGAGGTGTACTTCTTCCGTGTTGCCGTCACCAACCAGAACTGCAACCTTTCTCAGGTGTTTGCATTCCAGACTGGAACAGGTTGGGAAACCTTTACACTTTTTTATGTTTCTGTATGTCACATCTATGCCCTAACTATGTCTAAATACCTCAGTGTTCGTACAGATCTGGAAAAGTCATGGAAAATGGGCGTTGTCTGGAAAAATTATGGATTCATGATAATTTGGATTTTGTCAGGGAAAAATCTTGGAATTTTTAGAAATTGTCATGGAAATGTGACAAGTGTCCTTGAATATGACAGTAAAAGCATAAACATGATCAAACCCATAGAAATATATTCAAACAAAAAATAAAAATCAAGAGCGTAAGTATGTATAGACATGTATTGCAGTGCTACAAGCAATTCTATCATACAAGGGTGCAAATCGGCCTTCATACATACTGGTGAGCGAGGATTTGTCGGACAGTAGTATTATCCGGACGTTTTTAAATATTCACGTTTCGTATTCGCTTTTCGTATTTTATCATCATAATACAAATAAACGGTTATATTTTCAAGTACGTTTCGTTTGTCTTCGAAAATAGTGAGTTTATTTTTTTGGTAAAACCCCAAATGTTTACGTTGATACGCATGCAACTGTCGTCTGCGGAAGTAAAATGTCATGCGCATGCGCGATAAAATCCCAATTTGGGGCCCAGACAGGGTTCGTAATAGTTTGGGCTGTCTGCTCATTATAGCAGACGAACTCTGGCAGAACATTATTTAACCCGCTACGACGTTAAGGACGTGCGTAGTAGCTACATAGATACGTAACGTCTAGTAAACTCTTTGAAACGTCATGCTTCCGTATTTGTTTCAACGCCTTACTTATATTCTCTAGTAATTACTAAATCATATGATAAAGTGGTATTATTTTGATATAAATTACGCATTTGATTATTTATTTGTTGTCTAATATAGATTAAATAAAATTATAAAGCATTTCTCCATATATTTCACTGTTACAAAAAACGTCCGGAAAATACTACTGTCAGCGTGAAAAAGACCGTGTTTTATGTACCTCTTTCAGGGCCTCAGTAGTTGGGCATGCGCACAAGTGAATTTTATTTTGTTTACATACGCAAACGGGTGATCAACCCAGGATGTTACAAACGAATTTTCGTTTGTTCATGAATTAAAACTGTCCCAAAATAAATGCATATTTCGTCCGACAAATACTCGCTCACCAGTACAGTAAGGGGTTGAAAAAACGAAACAAAATTCAATTAGTGCCAGCTGGAAATACACTGTACATGTGTTTACTCAGGAAATGTCACACTAATTTGTGTTGACAGAAACCTGTACTATAATCTTAAACAAATATGTAGTGGATTATTCTGATCATAAATGTCAGTCCATGTATTTTTTCGAAACATTTTAATTTGTTGTGGTCTTTTTTCTGCCAAAAATCAGCTTAGAAAATGTCACATGAATTTCATTGAAACTATGTGTAATTTTACCACTGGCCTTTCTGTACGAGATGACAGAATTGTTTCATTTCTTCTACCCTTACTGTAACTTTATCAAAGAAAATGTAGATATCAGTGTACTATTTTGTCTTATGTATCTTTGGATTGTATCATGGAAAACTCATCTATCTCATGGAAAAATCATGGAATTTTGGTTTCAACAGTTGGTATGAACCCTAAGATCAGTCATTGAAATTTGGCTCTCTGACTTATTTTTATGCATTTGGCCAAAGGCATTGAGCATGCTGATATGCCTTTAAGAGAGTATGTACGATCTCATCAAATTATTATAGAAACATATGCAAGTAAAATTAAACCGATGAATAACAAACTAGAATAAAAGTTCAGAAGAACTGATATTCGAAAATCCTTAAAATTAGAGCTTTACACCGTTAAAATACTTTTCGTCGTCCAGTCAAAAACTTGTGCATGTACATTAGACATGTACAATATTGGGAAATCCCCAATATTTGTTGCATGTTGACTTAGGTTCTGTGCAGATGGATTCATACGACACATGGACACGTTTTTTGTTTCTGCCAGAAATATGAACAAACATGTTGGTATCGGCGTAGCTCTAGGAATAAATTTTGTCTTTATGAAGAAGTTCATTTTTAAAAAACAACATAACATATGGTACATATAACTGTTTATTTTTATTTTATTTTAACTTTCCTCCATCATAATTGTCCTCTCATTTGTGTTGTTCAAAATATGAAAAAATGAAATGTTGATATTGAAATCGTATGTATTCCCTTTCATGGAGCATTGTACACAAAATGTATTCTCTTTGTCACACATTCCTTATTATGACTTAATACCAAAGTATATATCATTATTACTAGTTACATCATATGTACATATTCACTGTAAGTAGAAAATGTGAGTTTAGGTTTTAAATCTTGATGTGACTTGAAAATGTTTATAGCAAAGAACATCAAAAAATGAAATCAGCTATATGTAGTTTATTAATTATTGATAAAAATAGTATTTATATAAATATCATATAGCAAAGTCTTGCTATATGTTTTTGCAGTATATTGACATATTGCTATGTGTTATTGCAGTATATTGACATATTGCTATGTGTTATTGCAGTATATTGACAATTGCCATATGATATTGTACTATAGTGACGGTGTATTGACATTGCTTCATGTTTTTGCAGTATATTGACATATTGCTATGTGTTATTGCAGTATATTGAAATATTACTATATGTTATTGCAGTATTTTACATATTACTATATGTTATTGCAGTATATAAACAACCCACGCTCAACATCGATGAATTAGCGATATGTGTTGACACTTTTCACGGATTTCTTCATTGTTGCAAATGATAATGTTGATTGGGAGGGAGTTAATCAGATCTGAAAAAATGTAGTGCAGACAAACAACGTCGGAAACTATATTTTAATGTTACACATTTGATCATACACCATTGTGTTTCGACACAACATTTCTGTTTATGAACACGTGGGGAAAATATATTGGCACCTTACCCTGGACTGTTTTCGTTGTGAAATGTGCTGCCCATAGGTTATAGCAGATTAACCCATACTCGATATCCTTCTTTGTGTATATTTATGTTGGCTCATGCCGTGTTAGAATGCAGTATACTGACAGCATATTGACATTGCTATTTGTTATTTAAGAAATAATTTTCAATTTATTGTTGTTTATCGGCAAATGAACCATGATTTGGAGTTCAGATGCGTAGGAATTAAACCAGAAGGGTGTTAGCCCAAGTTGTTTAATAGCCAAGCATTAGAAATACAAAGAGTTGTTTATTGGCCAATAACAACGATAATGCAAAAATTATTTTGATTCTAATATTATTTGACATACATTTTTGCCATTTTAATAAGAACTATATTTTACAATGCTCCTATCAGAGTCGAGACTACTTTTTGCATTGTTTATTGGGTAGTTTAACAACCATAATTTTGTTCTTTGTTTATAGAAAAATTAACGAGTATCATGCTAGAATACATTATATTGACATATTGCTCTATATAGATAATTGTAATTTCAGCGACCACTTCTGCTCCAAAGGATCTCAGCTTTAGATTTATTAACAAGACGGCAGGCACTTTGACGTGGTCTGTATGCGGAACTGATATTCCTGTGGTAAGTTTTAGTGACTGTGGTAGCTTTTGTCTAAGGAGTTATTGCTTAATACAGAATATTCATTTAAGAAATAATTTTTGCATAATTGTCAGCTAATAAACTATGATTTGGGGTTCTGATGCATAGGAATTAAACCACGAGGGTGTTACCGTATCAGAATGACCAATCCGTGTTTATTAGCCGATAAACAACAATAATGCGAACATTATTTCGATTCTAACATGACCTGACAAGATATTCTGCAATTACACTAAACTATATTTCATAGTTTTGGAACCATTTTTTCAGGTTTTTAATTGGTAGTTAACAACAGTGAATGTTGTTTTTTGTCTATAGAAAAGTCTGTGCATGTCATGTTAGAATGAGTAATCATATACAAGGTGGCCACTGGCTCTGCAAAAAAGGGTAAGTGTGAAAAAAAATCCCTGCAGGGAAAAAATCAGGAAATTTTAAGCACTATTTTTCCCAGTTCAGTGGGCACAGGCGCCTTATAGTTTTTCCTACAAAATTGTTGTGTTTAAACCATCTTGACACACATGAAGACTCATTACACGTTACGAGGGATGAGAGAGAAACAGTTGTATCTGCTTAACATTTGAGGCGTGCCGTGGGAAACCCTCACTTAATGCATGTGCGTAAAGCGGACTGCACAGGCTAACACTTAACGCACATTCATTCATTAAGCCTGGGTTTCCAACAACATGCCTCATTTCTATATCAGATAATATAGTTTTACGCTAAACACTCTCTTGTTTGTCACAGGGCTTTTTCCTGAAGTACGAAGAAGTAGGCACGAACAATCAGGGAATGCTCAACAATCCAAATTTCACCACTTCTATGGACATGAGCGGGCTGAAACGTGGCGCCACCTACAACTTCAGTGTGCAGAAATCCATCCCTGGAGGGGAATGGTCGGAACCTTTCACTCTCCAGACAGGTAGCAATTAGATATGAGGGGCGTCGTGAGAAAACCGGTCATAATGCATGTGCATAAAGTGTCGTCCCGGATTAGCCTGTGCAATCCGCACAGGCTAATCAAGGACGGCACTTTCCGCCGACAGAGGATTTATGTTTAGAAGAGACTTCCTTGAAACAGAAAATACCATAAAAGTGGAAAGTGTCGTCCCTGATTAGCCTGTGCAGACTGCACAGGCTAATCCAGGACGACACTTTACGCACATGCATTATGACCGGTTTTCTCATGACGCACCACATATAATTTCACATTTTGTGATATTTTGTGATAAGTTTTATTTTTTATGGGTCAAGTTGGTAGTTTGTATACAGTAAAAGAAGTGTAAATGATCAAAACAGTAAAACATTAATAATTTTGTTGACGGATGTTATCATGACTGAATGTCAGTTTAGCAGTTCTGGAAAAAATACATGGCACAAATCTAAACTCTGTTCAGATATCTTGAAATTTAATCCTAAGTGGTATGTATAGAAATAGTTAATAAGCTTATTTGGTCAGTAAACTCTGTACAAAAACCATACTCGAATGATTAACATGCACCGTAACCTGACCCTTGTAGAGCCGTATGGACCACCGACAGATCTCTTCTTCTTCTTGACTTCACCGACTAATGGCAGTGGAATACTCAAATGGAAGGAGCCAGACGACAAACCTTACGATTTCACCGTAAGACCTTGCTTAGATTACTTGAGAACATTACTCAATTAATGAATATATCATTAAATAAATTATCTTAACTTAGAACCAGATGTTGTATTAGCATGTATGGGCATGTTTTGTGGATTTAGAAACACGTAGATATTTGTCTAAAGGTAACTGCCGTCAGGGTCTGGTAAAGCAAGCGGTACACAAGGTTAGGAACTTCGTTTAAATGTGTTTGTAATAGACATTAATCCCCATCAGGACTCCCCGTGGATACAACTTTTATATAGTCAAAGTTATTTTATATTGAAAATAAGACAAGTTTTGTGTTGCCCAAAAGGCGACATATTGGGGTTACTTTTGGCGGCATTGGCAGCGGCGGTGTTGGCATTGGCAGCGACGGCATCCCCTTCAGTTTGTGCAGACAATAACTTCAGAAGTTTTTGCGCAATCATAATTAAACTTAGGAAAGTGTTATAAGGCATAAAAGGAAGGATAAGTTCGATTTTCGTCATAATTGCTCTGATTAGTCCTTAAGTTATGCCCCTTAGTTCAGACTATAACTTGAGAAGTTTTTGTGCAATCATTATGAAACTTTAGGGAAGTCTTAGAAGGCATAAAAAGAAGGTTAAGTTCAGTTTTCAGCATAATTGCTCTTATCATACTTGGGTTATCTCCCTATTTTGTAATAGGTTCAAATAAGGCTTGTGCAGACAATAAGATGAGAAGTGTTTGTGCAAACATTAAATTTTAGGAAAGTGTTAGTAGGCATAAATGGAAGGTCGAGTTGGGTTTTCAGCATAATTGCTCTTATCTTACTTGAGTTACGCCCTGTCAGGCGACACATCTAACTCGTGAAGTTCTACTGATTAATTTTAATTTGAATCAGGTTTTTTTTTAGCTCACCTGAGCACAACATGCTCATTGTGAGCTTTTGTGATCGCCTTTTGTCCGTCATGCATCGTCAACATTTACCTTGTGAACACTCTAGAGGCCACATTTATTGGCCAATCTTCATGAAACTTGTTCAAAACATTTGGCCCAATGATATCTCGGCCGAGTTCAAAACTGGGTCATGTGGGTTAAAAAACTATGTCACTGGGTCAAATTCAAGAAAAAGCTTGTGAACACTCTAGAAGTCACATATTTTGCCCAATTAACATAAAACTTGGTCAGAACATTTGTCCCAATGATATCTTGGCCAAGTTCGAATCTGGGTCATGTCTGGTAAAAAACTAGGTCACTATGTCAAATTGAAGAAAAGGATTGTTTACACTCTAGAAGTTGCAATATTTACCCAATCATCATGAAACATGGTCAGAACATTTGTCCCAATGATATCTCAGCCGAGTTCGAATCTGGGTCATGTGGGGTCAAAAACTAGGTCACTAGGTCAAATTGAAGAAAAAGCTTCAATTTCAATATGTACTTCAAAATCTTGAATGTCTGTTGTCACTTTTCAAACCATGATTAAGGTTGCATTTCCATCAGTCCGTATCAATAGATCCATATCCGTATAGAAATCTTAACACATGGAAAATTGTTCGACTAATAAAACTCAGGTGATCGACCCAGGGCCATTTGGCCCTCTTGTTATAAAGAAAATGGTAAAGACAAACTGAATTGTCTTAAACTGTTTCTGTTATTAAAGGCATAAAAAAAAATTATTGGGTTTGTCAGATTAATTCTTGTTTAATTTACCTTTTTAACCAAATTTTTAGAACAAAAATTTTGGTTATTAGATTGGGGTTTGTCGTTGGGCGGGCGGGCGGTGTGTCGGCGTCAACTTTTCGTTTCCGCTTCTTACTCGAGAATGGATTTAGATATTTTAATGAAACTTCATACATATATACCTTATATCGACACCTTGCTTGGGATTGCATATGGGGTGGGTGGGGTCAAGGTCACCGTTACTAAAAAAATGAAAACGGTTTCCGCTCAATAACTTTGGAATCCATAAAGATATTTTAATGAAACTTCATACATAGATACCATATATATTGAGACCTTGCTTGGGATTGCATATGGGGTGGGTGGGGTCAAGGTCACTGTTACTACAAATATATAAATATAAATGGTTTCTGCTCAATAACTTGAGAACGCATCGAGATATTTTAATGAAACTTCATATGTATATACCTTATATCGAAGCCTTGCTTGAGACTGCATATGGGGTGGGTGTGGTCAAGGTCAAGGTGACAGTTACTAACAATAGAAGATGGTTTATGCTTAATAACTTGAGAACGCATCAAGATATTTTAATGAAATTTCATGCATAGATACCTTATATTGAGACCTCTCTTTGGATTGCATATATCGTGGGTGGGGTCAAGGTCACCGTTACTAAAATTGAAAAACGGTTTTTGCTCAATAACTTGACAGTGCATCGAGTTATTTTAATGAAACTTCATACATAGATACCTTATATCGAGACCTCGCTTGGGATTGCATAAAGGGTGGGTGGCGTCATGGTCTCCATTACCAAAAATAGAAAAATGGCTTCCACTCAATAACTTTAGAATGCATCAAGATATTTGAATGAAACTTCATACATAGATACCTTGTATCCAGACCACACTTGGGATTGCATGTGGGGTGGGTGAGATCAAGGTCAAGGTCAATGTTACTAAAAATACAAAAACGGTTTCTGCTCAATAATTTGAGAACACTGCGATATTTTAATGAAACTTCATACTAAGATACCTTATAACGAGACCTCACTTAGGAATGCATATGGCACCCAAAATTTTCTTTCATTATTGAGCTGACTTTTATGCATTTCGTTCGAAAAATTTCGTTTTCGTGGAATTTCCAAGCTTCTTGTTCAATGATTAAATGTGTTTTTGGATAAATAAGTGTTTAGTTTTGATAGAATCCACTTATAAGCAATGTTTAAGGATATTACTGATATGTTTTGAATATTTATTCCGTGTTAGAATCTTCAAGTTGACCATTTTCCAAATCAAAAAAAATAATTAAAAAAAACAAATCCCGACCTACATACCCAAAATTTTTTTGGGCATGTAACCTGAAACAAACATTTTTTTTTTTTTTACGCCTATTAATAAAGACATAATTGTTTATTTATCCTTGTTGATCGGCTAATAAACAACAGTTTGGAGTTCTGATTAATAGGAATTAAATCATGAGGGAGTTCTGATTAATGGGAATTAAATCACGAGGGAGTTCTGATTAATAGGAATTAAATCATGAGGGAGTTCTGATTAATAGGAATTAAATCACGAGGGAGTTCTGATTAATAGGAATTAAATCACGAGGGAGTTCTGATTAATAGGAATTAAATCACGAGGGAGTTCTGATTAATAGGAATTAAATCACGAGGGAGTTATGATTAATAGGAATTAAATCATGAGGGAGTTATGATTAATAGGAATTAAATCACGAGTGAGTTCTGATTAATAGGAATTAAATCATGAGGGAGTTCTGATTAATAGGAATTAAATCACGAGGGAGTTATGATTAATAGGAATTAAATCACGAGGGAGTTCTGATTAATAGGAATTAAATCATGAGGGAGTTCTGATTAATAGGAATTAAATCACGAGGGTGTTAGCATGAGTGGTTTAATAACTGCGCATCAGAATGACAAACAGTTGTTTATTTACAGATCAACAACAATAATGCAAAACTATTTATAACCCCACAAACGAAGTTTAGGGGGGTATATAGGAGTGAGCTTGTTGGTTTTTGGTTTCCGGATGATAACTCAAGAAAGGCTTGACATATTCAATAATTTTTGGTACACATGTGTAACATCATAGAATACAGGTCAAGTTCGATGCTGGTTACAAACCACTAAATTTTGACAGAGTTATGGCTCCTTTTAAACTGAAAATTCCCTAAAAAAAACATGGTTTCCGGATGATAACTAAAGAAAGGCTTGACATATTCAAATAATTTTTGGTACACATGTGTGACATCATAGAATACAGGTCAAGTTCGATGTTGGTTATAAACCACTAAATTTTGACAGAGTTATTGCCCCTTTTTGACTTAAAATTCCCTAAAAACATGATTTCTGGACAATAACTCAAGAATGGCTTGACATATTCAACTAATTCTTGGTGTACATGTGTAGCATCAATAAATACGGGTCAAGTTCGACTTTGGTTACAAAACCACTAAATTTTGACAGAGTTATGGCCCTTTATTTGACTTAAATTCCCTAAAAACATGGTTTCCTGACGATAAGTCAACAATGGCTTGACATATTTAAATAATTATTGGTACACATGTGTAGCATCATATAATACAGGTCAAGTTCGACTTTGGTTACAAACCACTAAATTTTGACACAGTTATGGCCCCTTTTTGACTTAAATTCCCGAAAAACATTCACAATAACTCATGAAAGGCTTCAAATATTTTAATTATTCTTGGTACATAGGTGTAACATCATAAAATACAGACTGATCAAGTTCAACTTTGGTTACAAACCACTAAATGTTGACAGAGTTATGGCTCCTATTGAAATTAAATTTTTCCAAATACACTGTTGACCATTCACAAATTAAAGCATTCTCTCTCTGTCCATTTTGTTTCGAATGGATGCCATAGTTTTGTGTCAAGGCCATATTGTGGGGGTATATCTGTCACTCATGTGACAAATCTAGTTAGATTCTAACATGACCTGACATTACAGTTTAGGATCTATTTTTTTAGTGTTGTTTATGATAGATTTAACAACAGAAAATTGTGTCCTTAGTCTATAGGAAACTCTGTGCTTGTGTCATGTTAGAATGATTAGCATGCTTTGATTAACCCTGATTTACCTGTACTGATTTAGCCATGTTTATAATGATTCTCACTTCCATTTTAACAGACTGTACTTCTTAATTATGTACGGGGACATATTTTTTCTGGTCAATAATAAGTTGATAACAAACATACCTGCTATCCTGGCCCTGATTGGGCTTAATCTTTGTCTAAATCTTAATTTTTTAAACAATGGAAACCAAAGCTCAGATGAAACGGGCATTCTCATTGGTCGAATTTTTAAGTTGGGACTAGTTTTGAGATTCAAGACTGTAATAGTCATTTTGTTCTCCTCTCGTTCAAGGCTTATGAGGTGCGTCTGTACTCATTTGCGCCCACTGAGAATAAGCCGGAGTGCAGCAATAACGTGGACATCTACAAGCCCATCATGGTCACGACAAAGTCTCTAGCGCGCATCAGTAGCCTGCCGAGTGGCAGCATCCATTGCTTCATTGTGCGACTCAACATTAGCGATGGGTATTATGGGGCAAATAGCGACACCCTGGAAGTGGGTAAGAACATTGGTTGGCCTGTGAAATGATTATGCTTAAGTCAGAGGTCCAGATAAGGTGCTTACATGTGTACATTACACAGAAATAATTGGAAGATAACACAGAAAAAAAAAAAAAATTGAGTGTATATTTACGCACAATTATTCCGATGTTCGCATACATTAATGACTGAAAGACAAAAAAAGATAGAAGTTTTGACAAAGCTGTCTACCTGGATGTTCAGTAGTTAGCAATAAAAGTCTTAAAATGTTCAGAATTCTTACTTGTAACATTATTGTATTCCAATGACTGCATTATAAAAGTAATTATTATGATATTCTGGTCTTCTGCTCATATCGTAATGTATTGTTGGATGTAAATTTACCCCACTTATCAAACATACAGTGTACATTTACTACATTTACTCCAAAATTTTCCGAAGTAAGCGTACATTAACGCCCAGTACAAATATTTATCTGGAGCATTGGCTCAAGTTCAGGTTGAAACATTGCCTATAAAACACACTCATAATAGTTTGCGAGTTACTTTTGTGTCAACTTGCTAAATGATTTATGAATTTATTTCGCATAAACATATATTTCAGGTGGAACATAATATATTACCTGAAAATATGAATATACCAGTTTTTTATAAACCAATTTTTTTCCACGGGCTGGCGGGCGGGTTAGCGGGCGGGCGGCGTCCAGCTGGGGTTTCTGCTCAATAACTCGACAATTGAGATATTTTAATGAAACTTCATACATAGATACTTTATATCAAGACATCGCTTGGGATTGCATATGGGTTGGGTGCAGTTAAGGTCAAGGTCACTGTTACTAAAATTAAAAAAACTATTGGCCATGAATACTGGGAATTTGAGCAATTACCGGTATACGACAGTTTTTTCACTCGCAAAATACATCTTTAAATTAATATTTCAGCTATGTTTTGCTTATTATACATCATTTTCTGTATTTGTCAATCTAAGTTCATCTTTTTATGTTTGCCAGAACTTGTAACACATTGCATGTGTCTTAAATGGTCATTTTAAATGGGTGAAGGTAAGGAAATGTGTGACAGAATGAATGACTACAATGTCTACTCGAAATTAACATCAAAATAATGTTGACAAGCAAATGGAGGATATCAACTATCTTGATAAATGCAAATTGCCAAAAAAAAAAAAAATGTTACCAATATGAATAAAACATGACTTCTGGTATTATTTGAAGTGAGAATTTCTTGCTGCAGTTTGTTAACATTTTGCATTAAGTATGAAAATTTATGTGCATACATACACTATTTTGCTAGATCATTCTACAAACATTGTTCAGATATGTAGCTGTGACAGTGTTAAACATGAACCAATGATAAATCTGACAGTCCCCGTCTTTTTATAGTGGTTGTGGTGAAAACTCAGTTGACATTTATTACTGTCATAACAAAATTAAGTCTGTTGCAAAAAATATGTATCATAACCGGGTTTGAAGGAGAACTAGAAAACATTTGGTGTGCAATGCACAATCTTTCACCTTATAGACAAAGAATATGATATTGTATTTTACTTACTTTGGTTCATATTTACTTATTGGCACTTTTGCTTCTGAGACGACAACACGAGTACTGAGAAATTTTGTTACAGATGGTTTTAAGTATAACACAATATGTAAATGATATTCATGGTTGAATAAAAACAACAACAAAAGTATGAATATTAATTTGGTTGAAATCCTCTAAATGGGTCATTGTGAACATGCGAACATCCAGGCATACTTCTGTATTGTTGATTGATGTTACCCGGTGGTGCACCGACTTAAACATGTGAATTTCTTGATTGACAGAACTTCTAAACATTAAAACATGAATTTATTTGTTGACAACATTTCTATAAACTATTCAATTGAATGAATTGATTAACAACATTTCAGCGTACTGGTATTCTTAATTTGAATGTATTCGTTAATAACATTTTAACAAACTGTTAATTTCAATTTATTGAGTGACAACATAATTCATTTTTACAAATTCTTAATTATGGTATGCCTCTCATCAAATATGGCAGGGTATTTTGGTTTGCTAATGTCCGTCGGTCGGTCGGTAGACCATTTTCGTTTCCACTCTCTAAGTCTGACAGTTGTTTTCATCCGATCTTCACCAACCTTCATTAAAATGTTTGTGGGTATGATATCTCAGCAAAGTTTTATAATCAACCAAATCGCCACAGGAACTGTGGAGTTTCAGCCCTTGAATTATCAAAAATTGTCCTTTTAATCACTTCCACTCTCTAAAACCAACAGTCTTTATCCGATGTTCACCAAACTTGATATTTTAATTTCAATTTCAACAGACTTGCCGTAAATTCTTGAGCTGAAGATAAATTTACATACAAAGAAAATTGTGCCTTCATTTTGTCATTCTTTGCGATGATTGATTGTAGACAACAGCGATTATAATAGCTTAGAGTGCTTTAAAACGCCATACTATGTTTTACAGTTATTAACAACCTTGTTTTGGCCAGTGTGTTATCTTTGTTGCCCCATTTCTAAAATAATAGTGTTTTTTTCAGGGCTAATTTGGGCCGAAATTCGGCCCCATTCCCCTGCTTAAATAGTATATATTTTTCACCTAACTCTACCTTAAAATTCCCCTCAGAATGTAAGCTTTATTAAAAAAAAAAAAATGAGACAAAAATTGACAACAATAGAGGAATTTTTGTAAACAATCCCGGGAATTTTTCATCAAACCAAGTTAGTGCATAATCTATGTTATCAATTGTAGCAAAACAACTGATTAATGTTTTAAAACAAAGTAGAATATAAACATGTAATAATGCTTTTCTAAAAAAAAATCCCCTTTTGCCGTTAAATTCCCCATCTGAAGGGCCTCGTCACCTTTCCCTCAAAGGCAAAAAAAAAACAACTGAATAGTATCACATTTACAAAAACATTAGAAATGTATAAGTAGACATTTATGACAGTGTCAGGACAAGCAAATCTGACATATTTTTCTTCATACTGATGCATTTTTCATTTCCATGGCATTGTTATTCAATCCTCACATATCTTTGCAAATGTCAGTGTATGTCACTTATTTAAAACACATTCATTTTTTATATGCCACTTTTAGAGGTTAGTAAATCATTTTAGTTGCCTTTTTTCATGAAACAAGAAATTCCTAAATGTTTGTTAATTAAAATGTTAACATACAACAATGACCTAGCTGACAACAATGATCTAGCTAAGACGAAAATTATTTTCAGCTGATCATTTTTGTAGGGAAGCGTATTTTAAAAATATTTATACCTGTTTTTTATACCTGTTAAAAATAGACAGACAGACAGACAATTTATTACGACTTGTACATTGTCAGCAACACATAATAATAATAAAGGCTCTTTATTTCACTTGAGCACATAGTGTGCTGTCTGTCTGTCATCAACAGTTTTGACCCTGTGCGAGATAAAGACTTCATTTTTATGCAGTCTTACCATAGTCTATATATGACCATGAGATCTCAGACAATTTCAATAATGCGCCAATCAGAGCAAAAACACTATGCTTTTCTGCCAACGTTGACCAAATCTGCTAAGGTTGTTTGTGTTCTTGAATGACTAGCAGAAATGGCCAGATCAGTCAATGTAATCCAAAGTTATTGCCCCTTGTTTGTTTTTCAGATGTATGCATGTGCAAGGTAGAGTTGTTGGCCTTTTTGTTGTAAGAAATCTATTTGTCTCTGGACATTTTTGTCAATTTGCGAACTGCATACCCATACAACCAAGTGTCTTTTGTATAAACAGGGAGAATATATGCAAAGGAGTTAACTAAGGTGTACAGTTGACCAACCAGATGAATGGCACAAGACCATCATGGCACCCATGTGTAATCACATTTGTTTGAAAGTGACGCATCTCTGTTTTGACATTAAGGTCTAAGTCATTGCCTGTACTCAGGTGAGCGATTTGGACCGCCGAGGCCCTCTTGCTGATATTGACCTCAACAGGGTTGCGTCCTGAGCCGTCACTAAAAAACATGACTGTATGCGCATTATAAAAGTGAACCTGTTCTTTCTGGATTTGTAACAAAAATCCAACTGACACATTTTTTCCCCTCCATTAACATGAAGCTGGCAGGTATTACATATCATTTGACATGCAAGCTGTGAACTGTGGAGACCGGATTGGACAAGTTAGCAGCAGCATAGCAACTGTAAGGCACAATAGGCGGTTACTGCCTCATTTGCATAAAAAAACAACACATTGTAGAACTTTGAAGTTCCATATGCAATTAATGCATGAGTAGCCTCAATGTGATTCTGCAACTGAAATAAAAAAACTTATTTTTGAGGTGAAATTTTGTTTTGTTTGTTGGTTTGGATTTTTCCCCGTTTTTAACAGTATTTCAGTCACATAACGGCGGTCAGTTAACCTACTCACACTTTTCCTGGGCAAGCTTAGCCGATCTAAGCGGTTTACCAGTACTTAGTGCACATACCTATGCCAGTAACTGACAACTGCCCTACTTGAATCATAGGTAGGGGGAGAATGGCCTTAGAAATAATTTCATGACCAATCCCCACACAAGTTTAGTGGCCAGGTGGGATTCGAACTCAGGATCCACGGATTGACAGTCCAGCGCTCTACCAACTGAGCTAGCCGGTCCAGGCTTTAAGTGAAAGTACCGGTATATTGAAGTCAATAAATTAGTTAATTGATAGACATACTTCTAAAAAAATTAGGCATGTTGTTGGGACCTGTCATGGGAGATTGTTGACCTTAGTCACCATCACATGTAACAAGTTGTGAAAACTACAATTAGGCCACAGTGTATGTGATTGGCTGTACATGTTAGTGATAGGACTGACTCATGGGACCTGTGTGCTTTCTGTCACATCCAACTGTGGAAATACAAACACTTTCTCATTATCACCACCCAAATAGTGCAGTCAATATACATGTATGACCACAATGTGCAGAAGTTTAATCGGTGACCTGTAAAATGTTATAGCCAGTCAAATTGCTCATCACCATCCAAGAAATGGAGTTAGATTACACCGTTGACCATAGAAAGTATGTATGACCTGGCCAGTAGAATTGCTCATTACTACCTGAGTAGTTGAGTAAGAATACACCATCGACCATAAGAAGGGGATGTTGAATAGGTGACATGTAAAATGTTACGGCCATCTAAAAATCAACACAGTTTCATTTCCATTATCCCATACCGTTTGATGCTGGTATATACTTATAGACAAAAGAAATCAAAGGATTTTACGCAGTAGGGTCATACCTTTAGACTATTCAATAACGTACAAAAGCAACACTGAAAGACAGAGTTAATATGAGGTGCGTCGTGGGAAAACCGGACTTAATGCATGTGCGTAAAGTGTCGTCCTGGATTAGCCTGTGCAGTCCGCACAGGCTAATCCAGGACGGCACTTTCCGCCTACAGTGAATTTATGTTTAGAAGAGACTTCATTGAAACAGAAATTACCATAAAAGTGGAAAGTGCCGTCCTGGATTAGCCTGTGCGGACTGCACAGGCTAATCCGGGACAACACTTTACGCACATGCATTAAGTCCGGTTTTCCACGACACGCGTCATATACATTATTGAAAAATTTTGCCCCGTGTTTTCAGCCACCCCATCCTCCGGAGGCACGTCACAGCCCATTAACAGTGACCAGGTGGCGCTGAGCAAGACGAACCTCATAGCGATGGTCGTAGCCCCGACAGTGGTGGTTATAGTCCTGGTGGTGATCATAGTGGTCTTCGTTGTGCGACACCGTCGTCTGCAGCGGTCATTCCGAGCCTTCGCAAGCAGCCATTATGAAGCTCGGTCAGGGAGGACGACCTTTGCTGGGGCCGATGAACTTGGTAAATGTTTCATTTGTGGTCTGTGGTTGTTTTAAATAATAAGCCCTTAATCAGTAGGGGTGTAAGTAATGTGCCCTTAATCAGTGGTTGTTTTCAATAATTTGCCCTTAATCAATAATTGTTTTTCAATAATTTGCCATAAATCAGTGGTTGTTTTAAATAATGTTCTATTAATCAGTGACAGGTTAATGCAATGTACCCTTTATTAGCGTACTTGTTGTAAAGAATGTGCTCTTAATCACGTTGTGTTTTATACAATGTACCCTAAATCAGTTCTTGTTTTATATTTGATTATTCATTGACATCCCAATTAGTATTAATCCCTGTTTCCAGCTGAAGACGGTGATTCTCCGATGATCCGAGGCTTCTCAGATGACGAGCCGCTGGTCATTGCCTAGATGTGGACGATGAAATCCAGTCCTCTCAACAATATAATTATAACTGTGATGGTGTGGACATGCTCAGTGAAAACCATTCAACCAGCAAAAGAGTATGATTCAGCGATCACCGACATTTGTGTGCAGTCTGGCAAGATAAATACAAAAAATCTGTATTCGTTGTAGATGCTATACGGTTAGGCATCAATATATGTTCTCTTACTTTAAATGTAGTCAAGTGATTACAGTAAAATAATCTTTATTAATAATTGATGCAAGAAGGGTATCCAACGGTATCAGTTCAGATACATTTATTCAAGCAAATTAAGCGAAACTGCAGTTGTTACATTTTGTTATGTGTTTGGTGATTATCTGAATAGAATATTGTGTGGACTATTTTTCCAACAATGAACAATAACAACTATATCCTTTTGTTGAAGATATGCTCATTTATTTGTTAAACAGCTGATGTAACAAGAATTAACATTTTTGATGTTTTCAAACTGTTTGTATATATGTTTTGTTGTTGTAAGTGCTTATATCTGTTAATTCTTTTTTGAAATTGTCCATTCCAGTGCTGTGATTGTTACTTTTGCAATGGTGAACAAAAATAATCTCTGTTTTATTTCTTTATGTTAATATGTTCAAAACTGTCATCTATCATCATACTGTTCTGACAAACAAAATGAAATAATGCATGTGAATCATTGTTTTAAAATTAATGCCTGGAAATATTAATTGAATTTCTAATCACTCCTTGACAAAGTATTTAAAACTCAATTAACTATTAACAACCTATGCTATTATTTGGAAATAATTATTGAGAAAACAAAGCATGGATCTGTAATGATTAATTGTGCTTAAAATCTATTATTAATTAACCATGTTTGAAGTCATCAAAAAACAGAGGTTATTGTTGTTTGTCTGTTAGTAATGAGTCTACTTTGCATTTCATTTACATTCCATGTATAAATATTTAAAATCCAGTGAAAGTTGAGATGACAGTAGTCGCCAAATTGTCGGCGTCTTTTTACCTACCACAATGGTGGCATTGTTGGCATAACTTTTGAGAAATGGCTGGCTTGATTTGCCATGTACGAGTATCCTGATTTTTATTTCTTCAGCTGCAGAAGGCATTGATTACAATTGTTTGTTTATTTCTTAATTAGGCGCTTTATGCAGCAGACCTTTATGCATATAACATCATTGCCAAAGGTGGTGATGTTGTTGATGTTGGTTGTGGGGGGGGGGTCTCTTTTGAAAACATCTTGTATATGTTCAGCCTAATCATTACCTAATAAGAGACTATCAGCATCGCAAGCTTAATATTGTTGTTGATATTTGATGCATTGAGTAATGAGTGCCTTTAGCTATTGAGGAGTATGATATTTTATAATAGTGTTAAAAATACTTCCTTAATGTGACAGCGGATACTCCCTATATCACTCAGTATACTATAAGGCAGTAAAAAGGGATGAAATGGAATTAGAAGCTGCTGTAGGTGTTATGTATGCAAAATTTACATTTATTGCCGTGCTTTTGTTTTCAAGTGCTTTTTTTTCGTAGAAAACCATAATGAAAAGTGCATGTATATCAGGAAGTTCTTTGTTCTTAGCCAATCATAGTCGTTTATTATCTAGAGAATTTTTTAATTTTTTTTATAAAACACTGATTAATGGTTTTACGGTTAGTTCTTCAAAATTCCTCATGTTATGTGCCTGACAACCAGTATGCAATGGTCTAAGCATGTCATAAAGTATGTTTATGTTAATAACTGTAACCATATACCAGGAAATAAGGTAAAGTTTTAACGCAAAAAGCACACTAACTCATGATGTAACATCTAGTGTCAAGTTTGTATGTCTGCCTTTTGGAAAGAATCTCAGTAGTTAGTTATACCTGTAGTTATAAGGTAGATTATAGAAAGAGCGATATATGTTTTACTGCTAAAATTCTCTCCAAAATAAGATAGAAATAGGAATAGATATTTTATTTCTAAAAATCTCGCCAAAAATAATACAGAAATAGGAATAGATATTGTATTTCTAAAATTTTCCCCAAAAAATAATACAGAAATAGGAATAGATATTTTATTTCTAAAATCTCTCCAAAATATAGTACAGAAATAGGAATAGATATTTTATTTCTAAAAATCTCCCAAAAATAGTACTGAAATTGGAATAGATATTTATTTCTAAAAATCTCTCCAAAAATTGAACTGAAATTGGAATAGAATTTTTTTTTTCTAAAAATCTATCCAAAAATAGTACTGATATAGGAATAGATATTTTATTTCTAAAAATCTCTCCAAAAAATAATACAGAAATAGGAATAGATATTTTACTTAAAAAAATCTCTCCAAAATAATATTGCTATAGGGATATATATAGAGGATATTTGTTGATTTCGTGTAAGATCGTATTTTATTTCACGAGTGTTAATGGAAAATGAATTTTCACGAGTGGCACAGCCACGAGTGAAAATATTGATTTTCTATGATCACGAGTGAAATAAAATACGATCTGACACCGAAATCAACAAATTTTCTTTTTATTTTATGCTTTTGGACAATAAATAAATAAAATTGTGCGAGATAAGCTTAAACGTCACAAGTTCGTGTATTCTGATGTCATAAAAATGATTTCATAAATTATTCCAAAACTGTCACTCATTAGTATGGTGGGAACGAAGTGCCATATTTTGTAAGTCGTTGTCGCTAAATTATAATTCTTTCGAATAATATAATGTGTTTTATGTAAACTCATGCATGTACATACTGTACATGTATATATATTTTTGCCAAGGGTCGTAAACCACTACTTGTAGATCGATGTTATTTATGGAAAAATAGTCCGTTTTATGTTATATAAAATCTTATATTTTCACTGCTCCAACAGTGAAAATATATAATTTTATTTCACCAATAAAATTTGATATTTCACTGAAAAGCATATAATAAAAATTGCATCTACAAAGCTCTTCAAAGATATTATAGAAATAGGGATAAGTATCTCACTTATATAATTTATTTTCAAAAATAGTATTAAACAAATATTTTACGTCTAAAAATCTCTCTGAAAGCATAAATTCCACAATATATATATACACAGCTGAACAATATTTGTCTGCTTTGCTATGCAATTTTTTTTCTTTTGGTTTCTGGTGAAAGTCTGGCTTGTACAATTTTTTATCGACCAACCTATGTGCTTTCCTTTGTGCTTTATTTGTAACTTATTTTGTCTGTGTCTGTTTGCAAATGATTATTTTCTTTATATCCATGTACGAAGTATATGCAAACCATCTTAATAACAATGCTTTAATGCTTAATTGAAATTAAAGTGACCCTGTTTACATGTAGAAAGTAAACTGTATATATGATCATGATGGTTGCAAATGTTCTTCAATTTACTGAACCTATTGTTTCTTTTAAATGCTTGACTGTTTACTTCATAAATATCAATGTTTCAGTAAGATACTGTGTTTGCACTTACCAGTTTATTTTTCACATAAATTATCATTGTATTGCGATGATTTATGGATTTGCACTTTTGCTTTGCCTCATTATGACAACCATGTATGATTTATTTCTAGAAATAATATTCTGTTGTAGCTGATGTGTTAGTTATGAAAATTGCCAGAAAAATAGATAACTGTATTCTGATTTACAACTGGATATAATTCAGGAAAATAGATAACTCTATTATGATTTACAACTGGATATAATACAGAAAAATAGATAACTTTCTTACAATTTAAACTGGATATAATTTACTAAGTGTAATTATGGTTTTGTTTTTGACTGAAATGAATGTTTCACAATTTATAATGTTATATATATTCTTTACTATCAGTATATCCTTTGTTTATAACACTATAATGATTTACAATTGGATATGATTTACTTAGTGGATTTATAGGTGTTGTAACTGAAATGAATGTTTAAACATTTATAATGTAAGATATATACCTGACCACTAGTATATATATCCTTTGTGGAACAGAGTGTAGCACATTTTCCTGTTGACTTAGACGTTCAGGGTTCAAAAATGGCATGCCATCTTTTTTATTATCTGGCTGTTGCAGGATGAATAGTGCGTTGCATAAGTCGATGCCCCCATGACTGTAAAAGTAGTAAATTTCAAACTTAGTCCTAATTTATAACATTAACCATTAAAAATATATGGGCTTTGAATTGTTTTGGGCTTTGTATTGGCTGCTGTTTAAGATAAAGACTTTAAGTTTAAGAATGCAGTGGGGTCAGATTGTTTATCTTTGTATTTAAAGTGTTAATATATATGTACAATGTATGTTTCAGTTGGCAAACATCTCTGAACAATTCCCTGTAATCATTTCCCCAGAAAAGCTCTGTATTGAAAAATGTCATCGCTAATAGCTGTCTTTTTCTACGATTACTTGTTTTTGTTTTTTGTAAGAGACATAATATTTGACTATCTTGGTAGTTGTGTGTTGTTTCGTTGTATATGCTTCTTTGCTTTAAGCATTGTCTGTTAATAGTTACTCTGTAAATCTTGTAAGTTAATTACTTTTACTTGATGACGTTTAATTAATTACTTTACTTGTTGACGTTTAATGTCAAATTTTCATGTTGACTTCAGTTATTTTCACTATTCTTGACTTTTTACAGTTGGACACTCGTTGTCAACTAGCATGTTGTCACATGACGCAGCAGTCGCTATTAAGAGTAAACCCAAAAAAGTAAGATGTGAAACGAAAGAAAAGATATTTATATTTTAATGCCAAACAATGCACCCTCTTTTCGTCATTCTATTTGGTAGAAATTCTAAATATGTATTGCCAATGTAATGACAAATTCTACAACAAATGTCCGACTAGAAATGTGCCTTTAATATGAATGCCCAGTATATTATTGTTGTAAACTCATTAAATATTATTTTTAATACTGTTTTTCAGAGTGTCACGTTTAAAAGCATTATTAAAGGCTCCAATAACGGGAAAGTATTATTTAAATTGAAAAGGCATCTAGAATTTTTACCTTTTATTTAAACTTATATGTACAAAAGCAATAACAAGTTTAACAATACTGCATGAGTTGCAGTAAAATTTTCTAGACCACTTGAATTGAAACATCATTTAAAAAGTGACATTTTGCGATTTCACAATAGTTAAGCATTGACTTGTAACGCGATACTTTATTATGCCCCCGGCATCTTGATGCATGAGGCATATAGTGAACGTCCTGTCCATCCTTCCGTCCGTGACAAGGTTAAGTAGATTTTACCGTAGATTTTACCGTGTCGTCTAGCACCAACACCGCTTACTACAACACTTTGATACTTACGCAGTTGTTGCTTATGACCATTCCCTATCCACCCATATCACCCAACCTTACTTTGACCTTGACCTAATTTGGACTAATTCCTAATTCGTTCCATCGCTTTGAAATCTGGTACGCATTCCATTATTGCTACGAACTGTAGGAGATTGCCTCTGACGGCCGCTGCATATGACGTAACGTCTGAGTGACGGCACGCACCTCGTGACACATGGCCATAGCTCACTTGACCCAGTCGCACTCAAGTGGACAGCTGCCTATCGCTGGCGTGAGCAGCTGACGAGAGTACTTAGTACATTTAATTTGCACTTAATTGGCCGATTAATTACCGAAAACTAAGCTTATTTACTTATAACTATAATTGTGTCAACGTTTTAGCAAAATAAAAACTCGAAACAAAGTGTTCTGCTAATTTATTCTTCTTCAACGCATGTACTTCTTTTTGCAGTTTGGGGGCTATGCATTTGCACGAAAAGGGTTTCTTTTATAGGAACCTTAAAAAAATAATTGATCAGCTTTACGATCCCGATTTATTTTCAGCCGATAATTAATGAATTGTATATACGCTCGAGTAAAACTTCTTAGTTTAAATTTCAGTAAAGCTAGTCCCGTAGCAGAGTTTACATTTCAGTCCCGTTGCAGAGCAGTGCACATGTTTTGACACAAAAGTTGTTTCCTTCTTGGTATAACGCCTTATAGTTGCTGTTAGCTGTTGCTTGTTACGAGGTACCTACACTTGCGACATGTTATTTACTACATATCACTGACTGTTAAGTCTTTCTTCAACAAATCTACAAAACAGAGAAATATTCACGTATAACTTCCAGTTACACGACAAAAACCGCCATGTTACGACTTAAAATCTCTAATCTTCTTGTAACATATTGCAGAATGCAACCGTTTATATTTCTCTGTTAGTAGATTTCTTACATGGTGTATAGTTTTTGGCTTTTCTTCTGCATTGATGCTTATATTCTGATTATGCAAGATTGCGTTCACTGAAATAAACAGCTGAAAAAGTATTCGTTAGTTATCTACGTTGTTTGTGACATATTAAAGGGACGTGTTCACATATGGAATCTGGTCAAAACGTACCGTGACCAAAACGTACATGGTCAAAACGTACCAAATTGTGGTCAAAACGTACAATGTCCTTGGTTAAAAGGTACCTAAAATTAGTACTTTTGACAATCTTTGTTTATCATATATTTTCTCATTATGTTGGATCTCAAAAATCCATATTGAAAACGTTACCAGTTTGGTCAAAAGCAAGACTTCCGAGAAAAAAACAACATTTAAATAAGAATAAAGATGTAAGAGATAATAATACCTTTCATTATTTTTAAAACTGATAAATGCTTTGAAAAGTAACTTTATTTTGGCTAGATGTATTGAACTACTTTCAAATTGTATCATATCAGAGGGGAGAACTCTAATGATTGAACATAAGTAATAATGAAATAACAAATCAAAATATTTTGAAATTGTGTATGGCAGTTTTGTATTTTTTCAAGAGCGACGTGAAAAGGTAACATATAAAAGTTGCCTAAATTCCAAATATTATCGATTTCATCGATATTTGTAAACAACAAAACAACACAATTATTTCTATTATGCATGATATGATATATATAGATAAATACTTTATTAATCTTATCCATGTTTATATAGCCAACATTAAAATATCAAAATGAATTTGTTACATGGCCATTCAAATGTACAAAAAATATAAACAATGAAAAAATATTTAAAATGAATGTAAAATGATGAAATATAATAGTGACCTCATATTTATAGCAATACGTTGTAATTTAGCGGTTACCCCCGTAATATACATGTGCGATGGAAATAAATTATATTTCTAAAAAATATATAACATTTAACTACTTTTTCAAACTATCCATTGGCAGAACCTGCTTTTTATTACGATCAAATAAAATAAGTACAATAAGAAAATCCTCATTAATTTTCGTTTTATTTGTCTACTGAGTACAGATATATACAAAAAAATCTGCAAAATGCGTTCCTATACAGAAATCAATTTACTAATTAAATACAGCGTACCGACATTCAACTTCCGGAGTCATTATACTAACCATTCTGATAAAAAAAAAATTGCCCTTAAATATATGACATTATATTCTGTTTTACCACATTGTACGTTTTTACTTCTATGTATGTACGTTTTGACCATTTTTCGATACGTAATGACCAAGAAAAACACTGTACGTTTTGGGCGTGGTACGTTTTGACCGTAACTCTCACATATTTTTATTATTTGTTTAAAAATGCCATTTAACGTCAAACTTGACCAAATTTTAGCATTTGAACTAAAGAGCTCAAGTACTACAACAAGAAAAGCATAAACAGAAATGTTGCTCCCACCGGGTTTCGAAACTCAGACCGCCGGATCAAAAGCCTAAAGCGCTAACTTCTCGGTCATTTCGATTTACCGTACATACTTGTACTTGGATATTTTTCCTTTGTGTGATCACGTGTTTTCCACAATTTCGACGAAAACAACAGAAACACTCCAAAATATTCCATCGTTTCGTGTTACAAACGCCTGATACTTTTATGAATTTCAGCTGACGATTACTACATAACGAAACGTCATTTATAGTATATTTTTTGTCAGTGGTGTTATTTCGCTCCTTTATATACACTATTCTTTAATGTTTTGCAATCTGTGACAAAAAGTTTGAGAATTGTCAATTCGTCAATCTGTGAACAGGTCTCTTAATCATTACAGGACGTGTATCACGAATGGACGTCGACAACTTATAGCTAAATATCCAGCAGTGTGTGTTTCGAAAAACAATGTTGATTTAAAAAGAACATGACAACCTAAGGCATGTCCGTCAATGTTCAGTGATTTCAAGTGAATTGTTGTACTGGAGAAACTGGTCTACAAACAAACGTAACATGATCAGTTTTATTTTGTAGGGTTTCTCGATGATTCATAAGAGCTGAGTGCATGGTGCAATGTGTATCTGCGACTTTAACCATGTACGTTTGACGACAGGATATCGTTTCTAGAGTTTCAGTTGAAGTTTGTTTTTTTGTGCAAGAGATCTACGATATAAGGAGAGAGAAAAATGGCTGTAGCAACTTTGAGACTCACACAATTTGGTCACGGCGCTGATGTGAATTCACAGGATACGGAAAATAATCCATTATTGGCGATATTAATGTTGGAACTTATCTAAACACTTGATAACTCACCGAATATTTCATTTTGGCCTTGTGTACTTAACGTGTTTATGTTACCACAGAAAATACTCGTCGAGGCATTGCATTATACGGATGCACATTGCCAGTGCACTTTCACCACAACGATTGGTAAGGCACTGGACATTTCTTTAAAAAAACGAAGTGCTAGCTAGGAAAGTCCGAGCGCAGAAAGCTGAAAATGTATCCTGCTCGAATGTCTTCAATGCTGCGAGGAATAAGACATTTTTATGCCCCCGGCATCTTGATGCAGGAAGCATATAGTGTTCGTCTTATCCGTCCTTCCGTCTTTCCGCCCTTCCGTCCGTGACAAGGTTAAGTAGGTTTTACCATTTCGTCTAGCACCAACACCGCTTACTACAACACTTAGATATTTACACAGTTGTTACTTATGACCGTTCCCAATCCACCCATATAAATTAAACCTCACTTTGACCTTTACCTTGACCTAATTTGGACCAAGAAAGGGGCTACCCAGCACCAACCGGGGCCATGTGTGTTTATCAAACACAGAATCTTGCTTTATTTATGTAATACCTTGTATCAACATGTGACTAGTAAAAACCTACATACGTCACTCAGCGTTGGTCCATCATATACGACCTGTCACGAGCTGGTTGGATTTAACCTCCTTTCTTACTGGCTCTGACGCGCTTTGCATTTATACTAATTACAACACCCACTGAAAGATGATGTACATGGCTTATTTAATATTATATTTGGACAACAATGTGTTATTGTGAGTGTAGTTTGGCGTGTATCAGGTAAAATGTATCTCGTTGTCTTTGCGGCTGTCATCCGCTTGACAAGTATCCCTCGTTTCAGAATTAATTACGAGTACTAAAGTGAACAATCAAAAGCAGCAGTCCATGAAATGAGTGAGTTAGTGGAAGACCGACTGTGAAACCCACGGTGAAAGGACGCGACTCGAGTGATATTTTATTTTCGGATTGTTTTAGACTGATTTTTTTTTCGGAGGGAAACAATGTCAGTAACCAAGGGATCGCTTCTTGTCCTCATCGTCTGCGTGGGTAAGTGTCGTGGATAGAGATTTTTTGTTATTTTGTAAATCTTACGTCCAAGCGGTGTTTCGTTGTTTTTCGGCAGCCAAATAAATACCTTCAACTAACACAGTTCCGTCAAGACATATCGTACTGTGTTTTTGGATAGCTCTAGTTGTTTTTTTTTTAACGCCCAAGCGGCGTTTTGTTTTTGAGTACCCAAAGAACTGCCAAAGTTCAAACATAAGAAAGTGCCGTACAGTCATTTCGTACGGTAAGTGTCTTAGTTGATGGCAATATTTTATTTTCCAAAAGCTGAAGTCCAAGCTGTGTTCTGTTTTTGAATAGCCAAAGAACTACGAAACTTGAAACATATTAAAGTGCCGTACAGTCATTTCGTACCGTAAGTTTCGTGAATGGCAATATTTTATTTTCCAAAAGCTGCAGTCTAAACGGTGTTCTGTTTTTGAATGAGGAAGAATTGACGAAATTCAGAAAGATACCAAACTTTCGCACAGTTATATTTCATTCATGGTATGCAAACAGTATCTAGGTTACGTCTAGAATATGTATTGAAACATGAGTTGTATGATAAAATTTGAAACGAAAATTTTTCTCAGTTTGGAAAAATATGACATTGTGCTGTTTTTGTTGTTTTCGCATACTAGTATATTTTAGCACTTGATCTAAAAGTTTTCTTTCTCTGTGGTACACGCATATTTCATTAGTGTTTTAGTTCCATATAAATATGTTATTTATCATTCTTATTATAGTTTCAAACTGTTTTTACATTTTTGCCGTTCAAAAATACTGACATCGACGAAATTTAGTTCTTTTATATGTTGTCTTGTTACTTAAGTCTACAGTGGCCAGTTTTGTTGGGGACATTATGCTATTTTGTTCTGTTTCACAAATCCTTTAATCAAAAACGTCTGCAATGCGATATTTAATAATATCGCCATATGAGACAAAGAATGTCTACATTTATCTGAATACAGGACTTGTAACAGTGACATTATATGGGATGGCCACTGCGTACTGTCATTTTCCATCACGAAGTTCGACTTCGCTTGATGACAGTTTTATGTGCAACCGCGGACAACTTCAGTTGTGGGGACAACACTTGAATACGAGAAAATGATTTTAGCGTAGACAGCAAACTCCTCGCAGCGGTTACCTCCCCTATCGGTTAACGGTAACCGCTGCTATGAAAAGCAAAATCCTTCCAGATCTGGAAGGATTACGTGTTTGTAACTTTTACTTATTTAATGCAACTCAGTGCAATTTTCTACATAATTGGACTTTTTATATATTGTTTGCAGTTAATAATGAAAACAGAAAAAGAAAATAACTAATTAAAACCATAAATGATATCTAGAAGATTTAAATCGATCATCATCATGTGGTTTGTTATGACGGCAGGGATTTGATTAGAGCTATGCTCGGAACCAGTCAAATCTCTGCGCGGAGGTTGCGTAGACAGGTGACGCTGACTGTAAAACGCGAAATAATCGTGTTAACAAATAGTCTTATTTCTAGTCTCTTTTGAGAAATACAAAAAAAGTTAGTTTGTCTCCTTAGTCTACCGTGACTATTTGCATTCGGATTAACACACAAAGGAACGACAAACTATGTTTATTCAAAATTCCCTAGTATTTTGAAGGAACTATATTTGATATTGTAATCGTATTTATCGAGGGTCCACTGAGGTATTTGTTTTGCTTTCACATGTATAAAACCAGTTTGTTATTCCTTTACCTGAAGCCATTAACTTTTGCCTTTACATAATGCAAAAATCCGCTATGCTTATCAGAGAATGTTTATAGAGGCGTTATAGTTTTTTCGTCATATCCCGCTCATAAATCATGGGCATGACACACAGCGACAGATACACATAACAGGAAATTACTAACTGCACAAATATATACATTTTCATGAAACGTTTTGTCTACGTTAATTGCTAGTTAATGAACAATTAAGGACCTATTTTATACGTCATTGAAACTGAATTACCATTTGCGTTGGTCGGTGTATGTAAGGTTTAATGTAAAATGCCAAAGTAAAAGGGACCTACGCATTACCGGTAATCCCTACATGTGTGTGATTCGTATTTATATATAATGACGTACATTATATACGTACTTAATGCTACAGATTAGTACTATTAATAGACAAATGTGCAACTTTGAATCTTGAACTAACCTCAATGTTATATTAATTAATATGTTCGCAGTAGTTTATTAATATTACAGGCAAGGTAAATACTACTAATTCACAAATATCGTTAGAGTTAGTTGTTTACTGAATGAAAATTAAAATCACGGCAAGGCAAAATATTCAAACTTCTGTATCGTCATCATTTGAAATGACATGGATCAAAACGATATCGTCTCGACGTAATGTAATGGTTGTTTTGTGTCAATTAATATGATGCTAAATATCCGAATATATTAACATATTATAATTCGTAGAAATGCACTATATAGGATTTTCTAGAATTAAAACTACAGAAAGACTGCATGTCTTTGAAACAGCTAGCTGGAATAGCGAAACTCATCAACAATTTACCTTATAGACCTATTTTAAGGAATGTCTGGCCACTCCATGGGGTATTCCACTCAGTGTATTGGTCCGCCATAAAATCTTTTATCATAATCTGCAATCTTTTCTTTCAGCTGACTGAGCAATGGCTTTATACATTGTTTCAGTCTCTACCTCTGCAGCAGTGTATTATCGCAGCTGATAAGGGTCACCCCACTGTGACCACAGTAGGGTGCCAATACACAGGGGTATAATGCCCCAGATTTGGGGGGGGGGGAGTCAAATAAAGAAGGATTAAACTAGGCCTTCAAGGTCAGTCAACTCAAAAATTGACGTCAAATTACGTCACAAAGATAATACATCGTACATTATTAATTAATATTTTTGAAATGTGTGCATATCTATGGCGTTACATAATTGTCATTTAGTCAACCAATTACATCAACTTATTTTCATAAGTCGATATAAGTCACCATGTGGCTTTTATATGTGGTTTAGCAATGGTAAGATGTCGGTTTCAGCTACCACTGATGACCGATACACGTTGAAACTACACTGTACGACATGACATACAGATGACTAATATTAAATGAACTAATTTGCTTTGTAATTGTTTTCCGGATACTGCGACATGATATACAGATGACTAATATCAAATTAACTAATTTGCTTTTGTTTCCCAATACTGCTGTTACATGTCTTGCTTTTGTTTTGTGTCGATGAAACTGTAAACAAAGTAATTAATAACACTGTCCGTGCATGATCTATGTTAGCCTCTTCGTGCTGCTCGTATAAAAATACCCAGAAAAAATGTATGCATATAAAATGTAATATAAAACCCGCAGTATTACTAGTTAATCTCTCAGTAAACGTACCGATATGTCTTACATTTATAATATTAGAACATATTAAACTTAATTTGTAAAAGGTTATTAATTTGTAAAAGGTTATGAAGACATTGAATTTATTGAGAACATATTAGAACTTAATTTCTCGAAAATCATTGATACATTTTAAGAACTATTTCAAGTATACAGTTTGAAATAGAGTATTAAAAAAGAGTCAAAATCTTCGTTTAGTAAAAGGTTATGAAGACGTTGAATTTATATCAGTACAAAACCACGCCATGATGGACTGGACATGTACACACATGACCAGATTCAAGATGTTTACCTTAATGAAATTTTAATGTTTTTATATATATTTAAATATTGACAATAGGGCAAACCCGAAACAGTGGTATAGTTTTGCATGTGAAAACGGATGTCATCTTTACCGGGAATGAATGCACTTACTTTCATATAATACAAATATGCTGTTTTGCCATTTAACACACGTTGCTTATTCCGATTGATCAACTTCATTTTAAAAATCTAGCCGTGCTTTGCGTCGACGTTTTAATATTTCATTGTTTTAAAAGGTTGTCTTAAAAGGTCATCTGACTTATTTCTCTTCCCATGGTTTCAGCCAACCAGGTTTTACTTTTGACATCGATAATCCATTGTTGCGTGTGCGGAATGTAACAATTTCCTTGACAGCAAACTAGTGTCGTTCTTTCAGTTCCTCAGTTCCTAATCCGGTTGATTTATTAACCTACAACAGGACATAGTATTACGGCATGCACGTCACGCATCCTCGAAACACCCCAAAACATGTTGTCATCAAATTGTCGACGTTGAAGATGCTGCTGTTTTCAATTAACATAGTTGTGTACCATTCCATATTTACTATTGTTATATTTGCAGTTGTTACAGTGGATTATGCACGGAGCCAAACTACTGGTGAGACAGAAAACGAAATCGAATTGGAAGGTAACGGGTTGTCATGTTCACAACCAAGGAAAACTTTACCCAACCCACCCCCTATTTAGGAACGAAATACTTTCCTTCGCCCACTATTTGTACGAACGGAATACTTTTTACACCACCACATACTTCTTTAATGAAGAACGGTCAAAAACTTCGATAATGACATGTATACAATTTAAACGATTAAAACGTTATTTATTATTAAATTGAAATATGTAAAATATGTTATTGGCTTCTTAATGCAGAATGATAATGGATGTATATTTTTATGTATACATATTTAAATACATTCCATTGTTAACCACAGCCGTACATATTCTATTTTCATTTCCTGCTCAAATATGTACATCCATATTCAGTAAACAAGTTGGCATTTACACTTACTGGCAAACATAAATTAAAACAAAAACTAATACAAGTGTTTTCAGTTGGAAACAAAATATACGATGTTTTGTTTGTCAGTACATTTACAGGTTTCGACAAAGATAAATGAACTACCTCGACACGGTGACCTGTCTGTCGCTCGACATGTCAAAATGGATTTATATTTAGTAACATTCTTAATTGTGTCTATTCTTTTGATATGTTTTCTAAGCAAGCGCTGGGTCGTTTTATTTTTATTTTTATTTTTTTTTTGCCAACGTTGTGTCCCGTTTTTGTTTTGTTTTGGTAAGAAATACGTAAAGTGTTCCTTGGTAATAAGCAGCGCTTTGTTATCCACAGACAAAAAAATCATAAAATCATGTAGAATAACTTAAATATGCTTGATTTACAGAAAGGTTCTAAGGTAAAATGAATACTTAATTCTGTTTGAAGGTACATCGCCCGTCTTAAATCCCCATGACAACACGAACCTATGAAAAAATAATTAGAATATAGTTTTATATAATAGTATGTAAACAAACTTTAAAAAAATAACGTTTGTCTACTTTTTTGTATATAATTAATGCGTTTTCACAATATCAAATGTATATATATGCAGTATTATGAATCTATTTACACAACTCTTGCATATGTAACTGTATTTGCTAAAAGTAATACTTTTATTATAATTTTTACAAGGGTAATGTACCTTTCAAGAGGTCGGAACAAGATATTATTTGGCATTTGTGGATACAGACTGCTAGTCGATATGAACATGTACAGACTTAACAAATGAAAGGTTCTAATCATGTAACATCTCAGATGTGGCTTGCACAGTATATTTGGTGTATGACATTGCACAACCAACTCATTAATTTCCTGTTTGCAACTATGACTCGGCATATATGAAACATGTAGTGGACGTTTTGGCCAATTAAAATTGTCCTAGCATAGTTTCAGACAATTGCATAATTTGAGAGCAATGTAAACGGATCACTTGAGATCACAAAAATTCGGTCACATACGAGTGTTATATTTACATTGTTTTATGTTTGTGCGTATTGAATAAAAAAAGTACATTCTATTAGTACCACAAATGCTGTGCACTCCCACTGTAGTCCTAACATAGGGAGAATTAATCGGTAAACAGAACTTAAGTTAACAAGTATACTTGTTAATGCAAAGGACGGTCCTAACCACACTTTGAGCATCATATACGTTTAGAAAAGTTAATACTTTTGACAATAAATCGCCTAAATGTCACTGTAATTGTTCACCTCATACAGAAGCTTTTTTGTCATGAAAACACCCGCAAAACGACTTTGAACTCATATTGTATTACAAATAACGAGCCATATTTGATGTGAATGACACAAATATCCATTTTATAGCTCAATATTGCATTTACTTATAAAGACACTAAATTGTGCGGATGACGCACCAGTCTGAAAAACGTACAAAATGATGTCATGTGTGGATTTGGTCAGTTCCTGTAATTTTTTATATATACGTGTAGCATGTTTAGAAATGTATTGTTATTTAATCTTGACTGCTGGAACAATGGATGTTATTGCCAATGCCTCTATGTCGTGTGATGTTTCCGATTGTCACCATTCGTGCTTATTTACTTAGTCCAGAAACAATAATTCCATTGTATTCATGGTTACGTTACTGGCTCTAAATATAGTACGTATATGACGTTTTATGTCATGCCAAAGTGATGTTAATTATGATAGTTAAAACAAGTTTTATAGGGCATACATATATTCTTGCTTGTTTGCGTGGCTTCCAGTGTGTGGAGTCATGTTTTAAACATTTTTGTACAAGTTCGCAGAATAGAGATGTGGACACGTGCATGCATTTAGGACAATATTAGATATTAATGTTGTTGTTTTGTGTACATGAAAACAACGTTACAATATATTTGACTATAAGTAGTCACCTTAGTTCCAGAACCCAATAAGTGCTTATATTTTGCTTGTGATAAGTATAACTCCTTATTGTAAGGAAAGTACATTATTCAAGAATGTTTACAGCTTATACAGAACTACAAAATATAGAGAATTGTGTATGGAAGATGGGTTTGCCCTTATTTCTAAAGGTCGAATTATTAAATAATTTCTAGAACAGGATCATTGGTGACGTGTAAATGATTAATTAACATTTAATCCTCAAAGATATTTAAATGCAGTTTTTTATCAACATGATGTATCACGATTGGTTTATAGTAGTTGAATATGCGTGGTGATTGATCTATGTAATTATTTCTATATTGTAATTTAAAGAACACTGTCACGCAATGCAAATTATAGCAAAATGACTTATGTACGTTATACGTTACGTAAGAGTTTCTTACGTCTATGCATTAACGCTCATTATTAATTAAACAGTTTTAAACAGTTGTATGTGCATCGTTTCCGTTATTTGCAAATCGACACGCGCTCATTATGCAAATATTGAAATATTCATTGGTTCAATAAATTAACAAATTGTTGGCGTTTAATTGGTTAATAAATTCATGGCAACGTTTTAAACATCAAATTAAGGACTTATTTCATGTCAATGAATCATTTAAAAAATGAGACTTTTATGTTAATTTTTTTTTTACAATGAATGAAGCTGTACATTCTGATGTCTTATCTATGCTAATAATACACATCCTAATAAACGATATCTTGTCATTTTGTGATGTGTATACTTTATTAATCGGTTTAACACCCAGTTATAACGAGTCAAAACGTTCATGTATATCAAAAATAATAATAAACTTCATCGGTAGATCGTGACATACAATGTTGTGCTCACAACCGTATAATATATTGTGTTATACTATGTTGTACAATGTACTTTCTAGTAAAATGTATAGCAATGTTTAGTGTATCACATTTAACTTAAACTTCCTACAAAAGTATCTCATCTAACTTGCAGACATGTTGTAGTCATTGTTGAAATAATATGTTCTTTTGCACATATATGTGCATATTGTACAGTTGTATATAACATATAATTAAACATACATTAAATGTACGTACGTGAGATGTAAGTGTTATTGTATGCTTCTTTACAGTATATATAGAAATTATCCAGTATTATTCAATTACTTCTCTATCTCTTTGCATAGCAATACTTCAGAACTATTGCAGAGAAGTGAGGCTCGTGCGTTGGGGTTGAATTATTAGTAATTAAATTACAAAAAAAATACTAGCTTATGCAGAATGTTTATGGTGGTGATTTGTAACCAAACAATCAATATATTAATAATAATAGTAATGAATGACACAACATAGAAGATAAGAAAAACTAAATATCGAAACATCGTTCATTTCATTTATGCCTATCTTGATATGCAAGTAATGGATACATTAATGCGCTTTTGTAGTCCATTGCCTGCTTTTCTTTGTTGAACATCAAGTTCTCAATATTTTTCACTGTTGGCTACTGTACAAAAAATCAATAATTACCTTTGCATTTATGTCCGTGTGCATACGCGTGTGAAAATGTGTCGTAATCAACATGTACTGCTCTAAATACTTCCGACTACCAAAACCAAAAATCAAGATATTACCATCGTATTCAGGCGCGGTTTCAGATCTTGAGTTTGAGGGGACGGAAACATTCCGTAACTGCCAACAAACTGATTTTGGTCTCTCTTACATGTCCGTGCAATATCGACAAAAAGGAAAAATTTATTGAAAATACGACATAACATGTTTTATTCTTATAATAAATTCATAGAATAACACGTTATTGGCAACGAAAGGCATAGGTTTAAGTTACTTTGAGGTTTAACATTTCGAATGTTGGACAATTTCAAAGGGGGGGCTTGCGCTGTTTCCACCCCCCCCCCCACCCCAATCTAAAACCGCATTTGGTATTTATGTTTACATGAACAAACACGTGTGTAAACCTTTTTGTACGCAATGCAACGCCCGGGGAGCATTTACGTGTCATAATAATGAGTTATCAACTAGTGTGGTGTGACGTGTAATGGCATCGCGGTGCCTCCCTACAGTTGCATCTGATGTCCGTTTAATGCCCAGCTGCCTTTGACCATATTTACACAGTGTTCTTAATTTTCTATATAATGTAAATGTACATTAATTATATAGTGTATTAAATTATCTGGCTTATTGTGTTAAATATGCCTCTAAATAGTGTTTCAATGCATATATCAATAAGGCACTTTTCTGTTTTTATTATACATGTGATTCCAAAAACAGATACATGTAATTACAATGTTACCTTTTGCACAGAAAAACTTTCATTGGAACTACCGTATTACAAGTTCAATTATTGTAATAATTATTAGTTTATATTCGACTTATCAGTTCATAGTATATTTCTAGGATTACAGCCACCTCGATGGTTAACATGTTCGATGACGTTTCTAAAATAACATATATCCAGAAATGACCCCCGTTATCACACTTTGCCAACATGAAGCGATTGCTTCGTTGCTTCGTGCCACCGTAAGTTTGTCGCCCTCTAGCAGCTCTTGTGTAGAATAACCGCCAGTCTGCTTGCCCTCCCCAAAGGTCCTTCGGCGGGAGGAGGTGGCACCACTGCGGGACTCATGACAACGGCGGCCGGAGCTGCCGCGGAGATCGAACCTATGGAGATTGAGGAAGTCATCACGACTGCCGCTACCACGACAACTCTAAAACCCAAACCCCGAAAAAGGCCCGGTGGCCGAAAAGGCCGACGAAAAGGACGACCAAATAATCTGAAGCCACAGCCAAATGCTGCCAATGGTGCTGCCGCGAAACCGACGACCAAGCCTCAACCTACCCCAGGTAGTATATTGCATGTTTGTTTTGTATCGAGGTTATGTTCGTACTGGTTCTTATTTTATTATTACATGCATCCAACGACGATATGTCGCTGTATTATTTAACATAATGTTATTGACTGCAAGGAATGATATCCTGACAATAAAAGTCAGTTCAATGAAATCGGTAACTGGCAGGCATACATTCTTTTGATTGATGACATTTTTTCTGAGCACGAATACGCATAGACATGCATGGTTATGCCCTATTACTTCAATAATGGAATGTCGTTATTTTTTGTTTAACCACTTGGTCAGGTCGTAATTAGTGAATTAATGATTGAATGAAAGGAATTATATGGGTGCACAGAACATTGCATATTGTATATTGTGTTCCTCTACAGCTCCGACCGCCGCGCCGACACCACTACCGACACCGGCGCCGACGCCGGCACCAACACCCGCCCCCACCCCAGCGCCTCTTCCTGCAGGTACTTGAGCGGCTGGCGGCATTTGGGAGTCTCGACATGTAGTGAAGCACGATCTTACATGGGCTGGGAACACGTGCTTTCAAGCCGTCTTAACAAATATAATTATGAATGTGTATGACTGATATACGTATATATGCTAATGGCTATCAGGACATAGTAGATCTCATTGTTGACTGAAGTTTTCAGTAAAATACGTAACTACAATGATGAGTCACTCGTTATCAGGACGTATAATTATCCTTGATGACTGAAGTTTTCAGTAAAATACGTAACAATAATGATGAGTCACTAGCTATCAGGACGTAATATTTCTCCTTGATGACTGAAGTTTTCAGTAAAATACGTAACAATAATGATGAGTCACTCGCTATCAGGACGTAATATTTCTCCTTGATGACTGAAGTTTTCAGTAAAAGACATAACTATAATCATAAGTCACTCGCTATCAGACCGTAATATTTCTCCTTGATGACTGAAGTTTTCAGTAAAGAGCCTAACTACAAGAACAAATCTCTCGAATTCCAATCCCAAACATATTTGTAATTTCTAGCGTAGATTAATCGCAATGTGTTTGGAAGTTATAGCAATGCTTATGAGATTTTACAAAGAAATCAGTATGGATGGTTCCTTAATAATTATGTGTTCCTTTATACATAGTCCCAAGCCTTAATGTGATATACGCATTTGCTTTTTGCACAACACTTGTTTGTATGTTTATACCTGTTGACACAGTGTTTGTATGTTTACACCAATGGATACAGTGTGTAGTACCACTGTCAGATCAGAACATGTACTGCACGTGTGTTTCTACGGTCCGTGCAGTTAGAGGATAATCCGACTGAAAAGTTTCGTTATACTTGTATCTGATCTTTGACGAATTGGCCTGATGCCATGCTGGATTTTGTTTTATATCATAATTACGGTATAGTTTTTTGGTAATTACAACAGTTTAAGTCGTAAATTCGCGTTATAAAGTCGTAATCACGAAAATAAAACAAATTTCCAAAGTGGCACCAGGACGATGCCAGAGATCTTGCAAAGCTAACGTGGTAGATTTTTGTTCTTTCCGTTGAAATTACATGTGAGGTCAATAGTGCATGCGGATGTACGCTTGTAACTGCGCTAGTAGCAGGTCCATGGGCAAGGGTTAACAATATGTATATAATGACCATGTATACATGTATACATATGTACATATATGTATTTCACCTGTCACATATATCGCTTATCTGTCACGTATGAGTAGTTTATGTATTATGCGTATGTATTATGCGTGTCATTGCAATGCTATGCGGATTGGTTATACATGTATACTAGCATGGTATAGTCGTTGTATTCGTCAACAATAGTACCTTGCTGGTGCTTTTTTTTAATAAATAAATCTATGTTTTTGTCTATTGACAGGAGCTTTTCGGTTAAATTAAATGTTTAGTTTAATTGTATTTTAAGTTGTATATCTTACAAATATTTATTGAGGTTATAGCACACATTTGATAAACATATTAATGCAGTGATACTCTATTCATTTTACATATAAGGGAATTAATGTTAAAACAGCATTTTATTTAGACGATTTTTATATAACATAAAGCAACATGGCATCAAAAATAGCATAATGACCACGATGTTTCGTGGTACAGCATGCGTGCTCATTTAACTCATACGCTCAGAATATGCAGCAACGTTGGACCTTACATGTAATTTAATCTACTACAAATGTTTAAAGCATTGGAGATTGTATGCATTTTGAGTATTTCACCAAATATTTATTTTAAAAAACTACATAAAGTCTTGACAATTAATATAATTAGGACTGTAAAATAAATGAATACGAAGCTTCGGACGTATTTTAAGAATTTTCAATTTTTATATTTTTCCTAAGGTTTTTTTCCCAAGGAGCATCGGGAATTGGGTCAATGTCGTATTGCGATAATTTTGGATTTTAAGATATTTATGGTACGTACGTTCAATGAGCATAATTATGGACCAATGCCATATTTTAAGATTTTTATTTTTTTATTTTAAGATATTTGCTTAAGTTTTTACCAAGGAGCTAAATGAATATGGACCAGAATTACATTTTTGAAAATTATATGACATTAAGATATTTTCTAAGGAATTTCGTGAACACGGGTCAAGGTCGATAACATCATGACATTGCAGGTGATAACGGAGGGGGTCAGGTAATGGCGGCCCAGTCCGTGTACCAGCAGCCCGTGCAGCTCACGACCCCGGCCCCTGCCACCAAGTCACCCAACCAGTACCTGTACGAGCCCCACTCGTGCCCCAAAATGGACGTTGCCACCTGGGAGAACGAAGTGGTCATTTACGATAATAAAAACTGTGCAATGTACGTATTATGTTTAAGCTTGCACTTATATTTTGTGACACTTATGTTAATAACAATTGTGCACTGTGTGTAGCAGCAGTACACACCTTTTAAAGCTGACGTGGTCATTTACAATAATAAAAACTGTGCAATATACGTATTATATTGATAAGCTTGCATGCATCGAAGTACGTACTGATTTAAGCCCATACTTTTATATGCTGAAGCGAACTGTTACGATAATAAAAACTGTGCAATGTACGAAGCAGTGTGCATACTTCTTAACAGGGACATTACACATAATAATAATAACAGTAATAATAGTAATAATAATAATAATAATAATAATAATAATAATAATAATGATAATAATAATAATTAATAAATTAATTAATCAATAAGTTATAAGAATAAACAAAAAGATTTACAAGTATTATGACTGTGTATATAAAGAAAATAAAGTTAGATACGTGCAACTTTGATTTGGCATTGTATGAATACTAATTGTTCTTATATTTCTAAGATACATCGCTGTATAACGCTTTCCTTGTATGCTGAATCATCATTGTTTTAAAATCGTTTGCTTATTTGTTCTACGTTTAATAATTAATTTATTTATTTATGATTTTGATGAAGGGAAATGTCCATATAAGCTTAGACGTAAGTTATGTGACACATTTATTAAGGACAGCCGTTCTAGTTATGCTTTTTTTGGATTTTTCGCCGTTTTTAACAGTATTTCAGTCATATCACGGCGGTCAGTTAACCGACTTACACTTTACCTGGGCAAGCTTAGCCGATCTAAGCGATTTACCAGTACCAAGTGCACATTCTTATGTCAGTAACTGACTACTGCCCTACTTGAATAAGAGGTAGGGGAGAATGGCCGCAGAAATAATTTCATGACCAAACCCCACACAAGTTATGTGGCCGAGCTGGGGTTCGAACTCACGATCCCCGGATTGACAGTCCAGCGCTCTAACAACTGAGCTAGCCGGGTCCGGCTTCTAGTTATGACATTTATTTTATGTGTGCATTCATATATATACTACATGTATATGTACACTTTTGTAATGGATATTTTTGGAACTATTCATATACATATTACCGGTAGATGCTGTGTTGTGGAAATAAAAAATTCTAGGACAACACACATGTTCATATCTGAAAACAAAGATATATATATATATATATCCGCACAGGCTAATCCGGGACGGCACTTTCCGCTTTTATGTTTTTTTCTGTTTCAAGGATCCCTCTTCTAAACATAAATTCACTGTAGGCGGAAAGTGCCGTCCTGGATTAGCCTGTGCGGACTGCACAGGCTAATCCGGGACAACACTTTACGCACATGCATTAAGTCCGGTTTTCCGACGACGCGCCTCATATATATATATATATATATATATAGATATATATATATATATATTTATTTATTTATTTTATTTTATTTTTTTTTTTCGTTAAATCCTTTGTTTTCGGATCTGAAATATATAAAGTTATATATATTTTACACAATGTTTCTGTTTTCGATTTCAGAATAATTCGAATGAACCCAAGATTAAGGTAAATAAATTAATTTCTAAGCATGCTATAATAATTTACACTCAACAAAAGTTATAACGCATCAACTGGAAATTGTTGTTTTCTTTATTTATAATCTTTATATATAAGAATTTCAGCTGCGCCATGGTAAACACGACCAGTTCGCATTTCTTCCAATATTTTGGTATGAAAACATGCATGTATAGCTCAAAAATTCATAGCTGCAATATCAAGCTGAAATTTTTATAAATAAAGAAAATACAGCAGTTTCCATTTATATCCATTTGGTGCGTTATGACTTTTCTTGAGTGTATAACATAAAACGAGATATTAATTTATAGCATCAATGTGTGAAATGTTTGGATCAACCTCTTGGCTGAAATTTACATTAAAGAAACCTGTTCACCGATTGACGATTTGAAAATGTTCCAACTTTTTGTCACAGATTCCAAACATATATCAAGGAGCGAAATAACACTACGGACATAGCAATATACTGTAAATAACACTACGGACATAGCAATATACTGTAAATAACACTACGGACATAGCAATATACTGTAAATAACACTACGGACATAGCAATATACTGTAAATACACTACGGACATAGCAATATACTGTAAATAACACTACGGACATAGCAATATACTGTAAATAACACTACGGACATAGCAATATACTGTAAATACACGACGGACATAGCAATATACTGTAAATACACGACGGACATAGCAATATACTGTAAATAACACTACGGACATAGCAATATACTGTAAATAACACTACGGACATAGCAATATACTGTAAATAACACTACGGACATAGCAATATACTGTAAATAACACTACGGACATAGCAATATACTGTAAATAACACTACGGACATAGCAATATACTGTAAATAACACTACGGACATAGCAATATACTGTAAATACACTACGGACATAGCAATATACTGTAAATACACTACGGACATAGCAATATACTGTAAATACACTACGGACATAGCAATATACTGTAAATACACTACGGACATAGCAATATACTGTAAATACACTACGGACATAGCAATATACTGTAAATAACACTACGGACATAGCAATATACTGTAAATAACACTACGGACATAGCAATATACTGTAAATAACACTACGGACATAGCAATATACTGTAAATAACACTACGGACATAGCAATATACTGTAAATACACTACGGACATAGCAATATACTGTAAATACACTACGGACAAAGCAATATACTGTAAATAACACTACGGACATAGCAATATACTGTAAATAACACTACGGACATAGCAATATACTGTAAATACACTACGGACATAGCAATATACTGTAAATAACACTACGGACATAGCAATATACTGTAAATAACACTACGGACATAGCAATATACTGTAAATAACACTACGGACATAGCAATATACTGTAAATACCGTTTCGTTAATGAGAAATTATCTGTTAAAATTGTTAGCAACACGTGGATCCCTTACATAAAGTACAGAGACAAATATACCATGCGATTGGAATGGCCAAATGGTTATGGCGACAGACTTTTGATCTGGACGTCTTTTTTATCCGTTTCTTATTATTATACTTGAGTTCTTTAGTTACTATGCTTAAATATGTCAAGTTAAGACATGTAATGGCCTACTTCAAAAATATGCCAACGAGTCAGTGAACAAGTCCCTTTAACGACAAAAATATGCCAACAAGTCTGTGAACAAGTCTCTTTAACGACAAACAATCCTGTAAGGACTTACAGCAAGGACGGCGCCGTAGATATAATAAAACAAGTTTTTATGGCTTTCATATAATAATTTCTCACATAACAAAAGAGCATTTACTTTAACTTGACTGTAAATACTACATGAATATCACAAACAGTACACGTTTGTGTAACGATGTTTTTGAGACAAGAGCCCATTTGTTTTGATGGCAAACAGGGAGCGTCATGTACTTTTAAAATGTCAGAATTCAATGGGCTTGTAAGACAAACGGAAATTGCAAACGTTTTAATTGTTGCTTATGTACTTACAGAAATACTACACACTAATGACTAAGAAATATATTGGAAATATATCGGTTCGTTAATGGAAAATCATCAATCGAAATGGAAAAAATTATAAAGCGTTTGTAACGCTTTTCATCGGTATTTTGAAAAACACGTGTATCACTTACATAGAGTTAAAATTCCCCTACCAAAATGTGTAAGTCTGAATGGCCGAGTTGTTAGCGCATGCGATTTTTTATCTCAAAAGGCCCGGGTTTGCGTCCCGGCGAAGGCAAATTTTTAAATTCAACTTTGTTTCTGTATATAATATTTGTTTTAGATTATCCCAGATGCTGTAGTTTGGGCAGTAAAGACATTTAATGACATTTGTCTAAAATACGAAAAAAATGTGAACATGTCACATAAAGCTAATATGTTTGTAATATACTCGGCATAATATACCGGTCTTTACATTCTAAATAAGTTCATAAAATTATATGTGTTTAGATTATGTTACTAACTAATTGGTTAACCGAATCATTTACAATATGTTAGAGTTTCATTTAAACCGTATGTAAGGCATATTCAATAAATACCTTTTCTTTTCTGACAATACAAAATGTTTGCTTTTAACGTTTTTTTTTAATATTATAAACGATGCAGTATTTAAACACACAAACTAGATCTATCCAGATTAAGTGTGAACGTTTTTTTTTTATAAATTTATATGCGATGCGATAACAATACATAATTCACTCAAGGCGTTTACGCTTTTAGTAACGTTGGGATTTAGACGGCTACGTTCTGTCACGTTTATTCGCTGTTTGCTATTTAAAATAAAAAGAGGAAGACAATAAAAGATGTCGTAAAGGCTATTCCTGTCTGTCTTCGTTACATACTATAACACAGAGGGTCAATTAATTATATAAAACGACAGTGGTCTCGCACGTAATAAACTATCGCATTGTACTTACTTTTGGTGTAATGGTAGGATTGTTGTACAGAACGAGAATAATCTGGATAATTCTTCATTTGCACAATCAGCGGAGTGTCTGGTATTTGCAAACGAACATGTCTGACAGTCTGTCCTATTGTTGACAAAATATGCGCCAATTCGGAGATAATAAATTCATATATTCAACCCCAAACTGTCCTACTGAAATTACCACTACGCTATGCTTCACTCATCACATTTTAAATGTCGGTGACTAGCAATAAATTCACAAATAGTTGTACAAGTTAAACATGTTATCGTCGACCGACCTGTTTTCGTTACAGACCGAATTTCGGCATGTTTTACAATGCTGTGTGAGACAGATAGTCACAATGACGTCATCAAATTATGTGTCAATTAAAAAGTATATTTATAACTGAAAAATAGAGCCTATGCCTACGATTGGTTCCCGCTTTAGTATGTCACGTGATTGTCAACTACCTTTGTTCTCGATTATTTCAGGCGACCTACAGTAACATTCCAGGCGCCATATTGGTGATTCAAAACAATAGGCCTACAGCACTGAGAGTTGCAGCCTGGTCTTCACGCTTTGTATAAATATTCAACTACGGAGTCAGTGTTTCTTATATTCCACCAGCCGGTCCTGCGGAAATCCCAAAAGTTTCCAAAACAAGATCTTCAACAAACAGCATTAGCAGACTGATTTTGAAACAAAGCGCGCGCGTTTGTCACGAGATTTGTGACGTCATTTCATTGTGTTTTGTATCACCGGATGTTCCATTGGAACTCCTCGGTCATTTCCAAAGTGTTGAACAGAATTGACCGAGAAGCTCCGATTACATATATCACGTGATTGGCCAAAATATTGACTTCCTTTAGTATATAATAAGATGATGGCTTATAATGTTGTATTGTATTATTATGTCACTCGTGAGAGTCAGTTGTTAGCGTTATATGAATAAATGTATCGTGGAACGTGTTGCTTTCAATGAGATTAATAGTCAGGAATAGAATATCTGCTTCACCTGGTTAAATTAAATAAAACATTCAGATACACGTTGTAGTGTTCTATATATAAATGTGGAATATATGAATAAATGGAACCGCTCGTGTGCGTGTGTATATTACAGATGGTCTATTGCAAATGTCATATTACTGTTTTGAAGTAACAACAGAATGTCAGGAATCACATGACAAACAGACCCTCGCTGAATGTTTAGGTTTTCAACGTGTAACATAATTGAGGCGTGTCATAGGAAAACACTTGTATGTGTTCTTAACGTTTTGGGAAAACCAGGCTTAATGCATGTGCATAAGGTGCCGTCCTGATCCGGGACGAAACTTAACGCATATGCATTAAGCCCGGTTTTCCCACAACGCTAAGAACACATACAAGTAATAAATATACACTGATTTATTTCTGGGTCACCAGGGTTCACAACGTCATTCAGAAAACTAGGTAATTGCCAATCTGCCTACAGTTCACGATCTTCTATGCCAATGCTTATTGTAATTTAGAAAATGACTTATTTGTTTAGGATACAGTCGTATTACTTTACATGGAGAAATTATGTGTGTCTGCATTTTTTAATAAAGGGGATATGAAATACAGTAAGTGTATGTTTCTGGTGAGAATTTCAGCCCTGGATTGCCGCCTTGGAACGGTCAGTGCAATGATACTTGACATCTCTGACTGGTATGGCACGCCTGGTGGTATATTATAATTGGTTCCAGTGATGTTGCTTACGGCTGTCATCCAACACATGTGCGAGTTAATGCCATAGTGAACCTATTTGGAACTGCTCGTGTTAGTAACTTTAATTAAAAGTAACAGTTTCCTCTACTGAATACGGTACATATTACATATAACAACAATATAGTGGGCAGCATGGCAAAAACAATGATCCACAATGGCATTTTAAGAACATGTTATTTGAGTGTAGTTTAAGGGTAATAAAATATAAACTACGCAAAAAAACAAACACGGTGTCATATCATTTTAGTTGTTCTTTATGTACAATAATTTGAGAACCGTTGGTCTCAAGCTACCATCTGAGCGCATTTAGGTATCTACGCCCAAAAAGAAGGGTTGTTTTGAAATAACTGTACGTTTGTCAAATGCTAATTGTGATAATGAATGTGATAAGCACGTAACATGTTTGGAAAACTCGTATAATTCACCGCTTTCAATGTAAGATCAAATTATTGGATAAGTCGAGGAAGAATAAATGACTGTAAGTAAGTAGTACGTTATACAACGTTCTATGGCACCTGATCATTGTTGAATGTGTAATTAGGCCACGCGGCAAGCCGAGCAGAATCGTAGACCCTGTAATCCTGACCTGTTCATCACGCTTACTGTTGGTGCATGTTCAGGCTACATTTATTGAGGGAATATTTGCACATTTATAACAACTGACCATGTTAAAAACTAATAATAACGAACTTGCTCATACAAATTTGAGTCTCGTTTGCGACTCAGTATTTTATATGTATTGCAGTATGTTTCCCAAATATATGTTAAAAACGCCATGGTATTTATATATTAGAACCAGTAAATGCAATCCTTATTGTAAAATAGGGACATATCAGACAGATATTTCTGACATTTCTGTATTGCAAACACTGTGTGTCATGTCTCACATTAAAATGTGACTACCGAATTTGAAAATATAAACAGAAGATATGCAGTGATATACCTAAGCATGCATATCACATGGGAGGTTTCACTTTCTTTCTGGCAGGCGATTTACCGTTGAGGGAAATTATTTTTCAGTGAAGTTAAAACATATACTGCATAAAACCTAAGGAATACAGTTCAACGAAGAAAACTAAAAGTGGCTGAACAATGCGTTCAGCCATTTTGAGAGCTCTATGTCACCGCCTTATGACGGTCTAAGACTGTCAGACAATTGTATGTTCTTACCTTGCCGACATGCTTTGCACGCCAGGGGCATAGCTTCCTTTAGGCACTATAGGCAAGTGCCTATACATTCTTTTCCAGAGATGAAACAATTACATATGCCAATAATGCAATACAAACAAGAAGGTGGGTGTGGGTGAGGTGATATTCCTTGGCTGTGTTGATACTTCATTGTTTAACGAGTCGATTACGTCAATATGAAATAAATTTAATGAAACACACGTTTATTTGACAATTATTTTGTAGAATCGGGGTTTAGCAAAAGTTAGTAGTTTGTAGCCACATACGAGTATAAACACTCCTGGCCCAAATTATCGCTTACAGCGTCATTGTGTAGATTCCGCCTATTGTGCCTATACATTTTTTGAACCCAAGCTACGCCCCTGCACCCACAGTTGTTGTCGTGAATGGATATGGATCCCGCTCCCATCGTCTAGGAGCAATAGTTTGCTTACTATGAGGTTAGAAACCAGTAAATCTAATTCCCATAGGGCACCATCGTAAACTAGCAGAATTTCCTGGCGTCTTTCGTCACTTTCCTTTAATTCACGTATTCCGAGTCTGGTCTCTTTAGAAAGATGATTCTCTCTACTTACACAATTTAACATCAAAAGATTTGTAATTACGCTACTTCTAAAACAATGCGTCTCGCTTGATTGTAGTCACCCGTAAGAAATACACGATTTCGACCACAGCACATATTGTTATGTGAAATGTCTCTTTAAACAGCAGAAAGAAACGAACGGCCTACTTTCCAGTGGACTACCGGGGCATTCTCCACTATTTACTGGTATCTAACCTATGATAGCCAGGTACTTGGGGTTCATGCCTCACACGCGTTTAGACACTTATATAATCCACCAGTATCTCAAGAAAGTACACAATTAATAGGGTCTATGTTGGCTTTACGAATTAAACTTCAATAGCCCAAATTTTCAATTAAAAACATACTCGTCATTTTTAAACATTATCCCCCTGAACAAATGTGAAAATATACCATATACATGTATGCCAAATTTTCAAATAATTTCCAAACAATTGGGTAGCCGTTAGCTATTTATATTTGGGCTACTCGTAACGTTAGTATAGATTGTAAAAAAAAGTTTAGACCACATCTGGCAGTTTGGGTTCTTCAACAAATTTCAGTATATAATTTTATAGAAGAAACGTGCAGTGTAGCCTCACGTAATTCTGAACGATAGTAGATCGACGTTGATCCATATCTCCAGTATGGCCAACACATTACCTAATGCCATAGCAATATTTTTGGACCTTCTTCTGTAGTTGGTATTGCAAACAAGAGAAACAAGAGTGCCCGTATCGCTCCACTGGCTTATTAAGTATGGAATGTCAGAAGGGAAGGACCCTAATGAGTTATATAAGGAGAAAAGGACCCACCCTATGGCGGCCATGTATTTAAACCAATCAAAATAATTATGAGTATTTTTGGTAGAGAACCACGCAAGAAGCATTTCTGTGGAATTATTTTGAAATCCAACTATTTGTTTCTGACAAAAAGATTTTCAAAGAGTATAAAGACATATAAAGAAAAAGACTCCGTCCACAGGCGAAGCGAAACCAATTGAGCAAATTTGGTAGAGAACTACCCAAGGAACATTTCTGTGAAATTATTTGAAAATCTGACCAGGGGTTTAAGAGCAGATGTCGTGTGAGAGTATGTATGTGCATTTAGAAGTGTATGAGGCCCTTCCGCGCCGAAGAAGCATTACGTGAGGACTCGGGATGTGTCCCAATACCCCTGCCTAATTTACATTTTGAGATGCACCGGAAGTTTGAACGAATTTTGAATAATAGCTGCAATTTATTGTTGCTTTTGGCGTGGTCTTTGTGTTCTGGGGGGAAACCGGAGTATCCGGAGGAAACCCCACCTGTCCGGTATGGTGACCACAGACCAAACTCACATGAGCTTAGTGGGAATCGAACCCGGGCAGCCTAGGTGAGAAGCAAGTGTGCCAACCACTGCGTTAACCTGACAGCCAGGAGATGTCGTTTAAAGATTTGTCTTTTAATAGTTTTATCGGCCAACTTGTGCAGCGGACCGGAACCATTTGAGCAACGTTGGCAGAGGACAACCCAAGGAATATTTCTGTGAAGTTTCATCAAAGTCGGCCTTACGGTTTCAGAGGAGATGTCGTTTAAAGAAAAGGTTTGCGCACGCGCGCACGTACGCACGCATCGCATCTTGCGATATATTGAGATTTAATAACAACATGCTGTAAATAAACGCAAATTTCACAAGCCAAAAGTATTAATATGTTCGTCATGTATGATCAAGTGATGTTTGAATATGTAATGACGGTTAAAATAAATACATGCATTTTATAACTTATTGGTAACTGTTTTTCCACTTATGAAATACAATATATCAAAACGCTGACAGCGCAGAAAGACTGTTGGCGAGAAAAGAAAATAAAAGCGAGTGAATTGTGATCTCTAGTATTTGTTTATCTAAGGAACATTTATTTGAATGAACTTACCCGTCTGTAACATCATTTTTACAAAAATACATCTCCTAACTCATATTTATACACTCTGCTTAAAACAAAAATATCAGTAATAATGATGGATGCTCCCCAATGCGCTTTGTCAAGCAATATAAATGCAATGAGAAGGGCAAAGATATTGCATTTACTAAATATCAATAGAAATGTGTAGTATATTTCAAAAAATTTCAAGTCCCATAACCCTAAGAACAATCATTGAAGTGGAACATCCTGCTAATATGCACACCTTCTCTTGGCAATGGAGCTTCCCATGAAATTTAATTGAAATCTGGCCAGTAGTTGCCTAGAAATAGCCCGGACAAGAATTGTGCACTATATACTATAAGTCAGAAAAAGTCTCATAACTCTGAGACAAATCATTGAAGCGGAACGTCCTGGTAGTATGCACACCTCCTCTTGGTAATGAAGCTTCCCATACTGTTTTGGTAAATTCCAGCAAGTTGTTACTGAGAAATAGCCCGGACAAGAAAGTGAAGAATTGTGCACTATATATATAATGATTTCAGAAATCTTCAAAGTCACATAACTCTAAGAAAAATCATTGAAGCGGAACATCCTGGTAGTATACACACCTCCTCTTGGTAATGAAGCTTCCCTTAAAGTTTCGTAGAATTCCGGCTAGTAGTTGCTGAGAAATAGCGCGGACAAAAAGTCAAGAACTGTGCACTATATACTGATTTCAGAAATCTTCAAAGTCCCATAACTCTAAGAAAAAATCATTAAAGCAGAAAGTCCGGGTAAAATGCACACCTCCTCTTGATAAAGAAGCATCCCAACCAGTTTCGTTGAATTCCGGCCAGAAGTTGCTGAGAAATACTCCGGACAAGAAAGTCAAGAATTGTACACTAGATAACAATTTCAGAAATATTCGAAGTCCCATAGCTCCAAGAACAAGAGGGCTATGATGACCCAAAGGGCTCACCTGAGTACTGGCAATGACGAAGACCTTACTGTTGTGACAGGTTTGAAAAAAATGTTATTTAAAGCATGTGTGCCATAATGGTCATAAAAACATTCGACTAGCTTATAAACTGTCATTTTTAACTCCCCAGCTAACCCTTGCATATCAAAAACAAACAATAAAACTCATGGACATGAACAAGAATATCGTGATAGGACCAATATGGGCTTACGATTTGGGAACTTATATGGGCTTTCTTGCTGGGACCTATATGGACTTGCTTGCGTGCGACCCAAGTGAGTTTAATATGGGCAAGACAATGTATATTGGTCCCACATGTGGAAGATCAACCCAGATATAGCCCTTATCAGGCCCACATCTGATAGCTTACCGGGACCTATATGGGCATACTTGCAAGGAACCCATGTGGGCTTGCCTGCTTGGTCCAATATGGGCCCGATATATGCAGAAAAACATATATGGGTCCCACATGGGGCCATATTGTATATTTGCTCAGGTGTTTCCCATATTGGGCCCATATAGGCCTACTTGCTGGGACCCATATGGGGCTGCTTATTGAAAACACACATGGGCTTTCTCGATGGGGACCCTTATGGGCTTGCCCTTTGTGACCAATATTGGTCTGTTTATTGGGTCCCATAGAGGCCTTCTCGCTGGGACCCATATGGGCTTTCATGTTGAGAACCCTTATGGGCTCTCTTTCTGGGACCCATGTGGGCTTGGTATCGGAGGCCCATATGGACTTGCTTGTTTGGGACCCATATGGGCTTTCTTGCCGGGACCCATTTGGGCTTGGTTGTTGGGGACCTATATAAGCTTTCTTGCTGGGACTAATATGGGCTTACTAGTCGGGAACCCATATGGGCTTTTTTGTTGGTACCTTTATGGGCTTGCTTGTCTGGGACCCAATTGGATCTAACATGGGCAAGGTGATGTATATTGGTCCCATATGGGGCCCATGTGGAAGATCAGCCCAGGTATAGCCCTTATCAGGCCCACATGTTATGACTTACCGGGACCCATATGGGCATACTTGCAAGAAACCCATGTGGGCTTGCCTGCTCGGTCCGATATGGGCCAGATATAGGCAGAAAAATAATATATGGGTCCCACATCTGGCCCATATGTTATATTTGCCCACCTGTAGCCCATATTGGGCCTATATGGGCTTGCTTGCTAGGTAAGGACTGTACTTTCATGGAGAAATCTGAAGAATAAATAAATGGGTTTTATAAGTCTCCTTGATTTCTTGTGTCAGGCAGTGTGATGTGTCAGTGATATCCTGTCTGGGTGGTGCTGCTACTTTATTTTTTCTTATGGTTCTCAGATCATGTTTCTTGACAGTCTGTTTTGGATTTTTTTTTCATTACCGCAGTAAGTCAATGCAGTCAGGGCAAAAAGCGAAACTGCAGATTTGGATGTCTACTGCTCAGTTGAGATAACAGACAGGGTCAGTAGAATGGCCGTAAAAAAAAAGTATGGTATCTGTTTTTCTGTAAAATGTTTGGTTATCCAAATTAAATCTGTCGGTCATTTAATAATAAAATAATTGAAAAGCTTTGTTTTACCAATAACTCTGACAGTCTTTAAAAAAATTTGCCATTTGTACATTAGTTTGTCAGTCAAGACAAATGCAGTTATCGTGTGTACAAGTTGTGTGTTTGCAGACATGACTGTCTAAAGGTGAGAAACTGGCTAATATCTCATAACCCAAGACATTGTTAACCAGATCTGTCATTTATGAAAAAAATGTTGTTAGTACGTAGTGTGCATATGATTCAACCAGTAGAACATGATCCGAAAAGGCCACATGCAATAGCAATCCCTAATTCTAGTTATCTTCAAAATTTTGCAACTGGCCAGACAATGGAGGTTTCCCATGTTTCAGTGATAAATTTCCTGCAAATTTGAAATATCGGTACCTGGCATTATGTTGGTTTCGACAATCAAAAGCTGACAGTTGTGATTCTAGTCTGAACTGACCCACATTTTGCTATGTCTGAGATCTTATGGTCTTCATAAACTGAGCAAGTTTGGTTAAGACTGGATAAAAAATGAAGTCTCTATTCCGCACAATGTCCATTTTTTGCATTTTATTAACTCAAACAAGGGCCAAGACTTTATAGTTATACACAATTTTTGTAAGTGTGGTCAAGATTGGCTGAAAAATAAACTCTTTATGTTGGAAGAAAAGCAATTTCAGCATTTTTCACATAAAAAGGGACAATAACTCTGGTGTTCTTGGTCCGATTTGGCCCATTATCAATCCCATCCGAGATGTTATGGTCATTCACAAACCGTGCGAGTTAGGTCAAGATTGAATAAAAAATGTAGCTTTATCGCGATGACGGTCCAAATTGTTGACGGCATACGGACGACGGAGGATGGACGACGGACGACGCCGGAGAGGTCCCCTATACCAATATCTCACCGAGCACTTCATGCTCATTTGAGCTAAAAGTCACTGAAGCGCAACGTCCTGTTAATATGCACACCTCCTCTTGGTAATGAAGCTTCCGATTAAGTTTCCATGAATTCCGGCCAGTAGTTGCTGAGAAATACTCCGGAACAGATAGTGTGACGGAAGGACTAATTTCAGGAATATTCAAAGTCCCATAACTCTGAGAAAAATCACTGAAGCGGAACGTCCTGGTAATATACACACATCGTCTTGGTAATAAAGCTTCCCGTGAAGTTTCGTTGAATTCTGGCCAGTAGTTGCTGAGAAATACTCCGGACAAGAAAGTGTGACGGAAGTACAAACGGACGGAAGGACAGACGGACATAGCGGGGAAGGACGAATGGACGGACGGAAGGAAGGACGGACAAAGCGGCGACTATATGCTCCCCCGAAATTTTTCGGGAAGCATAATACATTGGTATAAGCCGGTATTTGACCTAAGTGAAGATGGAGACAGACTTCTGTCTTTTGCGAATTAAAATTTACGTCCTATATAACGCGCGTCTAATTCAATGCTATTTATCCACGACTTTCTCATTCTATTTTTTGTTATTCGTGAGAAACAAATATATTTTTGGGCGAACTATTTAAAAAGCAAACAGAGTTATAGACATACAAGTCAATCTACAACGTGTAAAAATTGCCGGTGAAACGTATAAGATCGAATCGATTTTCAGTGTTTTATATCACAAGCGTTATGCTCCGTAAATACCAAATTTAATTAAACATAAATTATTTAAATGCTTTCAAAACTCTCTGCAGAAGTACAAGGCCTTTACACGTTTCTTACGCATACGTCAAAAACAATATATAAATATCATATGGCAGAGTGTGTGACATTAATATTGTCAACCCGAGGGCATAATGTCACCCGAGTGGTGACATTCGGTTTCGAGGATTGACAATATCAATGTCACACACGCTGCCGTATGATATTTATTTTATTATACCGAACAAAAATTGAGTAAAAAAAGGTAAACACGTGATTAATTATGTCCATCCAAATTGAAAAATGCCTTAATCTTCTTTCATCTATTGAAATACTTACAAACTATTTTTCTGACAGTTAATTTTGAAGAGAAACGCTTACATATTGAATCACGACAAGGGAGGCAACCTCTTCATGATGTGGCTAAAATGACTGACGCAGTTACTTGCCCCTATATGGCATTCAAAATGTCAGCGCTGTCACATGACCTGACAGTCACTTTCGCTTAGTCACGTGTCGAAAAGGTTTAAATGTTTTGACAGTCAAAATATCTCTTTCTCTGGTAATGGAAATGTATCAATGTCGACAAAAGTGAGGTATAATGATAGTAAAAAAAAAAAACAGTACATGAACACTTAATACGCAATATTATGTAATACGCAGTTAACCAGTAAACAGCACAAAGAGTCGCTGTCATACCTATGTGAATAGCCAAAACATGAGTATACTTGGAAATGGCGAATAAATAGATTTTTTAGACTATTGGCGCAAGCCAACAGGATTTAGTAGGTGTATTCAGAAATCGGTATTGAGTGAACTACTTCTTTACTTTGCAGGCTACGTGTCAGTAAATTACTGCGCTTCGCTCGCTAATAGTGAGGCTTCCTTTTATCGATGCTACTTTCTATGAATAGATAACAAGAAATAGATCCGACTTAAACACCAATAAACAATAATAATAATCCTTCTAGTCCACATCTTCATGTGAATTCATGTTATGTCTATTCACATAGGTATGGAAGCGTATCTGTTTGTGCTTTTGACTGGTTAACTGCGTATTACATATTGCATAAGTTTAACAACAGTGTATTGAGTCAGTGCATATAGCGGAGCGGTCGTAACCACTCGATTGACGTTCGCTATTGTTTTGACGTATGCACAAGAATAATGGAAAAAGCATTATAGTTCTAAAGATACTTTTGTAATGTATTTTACTAATTTAACTTATAGCCGATATCATCAAAAGTTGACTCATCATGCTTAACCAAAAAATACATAAATTAATGTGTACAGTATTCACATGCTTTACACAAAATATCTATATATATAAGTAATGCATACATTTAAAGTAATCTGTAAGTGTATACTCGTGCTTTACAAATATAATTTCTATTTTAGTAATACATATACTGGTTAGCGACCTATTATTCGCCCGTACCAATTATTCGCCCACTAGTGAAAAACAGTCAAAACAACAAACAAATACTGGTAACAAGTATGGGGTTGATTTGCCTTGTCATTTTGCTAAACTTGAGCCGATTATTGTGGAAATTCATATCAATTCCATAAAATTATATCCATATAAATACACAACGCATAACTGACATTGTCAGGATGACGCGGGGGTCGACGTCACCGCGCAAGCTCTCATTTGTTTGAGGTGCTGGAAGGGGGTCATTGTTTCCTAAATGTTTTTACTTAAACAGCAGATTGTTCTGTGAGTGAATCATGAACGAATCTGGATACGTAAACAACCATTCCAGTTTTACTAGTTATAATTGAAATTGAAATATTAGAACTGTAAATATAAAATGATATTTTTTACAAATCCTGCAGTAGCATTGTTCGGGCATCAATTGTTGATATTTAAATTGTTCTAAGTGTGCATAACGGAAATCATCTATAAAAGTTATGTGTAAACACGATAAATAACATGTTTTATAACGGAGTATGTCAACCTTGGAACAGAAAAAAGTAGTTAGTAATAAATAACTATTTTGTTCATTATCAAGAAAATTGTATACAGCCGATTGTCAGCATTGTGAAATATTCACGTGTCTTACGAATTGGTTATGAGCTAATTTCACCATGCAATTCTCTCACAATTGCTTTGCTTAAATGAAATAATAATACGAAAATTATTTGAAGATTTTTATTTTAAGGAAACCCGGTTTTTAAGGTGGGCGAATAATTGGGACAGTCGTTAACAATTTATGCATTCAATTATAGTTGTTTTTCGCATGTGATATCATTCGATATGCGTGAATGCATTTTGACAAAAAAAATGCTATTGTTCTATGACTGAGGTGCCTAACATTTCTTGTGCTAAGTTTCATTACAAACGGATGAGTAAATCACATGTCTGACGACAAAAACCTCAATTTCCGGGCGAAAATGGGTCGCTAACCAGTAAATAATCTGTACTGTATTTTCATGCTTTACAAAAATAATGTATATCTTAGTAATACATAAAAATGATCTATACTGTATTATCATGCTTTACAAAAATAATTTATATCTAAGTAATACTAGCTCGGGTTTAGTTGGACATCAATTACTCATTAATGGTATTTCTACGTTGATAAACGGTCATGAATTACTTTCTCTTTTTTCCATTTTTTGAACGCCCATTGTGTCAGTAGATGTCAGCTTGTCCGTGTGTATTAAATATATTAAATACTGTTATGTCGATAGACGTGTGGTTAAATTATAAATAGTGTGTGTAATAAACCGTATATGTATACTCTAGCTAATACATGGTGATTAATAATATTGTTGTTAAATCTTTGTAAGCGTTGAAATGTTATGGTTGTTCATTTTAGCGTCTCAGAAGAAGAAACGAAAAATGCTTTAATAGGTTATATGTTAGTAAATACAGAAGACGACACTGAGTCCTTAAAAGAGCCTCTGTGCGTTTTCGTTGTATAAATAGTGTATTCTAGCCACAGTGTTAAGTTCGGCAATGATTTTCATTTGTACGTCACGATACACGAACGATTTGATTGGTCGGAGGGGCCAGATGACCAACATAGTTTACTGCGATCTGAGGACATAATTACCTCGCTGGAAAAAAAGGTAAATTTTTTGCTAAACGAAAAGTTAATTACATTATACAGTTGGATATTTTTAAATAACGGTCTCAAACACAATTAAAAGCTAATAATGTAGCAAAACAATTACTATTTACACAGTAATTGATGAAACAAAATGTAGACTGCTAACCTACTTTCTGTCTTTCTCTTCCAGTTCTAGAGTTTAGACTTGTGATGATAATTGTATAAATATTTCGCCAGTAGTTACTATTCGAGCGGTCATATCGGGGCTTATTTGTACAAATACTTTAACTGCGTCCATATTTATCGTTTCCAGGAACGAGGAACTCCCAAGTATTGGTGACAGGTGCTAACAAGTTTGGGATCATTTCTGACAAAGAGAAGTGAAAACGAGGCTGTGAAAACAGCTTCACGATAAAGAAGTGTGCAGTTTGTCATGTTAGTGCGCTTTTTCAGTGATTTAAGTAAAAAAGACAGCAATGAGGGAAGAAATCGCAGCTGCAGTTGTTTTCGTATCCCGTCTGATAAAATTAAACGATAGTATCCCTAAAGAAAAGATTGAAGAATTTTCTGCCGAACTGTCATCAGCATTGGTTGAGAAATTCAAGAATCATTGGTACACAGAAGAACCAACTAAGGGTCAGGGCTACAGGTGCATACGTATCAACCCGTCTGAGCCTATTGATCCTGCTATTCTGAAAGCTGCCAACCGATGTGGATTACAGTACACTGATCTCAACTTGCCTCAAGAATTGACTCTCTGGGTAGATCCTAACGAAGTTTGCTGCAGGTACAATTATGAAGCCTTTTCCGTTGTTGCCTAACTTGTGCTAAGATCAAATTCAGTTCTTTCTTGAAAGCTTTTCTGGTTATTTATCATTTACTTGACTGTCGCTTGATCCGCATTACAGTGATTTACATTTATGTATGGTTGGACTTTCTATATCCATATTTATTGTATCACGGTCGATTATTTTGCATTCTTAATTTATAGAATTGTGTCAAGTGATTATTTTAATATACAAAAATCCATCATCTTTTATTCATGTGCTGGCACTTTGCAGATTTGGGGAAAGCCACGGTTCGTTTTGCCAGTTAGCAGTGCTGAAGGAAGATGGCAACTTGGAAAATCAGGCTCACACCATCAACATTGAAGACCTTGTGAAGCAACAGCAACAACGCTTCAACATGAACCTGAACATTACCACCACTCGCACCAGTGCTAACAAGCTGAAGGCTCTCGCCATGAAGAACGCTGTCAACCAGCAGGCTTACGGATACCACCTCTACAGCAAGTATCAGCACAACACGATGAACAACAATCACTACCAAAATGGCCATTCATCTCGTGCATTCCACAAGTCTCATTTCAAAACTAATGGCCAACACAATAACGCATCTGTAAATAGCTCATCATTTGGTCATCACAGGAGGGGTTCTGGCGATTTTAACACGGCGAGCGGCAATTTCAGTGTGGGTGTAAACGCTCATAGTAAAGATCGTTACCGTTGGGTGCGTAATAGGCAACAGCCGGTTGAACAACCGGAAAGCATGAGGTTGAGCCCCAATTGAGTGGTTTCTGTAATATTTAATCAAAAGGTGATATTTGAGTTACATGCCTTGTTCTGCTACCTTGAGATGGTGCCTTTGTTGCATCAAAAATGTTCCTCCTACAAACTAAGATACTTAAGATTTCTCTTAAAATTTAATATCTACTTTTATTTATTTGGTTGCACTTGTGTAGCAGACATTGTATGAGAGCTATTTTTAGTCTTAAATTTGTTGACGACTGCCATGTATTTATGGACTTGAGATTTTATTTGTTTCATACACATATTATCATCATTTTATGTGAAAACACATGGATAATATTACACCGGTTAGAAAAGTGTTTGTTGTATTACCATGCAATCATGTAACTATTTTTGCAATATGTGATGTGTATAAATACGGTAATCACTGTTTCATCTGTAATTAACTAATGATTAAATTTTGATTATTGGCTCTGTATTTACTGTAGTATGATTTACTGATCTCAGTCATTATGAATAATGCACCACATATCAACAAATGGAGAAATAGTGTTAATCATCTAATCTTGTTGAAGTTTTTCATAATTAACTTTTGTGTTGCTGTAAAGAACTGTTGTAGTAAAAACAAATAGTCGTAGTGACGTTTTCTTTCTGACTTCTCTGTGACATTCTTATAAGTTGGTATTTCATTTTTGTTTGCACAATTTTGTTGTAATTCTGTTATAAAATAGCAACCATGTGCTTATTTGCTTATAAGTTTTATGTACATAATGGATCTTAGATCATTAAGGTTTAATTATTTGTTTGTACAAAATTGTAGAATAATATTGTATAACAACAACATAAGTTTAAAATAATGCTGAACACAGGTATGCCCCTTTGACCAACCTCAATGTTTGGTAATATATCAGTTCATTAAAAAAAAAAAAATTCGTATTTATTGCTACATTTTTGTTACCATGTGAAAATTTAAACTTGTAAATTGATCGTTTTGTCTTCATTTTTGTGGGCATTCCTTAAAGTTGCGTTCATAGATCGGGTTTATCGGTAAAGTATTTGTAAATAGGAAAACATTGAAGGATTGTAAAGCTTATTTTGTACAGGAAAATTTCAGTTTTGTATGTATAGAACTAATATATACCGCTTTATTATTTATTACAATATATTATACAATGTTCAGCCGTGATATTTTTTGTTGAAATACTTCCAGTAATACATTTTATTACATAAATTTGTGTACAAATTAATTGTTCGAGATAACAGAAATACTATTTTACTTTGCATCTATTTGTATTTCTTGTTAAGTGCTAGTCCATCAACTGTAAATTTCATTTTGAAACTACTCAGTTATTTAACAATTATGATTTTATTGTCAAATTTTAGTAGTTGCTTAGAATATGTTGTGATTTTATATTGTATTAAGATATGATTCCATCTCGAAAGAATGGTTCTAATCTATGTGCATGTTATTATTACTGTGTGTTTTCATTGTTAATCATTATATTCATATGTGTAGTCCTTTTTGGTTCTGCCCGAGGTATTCATTTAGCTGGCAATGAAACATAGGTCACCTGTTTTGGAAGTTGCTGAATTACTTCGAAGCCTTTTCTTTTTTACTGCTTAACGACCATCACGTTTTTGCACACTTAAGAATTAATAATATTATAAATAATGATTACAGATGTTTAGTCTTAACAGAATGCTCGTGTACAAATAATATTTAACATAGATTGAGAAATTGCTGTAATTGTTATGTACAGTCATTTAATATTTAAGTGAAATTCTTTGTCGAAACTGTTAACCAAGACTTTTTAATTCATCTTTAAAGCAATGACCCTAACAGGCAATCTGGTTACCATCAGGGGCCGTAGTCTAGAAACATCTTTAAGTGAAATCTTATTCTTTTATCTTATACATTTAATTCCATTTATATAATAAACTATGCTCCATATTTATTTACCATTGACTATGTTATTTATTATTTTTACTAAAATGTAAAGGGATTCACAAAATGTAATGTCTAGGTAGTTTTAGAAAGACGACATTACACAAATTTGAACTTTGGCGAAAATCGTTTAGGATAGAACTTCCGATGTTTCTGTTATACGACCCCAGGACTATGCAGTGTTTTTAGTGGGAAAATGAACACACCTCTGGGCAAAAACCCAGATCTGTAGTGAGAGAGAAAGTAATGCTGCACACTGAACATACTTTGGTTGAGTTTGGTCTTGTTTAAATTTTGGACAGGGGCGGGGGTGCCTTTTAGAAAATTAGTCTTTTTCGTTTTCAGTAAGTTAACTTTGTTGGCGTTTGGTTATGAGTTCAACAGCAAGGCTTAGTGTGCAGCGTTTGTGTGTGTCTTGAAGGGCTGACAACAGGGCAAGTGGAATTGTGCTAGTTTGTAGGAGTGTTCGGTATCACAAATTACAAACATCCTGGTGACATTTAGGATCTCGCGTCCATCATTGACTGACCGATAGAATGCAACTACATTATCATCTCATCACTGTTATTAGATTTCCATATGCCATAGTGAAAGCGATTTTATTTTACATTTTATGTGCCAGTTTTATTCCTTTATATAGGTTACACAAATTATGTTGATGTTTATTTTATTTCTTGTGTTTTTCTGTTTGCGTGTAAGGAAAACATCAGGTTTGTGTAAATAAGATCATGCTATCACAATCTGTGCGAACCGAAACAAAATGTCAGGAAATTTTCTTCGGACACTTTCTTGTCTTCGAGCAGCTTTTATATACTGAAGTGCATTCTTTTGTTCTGTTTACAAATTTCCAGCAAGCTTACATGTTTATTATCGCTATGGTGGGGAAAAGAGATTGTATTCCGTCTTGATGTCGATATGTGATAGGTGGCAGTTATCTACGGTAGAGGTGCAATCTCGCAAACTGACATTTCCTTGTGATGTTGTTATCAGGTGTTAAGCTCACTACCAAAACAGATCTGAATAAATATTTTATAGCATATAACTGATGTGTTGTTTTCTATCATTTAAATTATGCCTTGCGGAAAGTAGGAGACTTCAAACATTCCGAATGTACATGCTATTGAGAGCTGTCCTTTCACCATTGATAATGATGTACATTTATGGAACCAGGGATTAAACAGATGGTCCATCTTCGGAAATTGAACATAAATGTTCATCGAGAGCAGTCGTAACACCATTGGTCTGCATATAGGGGATCAGTGACTACAAGTTTAGAGTGGGAAATTGTACACCCCCTCTCCCCCTGCATTGATCTACACTTAAAGGAATTAGGGACCACAAATTGGAAAACTGTTTTAAACATTTAGATGTACCTTCATAACTTGATTTGATCATTTGGCAATTCGTACATATGAGAATTTACATGGCGGTGTGTTATTTCGAGGTGTAGCCAAGAGCAAATCTCTGTTGCTGAATAGATAGTAATACAAGTTTGCAGCACTGGTATACAGATTATATTCGAAGATGGTGGGGTATATTGGTTTGCTAATGTTGGTCGGTCTGTCGGTAGACCACTTTCGTTTCCACTCTCGAAGTTCAACAGTTTTCATCTGATCTTCACTAAACTTCATGAAAATGTTTGTGGGCATAATATCTAGGTAGAGTTGGATAATCAGCCAAATTGCCCTGGGAATTTTGGAGTTATGGCCCTTGAATTATCTAAAATTGTCTTTTTTAGCCGTTTTAGCTTTTCAAGTCCAACCGTTTTCGTCCCACAACACTTCATTAAAATGTTTGTAATAATAATATTTAGGTTAAGTCGGATAATCAGCCTAATCGCCTCAGGAATTGTGGAGTTATGGCACTTGCTCTTAAAAGTCCAACAGTTTTCATCTGATCTTCACCAAACTTTAATGTGTATCTCGGCCAAGTTTTATAACCAGTCAAATCAGCCAATGAATTGTGAAGTTATTGCCCATGAATTAACTGAAATTGGCCTTTTTTGCGGTTTCCGCTCTCTTGAGTCCAACAATGTGCATCGAATCTTCACCAAACTTCATGAACATGTTTGTGGGCATAATATCTTGACCCAATTCAATAATCAGCCAAATCGCCACAGGAATTGTGGAGTTATGGCCCTTTAATTATCTAAAAGTATCCTTTTTTGTCGTTTCCGTTCTCTAAGTCCATCAATTCATAGCCGATCTTCACCAAACTTGGTGAAAATCTTTGTGGGCGTATTATCTCGATTAACTTTGATAATCAACCAAATCGCCCTGTAACTGTGGAGTTATGGCCCTTGATTATCTAAAATTAGCTGTATTAGCTATTTTAACCTAGAGGGGGCATAACTGTAACTGTTTTACAAACAGCTCTTGTTTTGTTGTTCTCTGCGCGGTATGGCTAAAACGTATATTGTAATGCTTTTAGACCCATGTATACGGGTATAGTTTGAAGTCATTTCAAGTAACGATTTACACGTTTCCTAATATCTTAAAACACCTTATGGAGTTGGCAACTTAAATATAAAAAACGTATATAGAAAATAAGTCAAAATGTCTTATCAGGTCAAATTTCAAATGTGGCTATATTAGCAAGGGTGTTTTTGTATGGTGACGAAACAGGTGAATTTCAGGTTACATAAACAATGACTAGTATTTTAGGCTTATCATCTGAATTGTCCGTATTTCCACATAAATGTATATGAAACAGCAACGAGGTACAGAACTTACGAAGGCTAATTTGTACCATTCTAACGCAAACTCTTAATAACTCGGACTAAAGCCCTCGTGCTAATACAGGATTAGCGTGCCAAGACCACTTCCGGCACAGCTTTGCCGTTTAATAAGTTATTATTTATACACTCTACAAACGTTAATGGCACACATGGCACAGGTAAATTTAAGTATGGAAAGATGATCTAGTATAAAAGGTACAGTGTGCTGATCAAAATGAGCACCGGGAAAAGCTGGACCATTTCTTGTATATTTTCTGAGGAATTGGAAAATCAAAGGTTTTTATTAGTCAAATGCTTGAAACATGGCCTCTTCATTTGTCATTGAATAATAGCGATGCATTGCAATGAATACCAAAAGATATTCAACATTTTTAATATCGCGTGCCAAACATAAATCTCACTAATTGCCTACATTTGTAATGAAAACTAATGTTTGATTCAAGTTTGAATTGTTATTAAGTATTAAAAACAATACCAGACCTATGTACAATGCTCGTTTTTAAGCACATCTGCATTTACTAGTCCCATTATATAAGGGAAAAAACTGCGGCACGTCTCAGAATAATTCTCCTCGAGTGATTGCCCTTTACTGTAACTGAATCGAGATTTACGCACAGTCCTAAATATGTAAAACACTCATTAACTCGCTTGTAGAAAGCGTGAAAATCTACAAAAACTAACACAATATTAAAAATATTGGAAGTTAAATGTCAGTTTTCGGTATTCTAAGTATGGCTTCAAAAAGAGATTTCCGAAATCCGTATAATGATACTTAGCAAACTTGTTTTTTTGTAGTGGAAATCAAAACTGACTGGTATATCTATATTAGTAATTATATTTCAATAAACATATAAGTATGATTAATTGATCAATCATATACCTGTGCTTATATAACACACAGTGCATAGCATGGGTACAGTATTTGGCAATTTTCTAATCTTAATGGGGGACATTTTGACTCAGAGACCTAATTGTAACTTCGACTGATTATTCCCTAACGGAGATCGGTTCACAGGTATACGAAATCCACATCTGTTGATACGCATTTGGTGTAGAGATTAATTCACCCAATCTCCTTTTCTAATTGCTCTAGTAGGTTTCAATTTCGGGGACCGGTTGAAACTGCAAATGTTTGTTGACGGTGATGAAAAATATGGCGTACCCTATTGTCAAAAGTACATACTTTCCGCTTTGATGGTACTTTCTATTTCAAGGAAGTCTCTTTTAATCATAAATCCACTGTAGACTGCACACGCTAATCAGGGACGACACTTTATGCGCATGCATTAAGCCCGGTTTTCCCACGACACGCCACATATATGCACGGCAGTTAACTGTTGTTATAAAATTGCAACCGCAGTTACAAATTTATGACTGCAGCCATAAACTTTAACAGCAGTTACATTTACAGTTATAACTGCAGTTATAATTTATACCGAAAGTAAAAAAAAAGACAGTTGTCATATAACTGCAGTTACATTTTTTCCCGATTCATTTATTTATAAAATATGTATCTTTAAATTGTTTTTATAATTCAAAAATTCATATTTAAATAAATAAATGCAATTTTGACAAAAAGGCATTAAATAAGACGTGATTTAATTCGCCAAACAGACTTAGAGCTTAAGTTTAGCATTTGGTCAGAAAAATGTAACCGCGGTTATAATTTTATGACGATTGTCATATTTTTTACTGTTACTATTAATTATTACAGCAGTTATATTTGTAAATGTAACTGCCGCTACAAATTAATAACTGCAGTCATAAAATTGTTACTGCAGTTACAATTTTATAACAATAGTTAATCAATATGTAGCTGCCGTGCATGTATGTACTTTTCACACATAGGGTACGCCATAGAAAAAGCCGTCAAGACTTAGTGTACGACATGTGGTACTTACCAAATACTGGAGACTTGTAACGCACCTATCAATAGTTTCCTCCAGGGGGAGGGGAGCGGCGGGCATATTCGAGACTTTAAACAAAAAGCTACTACCGAAAGGCGGAAATTTGACACGCCGACTGATTCCAGGTCCCGGGAAATATACATTGGTCGGATTTTATATCCTGGTAATATTCCCCCCCCCCCCCCTTGATACACCAAGCATCTCCCACGGTGGGGATTTAGGCAAAAATGCTTGGCTCTAGGGTAGGGAATTAGACCCCAACAATTAAATACAAAATTAGTCGAATTCACCTGGGTCAGTCCGCCGCTACTCCCCTCCCCCCTCCGGAGGAAAATATTGATAGGTACATTATCGAGACATTCGGGACCACCCCCTGTACGTCGGTAAACCAATTTGCAGATGATAAATCAAGTTTCAGACATAACATGTCGTCCGCATTTGACAGGTAGGTACATATTTTGAATTTTTCGGCGATTTTAGGCAGTATACATAAACAATAATTGTACACATGTTTACAGTAATGTCCAACGCCATTATGTATTAAGTGTATTGCCAGAAATCTACCTTTTTCTAAGAAGAAATATATAAATTGTCTGGAGGAACTACAAAATATTCAAAAAATGCGACGTATTTATTTTATTTTTGGCATCTAAATCTACAAATTAGTGAACTAAACCGTTACAGAAAAATGATATAATCTATCTAGAAGGGCATTCAAACGTTTATTAGTTGATACCGTAGGTATTTCTGGGTTAAAATCATGTATACATTGGAATGGTAGGCTCATTTGTGGATAAAGCAGAACTTTTTGAAGAAATTGAGTGAATAAAGTCCAAACTTAAACTGTATAAAGATCAAACTGCGCGATAAAATGAGTATTTTGTAAAGGAAGGTTTGTTTTGTGCTATTTTTCATTACATATTTTCATTACATATACATATTTTTATTATATGTAATAGAAGAAATATATAGTTTATTAAAAAAATTTACAATGTAGCATATAAAAAACGAATAAGGCCAACATGGCCCATGACTGTCATGAATAACACTTATACAAATAGGAACAAATAATATTATCATGCTTTAAAAAAGAGAAATACATTTTATATATATATATCTGCGCGTACTATATAAATGTATTATATACTGTACTCCGTGCTTTACAAACATTATTTGTATCTAAGTAATACACAAAGGTAATCTGTACTGTATTATCATGCTTTACAAAAATAAATTATATCTTAGTAATACAAAAAAGTGATCTGTACTGTATTATCATGCTTAACAAAAATAATTGATATTTAAGTAATTTAAGTAATACGTGAAAGTTATCGGTACTGTATTCTCATGCTTTGCAAAAATAATGTATATCAAAGTTAAACAAAAGTAATATGCACTGTATTCATAAAAGTGATCTGTACTGCATGTAACTTAATAAAATAGCATTAATCATCATATACTGACACTATTTGTCATTTCAGAAGCTCTACATGCATAAACAGCTAGTAACTTGATAGTATTTGGATTCTGTGAGGAAAATAACTCTGTGGTTTTGAACATGCGTGGATGACGTCTATAATATACTGATATATGTATTGTATTTTTGTCTTGTTTGTGAGTAGATGTTACATTCAAAAATAAAATGATATTCATCTTCGAGAACAGGGTAAACTGTGCAAACACTATATAACTAATATCGGTATTATTCCACCTTCCCTTCTCGATGTTAACACATTTAAGGTAAAAATGAAGTTCAAAACAGAAGATATTTTTTTTTAATATAAATGCCCTTGAATAGGTATTTATGCGTCCTTACACCTTGGACAAAATGGTCAGCAATTCTTTGCTTGAACACAGAATAGCAACCATTGAGATCACCAACACCTTGTGCCAAGCAGACGCGATAGAATCCCAATGAACTTAGAATACATTTCACTTGACTTGCCGAGTTGGTTTTGGGGGGAATTACTTTCAATATCGTCATTCATAATTTTATATATTATTTTAATGAATTTATGTTCTGCAGGACAGGTCACATTTTTTAACCAGTACTTTATTATATTTGTTTTTCTCATAGTTAAAGAGTCAAGTATCCCTGTCTCCGATAATATACAGTCAGTTTGTGTGCTGATTTTGGCACCTATTTTTCATTCACCATTTAATAACATATTTTAAATTAAAATAAGCAATTTTATCGTTGTTTTATTGACACTACAAAGGCATTTGATTACATAGATTACCAGGTGTTCCATGGTATGCCAATTATCTGAGATATCTCAAACAATTATATAGAGAAGTATAGAAAAAAATCCATTTAATTCACAAAACTAGTTTGACTAGTGAACTGACTGTCGCTAAAAATGAATTATTTATCAAGGCAAGATTGAGCAAACTGAGGGCAACCCCAAGCCCTGTGCAAAGTAACATCAAAACTACTTCGGATGCAGAAAGACAATCCTCTACCATCAGTTGCTAGTGATGTAACTCCGGCTAATGACTTCTTGTGGTATTTTATGGTCAAAATTGCAGAGCTCAAAGATACCTTAGACAAGATTGATCATAAACCAGCATCTCGAGCTGTTGAAACTCTATTTGATGACAACAACAGGCCATCTTTTGAACAATTTAGGCCAATGACTGAATCTGATGTAGCCAAGCTCATCCAGAAATCAAAATCAACAATTTGTGAATTACATCTTATTCCAACTCCAAAAGTTAAGGAAAACTTACATTGCTTGTTGCCAGTTGTTACGAAAATTTTAAACTGATTACTTGCATCCGGTACATTTCCACAAGAATGGAAGACTGCTGTTATAAGACCTTTATTAACGAAAAAATGTCTTCCCCTGGAGCTATCTTTCTAAAAAATCAACAGAGACACTGGTTCATGGGCTTGTTCATTCACATATTGATTTTTGTAATGGGCTGTTCGCAGAGATACCAGCATATCAAATTGAAAGACTGCAAAAAGTGCAGAATCATGCAGCGCGGGTTGTCATGAATGCTGGGATGGACAAAAGCAGCTCTGAATTACTGAAAGCAGTGCATTGGTTGTCAATACGAGCAAGAATTATGTTTGAAATTGTCGTTCTAGTATTTAGAAGTCTGCATGGAAGTGCTCCTTCATATCTGGAAACTATGATCAAACAAACTAGTGGCAAATACAAACTACGATATAATGACAGTGCACAACTCTGTGTTCCAAGAACTAAGACAAAACTAGCAGATAGATCTTTCTCTGTTGTTGGACCTAAATGGTGGAATGCTCTCCCTAAGAACATGAGGTGCATCTCAGATGAAGGCCAATTCAGGTGAAGTTTGAAAACACACCTCTTCACCATTTTTCACAAGTGTTAAATCTATGTGAATGTAAAAAGTTTTACTATATATGACTGTGAAGCGCAACAGAATATGCAACATAAATTTTTCCTCCTTTGATTGATTGATTGATTGATTGATTGTAAGGTATATCCTTGGTACAGAATATACAGACTCGGTATTCGAGGACGACGTTTAACAGTTATAAAAGAAATGTTTACTCATGTGTACACGAAAGTAAGACATCATAATGATATCGGAACTGCATTTGAGAGTCATTTAGGTCAAGACAAGGCGAGTGTTTTGTTCCCAATTATTTTTTCTTTGTATATCAATGACATTGACGATATATTGTACTCAAAAGGGGCAAGTGGTATTGATATAGGCATGTTAAAATGCTTCCTACTCATGTATGCGGACGGTGAAGGGCAAATACGTTATCTGTTGTTCCCATTTCCTCGACATTCAGCTTGTGCTTCCAGCAATTCATGATAATTTTCAGCCCAGTTTGATTGCTTACTTTAAATCAAATTTGTGAACAATTTACCTATGACACTTAACAGTCGGGTTATTTAAATCTCCTTTCTTATGTATTGGTACAATAAAACATTCGGTCCATTTATCTGGAAAATATCCAAGACATAATATTTTGTTAAACAATTTTAGAAAATACGGAGGAAGTTTATCTCTGACGTTTATTATAAATTCATTTAAGATCAGATCTGGTCCCGCAATTTTTCCAGTTTTTATACTGGCAGTCCCTTTGAATAATTCTTCAGCAGTAAAGTATTACTGTGATAAGGACCTTAACAATGTTTACGACCACAAAATTGTTGCACAATGCTTTAGTGAACTTTTGTGGTCAACAATGTTAAAATCTCGCTCAAAATGGTTTAGATGCATACATTTATAACATTTACATAAAGCACTCTTGTACAATTTTGGTTATTATCCATTCAGTTTTAAAAAATAGTGTGGACTTGATCACCTAAAAGTTAGGCTTTATCAATTTTACATTATATTGGCCCACGAAAATAACAATATAACGCGTTTTTAGTGCATTTAAACAACACATGAAGCAGATATACAAAGAAGTATGGCTGATACGTAAGGTCGTACATAAATAATTGCAAGAACATTAATTGATCGGTACTTTTTTACATAAAATATTGCCAACTTTACTGATTTTTCTTCATTATTAACAAAATTCATACAAATTTGGCCAAATAATTGCCATTATGAATCGTTTGTAACAGCGCATTATACGTACAAAATATCATTGTATCGTGTGCGATATTTTAGTAATTTGTCCGACATGTTTTCTCTGAAATTTGATTTATCATTTGCAAATTGGTTTACCGACGTACAGGGGGTGGGGACATGTAACACGTCTTATATTTCAGTATTGCGTGCCAAATTCCCGATTAGTATACCCGCCGAAAAGTGTTAGCGTACAGGGTATATATGTCGTGCTTACAAATGGCTGGAGACTTGACATCAAGAACCTGACAAGAAATATAACACCTCTATATTTCAGTTTTGCATAATAAGATCTAGTTCAAAATAGTATACACGCATTTCGCAAAATTAGGTCCCATATAGAAGTACCGATATAATGGGCCTATATACTCGTACATCCCGTTACGAAGTCTCCAATAAGGGGACTCAAACAAAATTCAAGAGCAAACCATTCAAATTCAAGCACTTTTTCGTTTGCTGTATTTTCATTTTCGAACGGTTGAACTACAATTATTGATTAAATATAACATCTGACACGTGTTGTCATTTCATATCATAATTTATTAAACGAGTTCAAGAATGTTGCTAGTAAGCGAGCCATTGGCGAGCTCACTAACGAATTTCCTGGAAGAGTTTAATAAAATATGGTATGAAATGACAACGAGTGTCAGATCTTTTTTATCACACGCTTTTAAACGAAATAAAACCCTTCTAATTTTACCAAAATAAGTTGGTATATTGTCAAAGTTGTGTACTGGCGTGACGTCATTTCATGTTGACGACGTCATTTCACCAAAATAACGTCATGCGATTGGTAAGTCATAGAGAATACTAGGTTGGTGTTGAATAAAGAGAAGTTTATCTTGCGAGGCTTAGAAAACCGGAACCGCGAGCCTTGGCGAGCGGCTCAGGTTTTCGGGCCGAACAAGATAAACTTCTCTTTATTCAACACCTACCTAGTATTCTATTTATCCCATCATTTTTTTCAGTATGTATTCCTTTTTTAATAAAATTAGAATTTTAACTGGAATTCCCAAAGTTATTTATATTCGGTCTTTGTTTACTGACTTGGCGGTAAAAAGGTCCGCGCAAAAAAGTAGTGCCAGTAGTTTAACAATAAGATAATCAAATAATTATTTATTTCTTAGGTAACGATTTACGATCCGTAAGCAACAAAAACGTAAACAAACTGATAAAGAAATATACAACAATCACTTTCTATTTATAGCAATGTAAAGATACAATTTTTTGGTCAGGTCATGTATATGTCCATTTTAAAAAATGAAAGCTGGCGATAGTCTACACGTGTGAGTCGCCGAAGTGTGTGAAGAAGAAAATAATGCTTTCTGATGGATTTAATTTGTTTTAAATGCCAATAATGGCATTCAGTGTTATGTCCATAGTTGTGGATCAGTTATTGTGTACGTGAACATTCTGGATGTTGAATGTTGCGCCAAAGAACTGAGATTAGAAGGAGCTGGACAACGACTGTTGGAAGCTGAATTGTGGGTGGGCAAGAGGCGATTCAGATGGAAAATCGACATCTGTCTGGTGTTGGTCTGACTGGCTAGTCGACAGGGTAGATGCAGATGTAACGGTGCTTGACGCGGTGTGCTTTTTGATTTCCAGAGACTCAGTTATGTGACCGTGTGAGGCAAGTATGTTAGAACACTTTTTTTGTTGATCTTCGCTGACATTTGAGTAATTAATAATTGACTGGACGTTCTTATGGCCAGTGACGGACATTATTTCTGTTGCTGGAATGTTATGTTCTCTTAGTTTTTGAACGAGGTGCTTGCGAGTAGAATGATTTGTAAGGCGTTTGTCTGCTGGTAGACCCGCATCAGTTGCCATCATTTTAAGCATTTTGCTCAATTTATTCATTCCAATTTTTTGTCGAATAAACCACTGACAGCATTCTTTTGGATGCACCTTTTTCTCCTGAGCATCTTGTTTGATCATTGCGGTGTTTGGAGCTGGGTTAAATGCAGTGTTTACGAAATACGTCGGACACGTCGGACATTGCCGGTACATTTTCAAATTGTCCGCCGTTTCTTGAATCTACGGCGGACAGATTTGTCCGGCGTAATTTGAAGCCTTCCAGAATAAATTCCAAACGTTTAATAATCCGTTTTTATTTTATTTTCTCGTGTTTTCTGATAATCAGGAATTTTATGACACTTTAATTTTAATCGTAAATGTCTTATGCGCATGAGCGGCGATCGACAAGTCTAATCTCGCACCGTACTGTTTGTCATGTAATCGTAACTAGTCGGTATATTCCGCTATGCTTCATTGTACAATTGATACGGAAATTGACGTCATAAGACAAACTGAAAATCGTAAAGCCCGTTTGATTCTGTGACCGATTCGACTTATTTGAGGGAGTAGCCTCACATAAAACGAAATAAACGAAAATTAGAATAAGTCAATATTCTCTTAAATATTAAATGGAATAAAATTCTCATTAATGATGTAATTTAAATGAAAATGGCGGATTTCATATTACACTTAAATCTTATACATAACAATTTGTCCCCCTGTCAAAATGGCAGCGTCCTAGTCAGAAAATGTCGCGTATTATTCTAAACCAGGTAAGAAATCGATGAATTTGGTATGAAAATTGAACTGAATATTTGTATCTGTTATGTTTTATAATGGTTCTAATGACTAATGACAAATATTTTATTGGAAAATACTTTAGTGAAAACAACATTTGACATGGAAGGTTACGTGCCACTATTAAGTATTTCAGGTTTCAAAAATTTAAATGGCAATTATGGCATGAGTCAGACTGCATTAAAAATTTGTTTATCGATATTCAGACAATTTTGCTTTTTATTTGCAATCTAAAAAAATCTCAAGATTGTGTGTAGAATACTCTTCCTGGTCTAAAACTTACTATGGCAAAGACATTTTTTCTGAAAACTTTTTTACATTAAATGCTCAAAATTGAATCATTATTTAGATAATTTTTCTATTGTTGTTGTTTTTTCAATACAGAGATTACTCTCTATTTCACAGGTACAAACACTCCTGTAATTAGTACAGGCTACGGTACAATGTTAGGTTTAAAGTATGTTGGTTTGTGATTATGTGCGTTGACCAGGCGTTATATGTTATATTAGAACCTTGAAATATTAAATAGGTTTGAAAAGGAAGGTTTTTGTTATTATTTTTGCAATATTCTTGTATTTTAATAAATGTCCTGCGTGGCTGAAAAATGTCCTGCGTAGCATAGAAATACGTCAGACAAATTGTCCAGCGTAGTCCAAAATGTTTTCGTAAACACTGTAAATGGGTCATTGTCGTCGCAAAATTTGAAGGGCGTTTTTGAGCATACATTTTGTACATACCGACTGGGTTTCTGGGGTCATCTTCACTTGTGGCAAACATTTTTGGGGTAACTTTCCTCACATCGCCGGTTCTTGTTTTCGTCTGGCGTTCATTCAGCTCCAAAAACTCTGTCCCATCGGACGCAATTTTCAGTTTGATGTCTGTTAAAATTTATTTATTAAATAATTTAATAACTTGATACGCTTTAACATTGTATTTAATTTAAAAAAACGTTTTTTCCTCGAAGGAATTATCTACTTCTTTTATTTTTTGGCCGAACAAAATAAATATGAAAATTTAATTTTTAATAAATGTTTAACCTCTAGCTAAGCAGTATGTACTCATTCATGCCATTAAAATGTACAAATTATGTTTTTATTATGTATTTTCAGATTGCAGAATGCGACTTTATACCTTAGAGTGTACTGTTCCTTGGTGCCCCGCAAACCGAAGTGCAAGCTGTTGTTCAGCCACAAGGTGTTGACTAGAGCCGTAGGATTGTGAGCGCCAAGGACACCCTTCTGCCACAAGACATCTATCTCATTGTCAGTGAGTACTTCCGCCTCACACGGACGGTTTTCCCTAAATAGTACACGTTTGTCAAAATACAATAAATAGAATATGATTGTAAATACTGGTTTAATATTAATTTTTGTTGTTGTTTTTTTATCCATCAATAAATCATAAAGATTATCAGGTTGGCACTTAGAAATTCAAATTAGTAGCCAAAAATTGTTTGATTTTGCAAAGATCCCTATTAGATCTATTAAGAAAACAGTTTCCTCGGAAAGTGTGACATTTAGAAATTTTAGTAGACAATGGCTATTTTGGCTATTAGTAGCGGTTGCATAGATGCTATTTGGTAAATTACAAATGTAATATACTTATTTATGCAATGCCATTATTTTACTTAATGATAATTATATATTTGAACTGTTTATTAATATTTATACTCCTGCTGTACCTGTTTTTTTTAGTTTTTCTTTTTAGCATTGTAGGTATCTCTTGTCAGAGAAAATTGTGGCCCTTTCTCATTCATGATGCTAAAAGGATATTTATGCCGTTTCAGTTTCCGGTCAATGCTACTTATGATGGCACGGATAGTAGACGGCTCATATTCACTGCCGTCGTGCCATTGGAGGGACAGGATGAACATGGCGAGGTGCTCATCCAAGAGATCAACCTCCAAGTGATGCATTTCCCTGGTCTCTGCCTTGGAAACTAGAAACCTCTTGAATTTTTTAGTGTCATTTAATGTTTTTCTGGCAATGTTTTTGTTTTCTTCATTTTTGATGTACTGTTGAACGTCAGAAAGTTGAATGATCTTGAATTCATTTGGCATTGTCTCAGCCAGAGATTGGGGATCATTTTGTACTGTTGCAAGATTAGTGCTAGTTTGGTCAGCAAAACTTGGTTGGTGGGCTGTTGAATCATTCAATTCTTCATCAAATAGTTGTGCATTAATGCCATATTTCTGCTCAAATTTTTCAAAACTCATTTCAACAACATCTTGAATATTGTCATTGAATACAAACCATCCCAAATAACATCAAAATTCACTGTATCATTATCAGACATTGTGGTCAAATGCAGATTTCAACAATAATTTGGCTCTAGTTTTATTTTATTTTATGTGTTTTGTTCGTTTTTTTCCCCTCGAATTTGATATCTTGACTGTTGCAGACAACCTTTTTTGCTGCTGACCTTTTGTATAACAATTGAAATGTGTGAGACAAACAAAAATAAGAAAACACATTTTTTATGTTTTATTATTTATTTTGGCACGATTTGTTACAAATAAAAGCAGAACAATATTTTTTTCTGTTGTATGTAGTTTGATTTTTAACCACTTACTGTCAAGCAAATGCGATGCAAAAGGTAAACAATGGCGAGTTACTGAACCGTGGCAAATGACGTCATAAAAAGTAGTCCGGTGCGCGTGACAGCTTTATCACCACAGTGTTGAAATAAAGCAAAGTTTATTCCATGGGGTGTTATTTCGTCAATGTATGCGTGATGATGGGATGAAAAGAATTCGTAATCAATGAAAACGCTCAAAATGTTATCTTACACATGTGTAAGATAGAAATATTCGTAATGGTTGTATTACACGGGAAACAAGGTATAGCATGTGATAAAATTATATAAGCTGTAAAACGGCCTCTTCCTTTGCTAAAAGTTACTTTGTCTCAGCACTCATGCATTTATAAGGAGATATTCAACCACCCTTTAGAACTGTAATGGTACATCGTCTTTGAAAAAAAGTGTTTGCATGCATATAAAAATCACTTTTTTATGAAGTTCTTTTTCTTTTTTTTTCTCAACATATTTTTATGCAATTTTGAAACCCAAAATAAGCATTTTTTTCCATTCTTAATATGTAATTAAGTACTTTTAAGCACTGTTAGTTCATTCTCAGCACTTTTCAAGGAGTAGCTTGAAATTCAAGCACTTTAGAGGACTTTATGAAGCCTGGATATCGTAGTGGCACGGGGTAGCAGTGGTGCGAAGACTCCAACATCCGACCTTTCGCCATTAGAGATATGTTAATTGCTTTAATACCCAAGGAGCAGTACGTTGGATCAGTGCTATCAAATGCTTTTTAGGCCAGCGAAAGTCTGTGACGTCAGAGTGACCCAGTTACAAGGTTTTGATGTAAGTTTAATCACTCTGTAATCTTATGCTATCGGGAGCTGCCATTTCCGAGCCGATAAGATCCTGGGAGTCATCAACCATTATACGAGCATAACATGTACTCGTTAGTGACTTCTTTCGAATGGAAGGCAGTCCGGCTAGCGCAGTGGTTGGCACGCACACCATACCGGACAGGTGGGGTTTTATCCGGTTACTCCTACACCCCCACTCCAACAGCACAAGACAACACAAATATGAAAGATATTTTAGTAAAAGACAAATAGCTGGAAACCGCAGCTTTGGTTCAAAATACGCACGAGTCTCTAGTAAGTAACTTAGTTAGGAGTGCTGGGACATATTCCGGATCCTCACATGAAGTAGTTTCGTGATAGGTCATGGTCAATTTACCGATGCCGCGCAGAAAACATGAGCACCCAAGTTATAAGTACAGTTAGCAATTGCGGCCAACATGTTGCGAGTATTAACCATGTGCAGAACGCAGGTTTCTCTGACCTTTATTCAAGGTCAAGGTATCGCCGCAGAATGAAGTGGACATGCGTTTATAAAAATACCAATCTATACAAAGATCTCTAAATATGTGTGTTAATAGCCCTTTGGTCTATATTAATGTGCAAACTTCTTAAATTATGCGAAGTTCCGCTGTTTCATAGTCAATATCAGAATATCTGATAGTATATCTTACATGACTAAATGAATTATTTACTTGACAATACATACGTACAGTTAGATCTAGTAGTTTAATCATTTTCAACCTGTGTTTAAATAATGAATAAATAAATGTACTTTGCGGCGGTTTTCGGCCGTTTCGCCCGAGGTCGTTTCGTACCCCGTGTTTAAGGTGTGAATGCTAAATGAATTCTCAATCCACACATTGAACAACATTCTAACATGATACTCAAACCAATTTTTTGTTTGACAACAAAATTATCGTTGTTAAAATTACCCAATAAACAACGCAAAAAGAAGGCCCAGTTCTGAACGGAGCACAGTAATAACTAGTTACAATTACAATTGCACAAATATATGTCAAATCATGTTAGAACCGAAATAGTTTTTGCATTATCGTTGTTTATCGGCCAATAAACAACTAATTGTCGTTCTGATGCGTGGTTTTAAAACAACTCTGGCAAACGCCCTCGTGGTTTAATTCCTACGCACCAGAACTTCAAATCGTTGTTTATTGGCCGATAAACAACAATAAATCGAAACTATAATATGTTGATGCAAATTAAAGGTAGAAAATAAAGCTCTTTAAATTCTTATACTGAACATTTAGCCTACTTCATACTTCATTTAGGCTATAAAATACAACAAAGTCATTGCTGATTTTATTTTTATTTCAATAAGCAGACCATCATCTCAATGGTGTAATTACCATACAACACTTCAAAATTCTTCATAGAAAAACAACATTCATTCCGGATGATGAAACATCAACAATGGAGACCAAAATGGACACATCTACGCAGTACAACAAAGTCATAGTTACCAAAATGGCATGTATTAAACAGCTCGGTTGAAAAAATACTCAAACGTAGCTCACATGACCACATCTGACACACAGTGGAGCGTATTCAATCACTCAACTGCAGCAAATCGCTAAAAGTGCAACAGCTAAACATAGTCCAACACTGACAACGCTTTTCTGTTACTTTATGTAGAACTCCGACGCATTAACCGGACACTCATAAACTCTATTAAAATAATTATGCGCTTGAATTATTTCCTATATTTATACTCGATTTGTTCCTGCACGAGTTTCACGTCTTAATTGATGCTTGTATATTCAATGGAATAATCTTACATCAATTTAACTGGATACCACGCTAGTTTGATGTGTTGAAACACATATGGCAGAAGTATGGTTTCTTTCGCTATAAATCATATCTAAAAATCTGTATTTGGCTCAAGTGATTTTAAAATAATAAATTATTATCACTATGATAAAAGTAAAAATTAAAATAATAGCACATACGAAAACGAGCTAAAATCACACAAAAATGAAAACATCTAGCACAAAACAGTATCACAACATGTAGAAAAGAAACAACAACATGTAACACCATCGAGGGTTTTAAAACACATAAAAATTAATTTTCATGTACATTAAACGTCACTAAATGGTGTCGTGGGAAACCCGGTCTTGATGCATGTGCGTTAAGTGTCGTCCCGGATTAGCCTGTGCAGTCCGCACAGGCTAATCCTGGAGGGCACTTCATACGCTTTTATGGTATTTTCTGTTTCAAGCAAGTCTCCTCTAAACATAAATCCACTTTACGCACATGCATTAAGCCTTGTTTTCCCACGAAACGCTTCATATAAAGACCGTTCAGTTTGCGATCCAAAGCGCGTTTCAGGAAATTGTTCATACTTAAAAGTGCCTCAGCAAAATCTATATTAGTTGGCAAAAACACCACAACTGTTGAAAGCCCAATAATTTCAACAAGCAGTTATGGCAGCCATAACTGCTTGTAGAAATTATTGGGCTTTCAACAGGATAAGAAACATAAGACAAAATAAGCATCATTTAACTCGTCAACACATTTGCACATGTTCTGACTAACATTTATAGCACTATTAATGTACAAAACTAACAGTTCAGCATATACAGTCGAACAACAAATGCATATTTAATGATAAATAGACAAATACAAGAAAATGAAAAAATCACATTGTTGACTTGGTGCAGAATTATGCTTCATATTTTATGTATGAGATAACATAGTTATTCACCTGACTATTGACTATTTACATTTATTTGTACATTTCTGGGAAAATGCAACACCCATTATAATGATAACAAGATATCAGTTAGATTACAAAAGTGTCGATTAACAACTCCAATATCATGTAAGTTCTAAATACGGTACAAAACAAAAACAAAAGGCCAGGGTCCAGTTGCTCAAAACTTTAACTGCCGGTTAAGCTAACGGCCTGTCAACTTTAGATGTAAATACAACTAATATTACAAGCAATTCGCGTATGAAGCATTTGACAATTATTTGAGCATATCAATATATTTAAAAAATAAAGGCAATTTTTAAAATTTTAACATTTAATTTACATCAAAATCTTCATCCAAAAGTTAACAGCTGTTAGCTTAATTGGCCGTTAAAGTTTTGAGCAACTGGCCCAGGCCAACAAACATATCCAGTCCTATGTAGCACAGCGTAATACTTTCATTTTATAATTATTGCGAAGCCAAACCGTGAACATGCATTTCACAAATGTCTCATAATTTTTTTGTACAGTATACCACACACAGCAGCCGAAACATTTCCTAATACAATTACATTTAATGTCATAAAATATATATACATATACTTTAAGCAGGCAGGCAGTCACTCATTCAGAAGTTTTGTCCATTTTTACATTACAAAGAAACACATATAATAGTTATCCAATAATGACAATTTGATTAGAAATCATGCCCTATTCCAACACAGAATTCTTTTTACAGTTCAATCGAAAGTAACAAAATACTTGCAAAATTTCACAAGCTTCATAGTCATGTCAGTGAAAAAAAACATATCAAGGGAAAGTAACAGAATTACTTCTGACTAAAACATCAAAAGGAATAATAAAAAACGCGTAATATCGAGAACTATGTATTTACATACAATGTGAGATCATTGAATACCCAGAATGCTCCTCAGTTCCCTTATTTTACAAACACCATCGATATATCTGAAAGCATCAACTTTCAAGGCAATGCTTACATATTAAAATCACCAAGTTACATCTTGGCCAGACCAAAACTCCAAAGCTGTGTGCCTACCTATACCTTCACTTGCAGTACATTTTAGTCCAAAATGGTTAGACCAAAAAAATAAAATTAAAAAAATTACATTTTCCAATATAAGCCATCTGAGATTCTTACGAAATGGAAAAAAAAACACTTAGCACTTTGGGGTGTTTATAAAATGGTTAACAGCTATCACAGACAAATATTACATATTTAAATAATGAATCAACTGCAGCTCACATCTTAAACATCGTCTGGTTCAAAGCAAGAGACACCATTTATCGTACATAAGACTATACATTTCTAAGTTATTACATTATGTACCATGATCAGGCAACAAACAATGGATAAAACTTGTTGTACACACTGATAAATCAATGTAAGTCTTGTACATAATGAAAAGTCAATGTAAGTCTTCGTATGTTATAATTATTAGGTGTTAAAGCACAAACCAATTTAACAAGTCTCAATAACAACGAGAAAAAAAATACTTCTAAGCACTATTTATCGCTAACAAAACTATAACACATCGTAACAAACAAGTAACTGCGATCGCTTAAAACCAGTTTTGTACATAGTACCGAGCTTGTCTTGTCTTGTCTTTACATTACGATACAATTTTCGAAGGAGCATAAATGCTAAGCACCAATATCTATGATTACTTTATTTCAGTAATTATATTCATTTCCTTAGTATCTTTCACATGTCCTTTATTTCAGGAACATACTGACCATAAATGTCTATTTTTTGTAAACTACAAAATTCAGTCGTAACTTAAACTTGTCGTAAGATCTTTGATAAGACAGGGCCCAGGCCTTTAAGTAAAATGCATTCAAGTCAATATTCGCATCGGTACATTAGTACCAGGCACGTCTTTCTTCTAACTGCAAACATTCCACAGAGTTTTCATGTTTACGATGAAAAGAGGGTGTTCACACTTTTCCCTTATTTTTCCAGCAACCAATTGCGAATTCGTTCACATTGGGAACAGCCTGTCAAACAGCTTTTTCAGGAACCCTAAATGCCCCAGTAGTTCATGCCTGCAAATAAAAAACAATGTATTTATTACTTTACCTGAGCCACATTGTTTCCTCAAAATAATTTTCAACAGGCTAAGTGCATTTTCTGAAAAGCGATTTTGTCGTGCACATTTGGATATTTTTTTTTTTTCATTTTGTAATACTTAATAGTTTATATATATTTATTCAGTGTTTTATTACAAGCATGCACATGTGCCGTGACATTAAATCAACCTTCACAACTAGATCTAAAAGTGCAGCCAATATATGCTTTGCTATTTGCGACTGACTTGTTGCTCGTAACTGAAAATTACGGTCACGCCATAGAAAAGCTGTCACTTTCCGTGAGCTACATGTTTTCAAAGTTGTATGCGAAACAACAGCTGTCGGTCACAGACTGTGATGTGTAAAGCAGGCTATTAATATATACTGATTGAATAAAAACGGTTGGCTTTTTAATGGTTAATTTTCCTTTGCAGTCAGAATGTGTCCTAACCATACCATACAGAACATAAAACCATTTAAATGCAGATACAGATGTTAATTTATTGCTTTTTTCACCATTTCTTATCCTAAAAGCATACCATAAAGGAACCATTTACACCTTTGACATTGCTTTTATTTTTATTTTGGGATAATGTAAAGACCCATTTTTTGCAGAATGACGGTTTGTTTGAGAGATAAAGTAAAAGATATTGTTAATATATGCATTCTTAAATAATAAGTGGAAAAATCTAAACAAACATAATACAACCCAAAACACCAAGATAACCACGCCCAAGATAATCAAAACGACGGAAAATGCTCACCTCAATATCAAGCCGGCTACGACAGTCAAATGGAACTCTCGCAGTGCTCCAGCTGCTCTTCTGGAATGTCCTCGAGTCGCTCAGAGTCTCGCACTTCCTCCCGTCTCGTTTCCCGGGCGCGAGCCCGCGGGATGGCGAAACCGGTCAGCCCGCCGACGAACATGACCCCACCCATTACCATGAGAGCCACCTCACTGGCCAGTACACCTGTCATGAAAACAACAGGTGGTTTAAACAGATCATGCTGTTAACATATTACTTGTACGTAGATATTCTTTTCCAGAACTGTAAAATTATTTCATGACCTGCTCACAAATGTTGAAACATGGTCAACGGACAAAACTGTTAAATGCCTTCCATACCTGTCATTGTCTGATCACTCATTGTAACAGCTCGGGAATATGTCAGAAAAGAATACTCCTAGTTTGTGAACAAGTCTTGAATCCTTTTTCATACTTTGTAAACAAGTCTTGAATGTATTTTGCACAATTTGTGAGTGGATCAGGAAAGTTTGGGAACACATAGGTCCCACTTACCACTGATGAAATGGCTGGCGAGAATGGCGACACCTTGAAAGAACTCCAGTAGACCCAAGACACTGGCCAGTTTGTCCTTGTGGTACAGCTGCATCAGAATGATCGTCTGCAGCGTGAAGAACGACGCTGGAATGGAAAGCGCATAAAGGTAACATAACATTTATGCATACATTGGTATTCCTTCCCCACTTTCAAAACATACCGAGGCCCAAAATAAATTCTGTGTTTCAGGCAACCCGACCCTACCTAACTTTGCAAGAAACATGTTTTTTTTGGCCTGATCTTTTTTTCTCCCAATTTTTGCAAAATTTTAAAATGTACAGGTGGTATTTAATGTACACATATATTTCTTCCACCTCTGTTCAAAACAATTGATCCACAATTTTACTGGAAATCATTGGCAAAATTATAATACTTTTATCAGGGATACTATACTAAAACTAGAACTCCGCGTCTGATGTGTCGCCTGACGCCTGATAGCTTACGTGAATCCAAATGAAGCATTTTAGGTTAATGCTCACATTTTTTTAACAGATTTAATAAAATCTTCAAAAGCACTGCACTCTGGCTAATTGCAAAGAAAAGACTAATTAAAACTAAAAATGCAACACAAAAATAAGTATGAACATTTACAAAGGGCAATAACACCGAAATTATAAGATGCAGAGTAAAGGTTCTTGTGCACTTCACTTCTCCTCAATGAGATCTATCTACCTATGAAGTTTCAAGTTGATAGCTTTCATAGTCTTTGAGTTATGCTCCGGACAATAAATCAGTATGAAAATAAACAAAGGGCAATAACTCCAAAATTTTGAGGTGCAGAGTAACGGTTCTTGTGAACTGTACTTCCCCTCAATGAGACCTATCTACCTATGAAGTTTCAAGTTAATAGCCTACATAGCCTTAGAGTTATGCTCTGGACAAAAATTAAGTATGAAAATAAACAAAGGGCAATAAATCCAAAAGAATGAGGTGCAGAGTAACGGTTCTTTTGCACTGTACTTCCCCTCAATGAGATCTATCTACCTATAAAGTTTCATGTTGATAGCTTTAATAGTTTAAGAGTAACGCTCCGGACAAGCGAAAGGGGACGCCGCCGCCGACACCGCCGCCCACAAAAGTTACACCTATATGTCGCCTTTTCAGGCGACACAAAAATTAAACAAACTGGAACTTTCACAATTTGCTGCTATTGTTTACTCGCAGTTCTTTTAAATTTAGATTTACAAGCTCAAAAATTGCCAAAAATTTGGCATTCACTCAAAAAAAGACTCAGCAACTTTTTTTTCCAACAAACAGACATTTCTAGAAGCCTGAACTCAGTACCTGAGAGAAGCCCAAACAGGACTGCATAGAATTTCAGTGCGTCGTAGCCTTGGAAGAGAGAGCTGCAGAGCGACACTATGCCAGCGAGCGTCACCATAAAGCTGTTTAAGTACACGGGGTTCACGACAGGCCGGTCCGCGATGAAGCCGATCACGGGGCGGCTGATCATGCTCGTTACCCAGAGGATCGTCATCAGATACTTGGATTTTTCTTGTCCCAGTCCGAGTGTGGAGCTGTGCTCGGGAAGGTGATAGAATGGAATGACGTAGCCTGCGAAAGAAACAATCGTACTGATTTATATCAGAAATAGAACGGAATTACAGAGCCTGCAAAATACCAAAACAATCATACATGCATTGGAATGAATTCATGAACATTTTAGGGGAGAAAAATAACCTGTTAAAACCGCCTACAAAATTTCACCAAATCTCATCCTTTGCAAACAGATTCAGAAATGTTAACCACTAATTGTACATAAAATTGGCCATTTAAAAGGATGAAATGAAGTGAAAGCAGGAAATAAAATGAAAGCAGGTTGAATCACACTTCTAATAATTATTAAAATATTTCCTAATATCAAAAGGACACAAACTGGCATATAAACAACTTTCAAAGGTTTTGTAATTATTAATATGTTGACCTAGGAGATGTTAACTTACCGAAAATAGTTAATACGCAGGAAACAATCAGCAACCAGAAAGACACATTCGTGAGCATCTTAAGCTCGAACATCTTGAAAAGGATTCGCACAATTTTGTACTTAGACACTTCTTCCACCCCGACAATGTCCAGCAACTGCTCGCTAGTCGCGATCGACATCAAGCTTTCAATATGCATGGGAACTAACACGCTGTTTTTACCCGAGCTCGAGTTGGAGATAGTCCGAACTCGAGTGCTCACGCTCCGCATACTGCTCGCTGGAGAGACGAGACTGTTTCTAATATGACCGTTTATTCTTGGCGAATTAGTCGCAGCGTCCAGATTGTGCATATTATTTTCTGCAGCAGGTATGTTACATGCACCGCACTCAGCATGTGGCCTCTGTGGCGGAAGCTTTACCACGAGCGGGGCAGTTTTTTCCCAGGGATCGTTGGGGTCTTCGTTGGCCACGGTTTCCGCATGCTCGGCATTGTTCATGAGCTTCGGGGAATTCTCCAGACTTCCACAGCCACTGTCCGGATCCGGCTGTTGTTCTTGCTGTTGTTGCTGTGGGGGTTCCGGCGATGCTGGTTTTGGCGTAACAATGGATCTAAATGACGACCGTGATAGTTGTCGTTGAACCGAGCCTCGTGGGACGATCAACGAATTCCGTGATTTGTTCAAGCTTCTGGAACTGAAGCCAAACGCTTCTTTTATCCTATTTATTGTTGAACTACTTTTATTTCTTAGGTCAATCACATCGATTTTTATCAATCGATTATCCTTTGTTATAATACAGTTATCAAGAGATCCATTTGAGATAGTTCTTTGCCTTTCTTTCTCAGCAATCAAGGCTGTCATGATGGCACCACGTTGGATCACACCCCGCTTCATGCCCTTGCGTTTTGACTGTGTTAACGGCCTAAACAGCAGCGCAGCCGCACAGATGTGCAACGAAACTGCTGCCATTATCGCTAAAATGTTTTTCCAATTCCACGACACCAGGAGTTGTTGCACTACTGAGCTGAACACTAGGTATCCGACGCCAGCACCCATGACTGCGAAGCCTGTAGCCAAGGCACGCTTGTGTTGGAACCACTGGGCGATAACAACTATCGCTGGAAGATAGGCTAGGCCCAGCCCAATTCCTGAAACAAAATTGATTTGATTTTAAAAACACACAAATAACAGCATAGGAATGCATCTAAAAGTAAATTAGAGTTTAGTGCCTTCCGCACTAAATTATTCAAATGACAAGAATTGTTGTAAGGGGCCTAAAGCATTGAGTGGTGGGAGCGGTAAAGGGGGTAGGACTTATTAGTGTTGGGTAGGTGGGGTACTTCAAAAGAATGGAATGAATAAGACGAGCAGCAAACAAATGTCACTCTGACCCTGGATAAGAGGAAATGCCAGCAATGATTCATGTTCCAAACTTTTGAAAACATGTTATTCTGGTTGGTGTTCCGAAAACATCACTCATGCAGAACGACAATCACGCGCGATAGACGCTTGGTTGACACACAGGCAGACGCACAGGCAGCAGAATGGGGAAGTAAATGTCATTCTATCTCCAGAAGGCGATAGCATCAATGCGAAATGTCGTCTAATACGGTACCTCAACACTACCCTCTATTTTTATACACAATTGTAGGTGTTCTAAAACTAATGGAAAGTTCTGTTGAAATTCAAGACCAATACAACATGTTTCTACCTCAATTTGTATTAAGTTACAACGTTATGCAAAAGCTTGAGGACACATGGTGGCAAGGGATAAGACAACCAACACAAGTAATAAAACTTTGTGATTTTCTTAAGCTGACCTCACAAACTTATTTTTGCATGTCAAGAAACTAAGGCATCAAGAGCTTCAAAATATGTTTCACAGATCCCAACTAAAGTGCACTATAAAGTGGGAAGGGTAGTGTGGGCAAAATGAGGGTTTGTATGCGGGCACTGTTTTTAACTTCATTTTAAGACATTAGCTCACATAATTGATTAGTAGATACTTGTCAATCAAGGAATGAGTTGACCAATTATAGGTTTATATTTCAGTGGAAAATAATAGCACATGGTTGCATAATCCGATCAATTTACTTCAATTCCTTGCACAAACCGAAAGAATGAGTGATCTACGCTGGTCTACATGTTAATTCAAACAGCGTTCTTAGAAAAAGTTTCGAGAATATTCTTTATTCATAGACATACAACTTAAGTCTTACGTACACGTCACATAATACAGAACTTTAATAAGACTTTCAACAAGAGCAAATTGAAAAACATCCAACTCGACTCACCTCCTATTGCACCAAAAAAGACCACGATAAGCGCAGGGTGTGGCACCTGCGAGCTGACTAGCATCGCCAAGAAGACAAGAAGGCCCCCGACAAACGTTGTGATTTGGCTGCCGAACTTGTGCAGCAGGCAGCTTGCAAGCGGACCTACAAATAAAGAAATTACTTATGTTAATTTACGTAAGTTACAAACAGAGATATTTCCACAAATCTCAGTCATAATATTGGTTGATGATATGTCACAATTTTGATCTCAGAAGTTTTCTACAAAATGCCTCAAAAGGCAAGCCTTATTCATTAGTGCAGATCTCATTTTTAACATGATCTACAGTGATTTTTGTGTGTGCCGAATATGGGCTTTATCTCGTATTCAAGATAATACCGTTTCTAAAATATTTTTGTTGATTTATCAGATAAAGAGGGACAATTAAACCTTGTTTCAGTTACGTGCAACCGTAACCCAATGCTGAAACAGTGAAACTATTTTTATACCACAGTCTAAGAAATGCATTGTTTTTTACCATTCTTTAAGAAATTATAACAATGCTCTATTTTTCCCAATTTTATGATTTTTAGCTGATAGATTTTTCCCAATTCAATAACCACAGCCACTTAATAGTTTTCATACACAAAAATCACTAGATTATCTGTATCAAAATTAAGCTCACCAGAAAGAAATATAAAAGCCTCCATTAACCGAGGCGCGTATGTAAGATATGGCACGTGAAAGCTCTCCGTCATCTCTTCCTGCAGACTTGTGAAGCACGTGGGCAGCCCCACCACGAACAGCATGACCACGAACGCCCCGATGACCGTCACCCACCCCCAACCCCCGTCCGGGGCCTCTCCGGGTCTCCGGGTTGGCCTGACCTCCTCATCATCCTCACAACACTCCTCCTTATCGAACTCAAAGAAATTGCTGTTGGTCATGTCTCTTCTCTTTCCGTGCTTTCTCGCTTATCTCATAATCCTGCAAATATAAAGGCAACATTTTGAATTTTACATTATCAAATAACCTTTTTCTGTACAATTGCACTTCCACGCAAAACTAAAAGTTAAATGAAAGCAATGTCTCACTCTGTAAAACATACAATGTGATTCTTTTAAAAATAACTATCCCAGAAAATGTGAAAATATACCTCATTTTCAAATAATTTTCAAAATTTTAGTAGCAAAAGGCTATTTGGCTACTAGTAATGCTAACAGAGCAATTGCCGGTATCCAAGACTACATGTACTACTGATACTCAAGCAAACTGTTAGCCTTATACATTGTTATCCTTATACATTGTTATCCTTATACATTGTTAGCCTTATACATTCACACAAACTTACTTTCCATGCTCATAGTTTATACCATCTAAAAATTCAAAACGTTTTCAAAGTTTAAAAATAATGCCTTACTACAATACAACACAACGGTATAATTTTGAATTAAAGAAATTAAATCATGTAAGTACAGTCCAGTTGTAGTACCAAGAACAGTCATTATAAAGTATTTCCTTTTAAGCTGAAATATCCAAAGAGTGATCATTTCCAATTGTCAAGATCACCAACACGTTTCCGAATGTTGGAAGTGGTGGGTTCAAAATACAACAGCTACTGTACTTAGTTACATCCAGCCATTTCCGTACTTGAATACCGCAGGTAGTACGCTCTCAACAAACTCTTGCATCAGTTTGTATGCATTAGGAACCACAAATGCTTTACAAGTACTGATATGCACTTGTATCCGATGACTCGTTACCAAGTGAATATTTTAATATTTATGTGCATGTTCACAACTTGTATGAAAAATAGTGGTAAAGTTTAACATGGAAATGGCATTCAAAGCAAATAAAATCATTAAACCTGGATCATTGCAGTGACATAAAATTAATTATTTGTTATTAATTTTTCAAAACCGATTCCGTAAGTCATACTTTATTCCACATGTTCCAAAACTTCCAAAATGATCCATACAAAAGACAAACACACAAAGAAATACATGTACAAAACATAAAGGATAGCCAATAATAAAGCGAATATTTACAAACATGTTTACGATAAAACTGCGCTTTAGCTTCCATTGTTTACTAATGTTCAAAGCTCTGACCTAAATAACCCCACCAGCGCATGGGTTAGAGGTCACTAACCACATTCCAGCTGAAGGCTATAGCAGTCCATACACTTGTACCAAGAGTGCATGTACATGGTCAGAAAAGCGAATATTTACAAACATGTTTACGATAAAACTGCGCTTTAGCTTCCATTGTTTACTAATGCTCAAACCTCTGACCTAAATAACCCCACCAGCGCATGGGTTAGAGGTCACGGTCACTAACCACATTCCAGCTGAAGGCTATAGCAGTCCATACACTTGTACCAAGAGTGCATGTACATGGTCAGAAACTAAAAACTCAGTCAATGTATGCTCTCTGCTCTAGGCAGTCAGTATTGATAAACAGTTCTTACTTGATAAACACTTTACATAAACATGGTGGCTAGATCTAGGTCAGTAGAAATACATGTGGTAAACAGATTACACAAACCATTAATTTCTCAAATCCTTCCTCATAAAATCTCCCACAAAGAAAAATCGTTTTTCTTCCAAAAAACCCCCAAACATGTTAGTATTTCATGGAATTGCGCAATAAGACCAAAATATTGCACACACATGTACATGGTAAACAGCAGCTGTGCTCTGTACCAGTAGCCTCCCCTGACTGACCTGATTGTCTATAAATAGCTGATCACCTGTCCCACATAGACTTTCGACAATAAAGTAAACAAGTTGACCTTGCTACACAAATGCATCCTGTGCTATGTGAACCATGACCAGCGACAAATGTAGAAATGTCAACTGCCGCCTTAAATATCATTTACATACATGTATGAGGTTGTAAAACTGTACATACATGTACATGTGCACTATTTATTATGTGATAGAGCTGTATCATATATCACTTATATACATGATTCTTGTATGCTTTTTACACTAAAGACAAAGCCGCACGAGATATAAAGATTTATATTTGTACTTTTTCGAGGTTTATGCAACTGTTACAAGATCTAACTACTAAGCTTGGCAGACAGATTATTTTTATAAAAATTTATACAGAAGGATTAAGTAGAGCAAGCTGTAATATTGCATGATCAGTTCTGCAACGCTGCTGCCTTAGCAAGGTAGAACCAGTTTTTGATAACCATGTTTGTCTATATTAATTAAATCCAGTGCCTTTAAAAAATATGCTGTAAATCTACAAATTAACAATGTATATATTTAGCGAGGGAAATGTAATCGTAGGGAAAGATCCAGCGAGAAATAGGAGGGTGCTGATGTCCGGTTTACAGAGGTCAAATTGTACACTCAAACAAAGTGACGTACCGCTCCCGCTGTTCGATATTTGGAATGCAGAGGTTCCGGTATACTGAGTGCTTTCGCATATTAAACGTATAGGGCAAAGAACGGGACCTGAGCGTCCGTTCGGTTTTCAGACGTTTCCGGTTTATAGGGAGTTCATTAGTCACATTACTTTCCAGACAGACCATTCTAGTAAGGACAAAAAATAAATTTTGTGTTTTGGGCAACGGTCTCCAAAAAGTTTGGTAGGGTCGGGATTGAGTTTTTTACTTTTTATTTTTATAGACACATTTCGGAAAAAAAAAAACGTTCAAAATTATCTAAAATCTAATGAATACGGATTTCAAGGAAAACACTCGTCGCTAAAAACTTTAGGGTCGGAGGATTTTCGGTAAGTAGGGTTGGTTTGCCCGAAACACAATTTTTTTTGGCCTACCACAAATGAACTAGGTTAACAGCACAGAGCAGTATGAAGTCATAATCAATAGGGAAGCCGATAGTTGGGCAGGCCAATGAAAATGTCATCACCTCTACTGCCATTTCACACTGTCCATGAGACAACACTGACCTTGCATGTGCTGACACAGGAATAAGTCAATATCTAGTATAACAGAGAAACTAGCACAATGTGGATTGTGAAGTATTATTTTAAATGTATAAAGTTACCCGTATATCCGAAATACTGCTGAATAATGATTACAACGTATTGATAATTGATTTATGTTTCAGTGGCCGCCCCTTGGTGATAATTATTTCAATACCTCAATACACATGAATTGAGGTAGAAAGCCCAATTAGCCATGTACCTGTATGTACAACGAATGCCATGTCTGAACAAATAATTGCCCATGGTAATAAAAGTGAATGACAATTTAGTAGTATCAGAAAGGAGATGACTTATCATAAAGGAACACACACTTAAAAGATGCCTAAATTTTGCTGCTTCCACTACCATTATGAAAACACTTAAACTGGTGATAAAACCTCTGATACACAATAAAACCTCTGATACACAATAAAACCTCTGATACACAATAAAACCTCTGATACACAATAAAACCTCTGATACACAATAAAACCTATGATACACAATAAAACCTCTGATACACAATAAAACCTCTGATACACAATAAAACCTCTGATAGAAGCTAAGGGGAAAACACCAAATATTTCAAAGTCTACCTTACTTTTTGCTTCTTATTTCTTTCCACTGTCTACTGGCATACACACTTTATCAAGTGTTTGCTTACTCTTACTTACTTACTGCATATCAAGGAAAATACTTCGCGCATTACCGAGCATTTTAAAAATGGAAGATCTCGGTCATTAAAATATCTTCTATCTTTAAAGCAGGTTAAACGGGCAGTTTAAACAAAATGGAATATCGCCGATAATAGACGTATAGCCATTATCAATATCATGATCGCGAAGTGTGCTACATTCTTTACTATATTCTATGTTTATAATGGGTCGAGTTTAAAGTAGACCGAGCACATATTTTCTATTCAATTTAAAAATGTTCACCCGGTTCGTACGTGATCACGTACATTACTGTCATTGGCAAGTTAACAAAAGACTAGCACTTTACTAATGTCTGTGTACTCCGTCGCACCAAAAATGTACACGTAATCAATACAATTACAGTCAAACCAGTTGGTCCTGCATACATCATCAGTACTGTACATGATCTGGTGTTAAAAAAAGAACTGTAATGTCAAATGTTAAGTTTATGTAAATTGTATGCATCAAGTAGTTGTATCACGTTAAATACATGTAGCGGCCTGGCGGCGCTACATATACAATGTAAAATAGATAATGTTACAAGAGCAGTATTATACGTACATTATGTAAAGCCTTGAGGAAAATATGAAATTGTATACAATGTCACGTACAATGTACTTTTCCAGTATGTCTAAATTTCACACGATAAATCTGAGGATTGAAAAAAAACTATATACATCATTTAAAAATATGTCCTTTGCTTGCCCAAAGTAATATTCAGCAACAAAATAAATGTAATTGAATAAAGACAACAAAACTTATGTAGGCAAGACTTTGGCTTGTTATTTTACGATGGAAAAACATGGATAGACAGAACATACTAAAATACTTAGGCCTAAATTAAAATTAAGTTTGTTTGCCCTTTACCGACCGACCGACAAAAAAGCCGCCGACCCAAAATATGTTATTGCCATATCGGCGGTAATACTGTTTTATTTAGTTATTTTTTCTTGCTTTAAATTTCGTATTTTCTTCCGCTCACAACTTTCTAACGCAACAATTTTGATCATTAAGACCACTGATCTATATTAATAATATTCTTTCTTTGTTAACCTTTCTTCGTTAAATTGTCATTTAAATAAACAATTATATTTGAGAGGACGGAGACATCGGAGTTAAGAACATTTCTGATGTTTAGCTCACGGTGAGCTTTCCGAAATTCGGTATAGAAGACTTCTCCTGGGTAATCCCTCGTCCGATGTCCGTATGTCGTCAACAGTTTGGACTGTAATCGCGATAACGACAATATTTCTGTTCAATCTTGACCTAACAGTTTGTGTATGACCATAAAATCTCGGATGGTATCGATAATGGGGAAATTAAACCAGAAACTTTATCGAGTTATTGTCGAGAAAAAAATGACGCACACATAGCATTTCTTTTCAATAAAGTTCTATTCATTTTTCATCTAATCTTGACCAAACTTCCACCGTTTGTGTTTGACAATAAGGTCTCAGTAGAAGCCAACAATGGGCCATATTGGGCCACAAACACCAGAGTTATGGCCCCTTTGTGGTAAAAAATGCAAACATGGCCTTTTTCGTGCATGGAGATATCATTTTTCATTCAATCTTGATCAAACTTCCACAAGTTTTGAATGACCTTAAGATCTCAACACAAGCAGCAAATGAGACAGATCAAGCCACAAACACTGGAGTTATTTTCCATTAAATGTGAAAAATAATGCAAAATAGACTTGATGCAAAACAATGACTTCATTTTCAACCAATCTGGACCAAACTTGCATAAATTGTATATGACCTTAATATCTGAAGCGAATTTGAATATAGGAATGGTAAATGACAATACACTCCACTCTTTTGAGCAAGCCACCAAGTATGACATGACCTTTGCGCAGCCGTCGCCGTTATCATTCAGAACTGCAGCATTAACACTATTCTTCCGAAATTGCCTGCAAAAACCAGAGAACATATCATTGAGGTTCTTTCTTGATTTACCATGTTTATGTTTGTCTTTGACAAGGAATGGCAAGCTATGGAGCAAAACAAAAACATGTATGACAGTTAATCAGCTAGACAAATTATTTATGGACATTATTTCGTACATTCCCGCGTTTGGTCAAGCCTGTCACAACAGTACATGCTTTCATCTCTGTCACTACTCATCATCATGGCCTTATTTATTTGTGACATTTTCATCAAATTATTTTTAATTTCAATTAATTGATTGATCTGACATTTTTCTAGTCAAACAGTATGTATTTGTACTGTATTAATATGAGCGTGACTGTCGAGTCAATTCAGCCGTTAATTATAATACACATGTTTTCTTGTCAGAGAGTAGGTGTCTATGCTGTATTAATTTATAGCGTGTCTAGTTAGTTCAAACATTGGTATTAAATGGAATACATGTACTTCGCACATTTCTAAGCATTGCTTATTCTATTTTATGTTTATGCTCCTTATGTTAATACAGCCAGTTTTACCCTGTTTATTCTTGGTTGCATCAATACAGATGAAGAAAGCAATCGTGATTTTCAAACAAAGATACAGTTATAATTAATTGCTATTTAAAAGACGACATTCATGTATGACAAAGGTTAAATTCTCGGAATATAAAAATAAAATATTTTTCCTACCTACCGACCCTCTGTAAAGGGCAAACAAAAGATTTTTTAATTTAGGCTTTATGATGAAACAGAAAAAAGCAATAGCTTACAGGGATTTAAAAAAAAAAATTGATTAAATCCCTAACAAAAAGCTCAAGAAGACTAATATATTTTATTTTAATGTTTAAATATAGGGTCAAACTTTTCGTTTTATCAAATAACTGAACAAAAGTGCTACCCTTTTTTTTCATTTATCTTTGGTATTTATTTGTTTATCATTTATGACGGATATTATTTATTGTCTTCACAGTAAAATTTATATACAACTTATTTTCTCTCGCTGTTTCGGCTGATAAATACGACTGAAATGGCTCTAGTCCAAAAGTTTATATCAGGAGCTGATATTTTTTTAATAGCAACATTACGTAGCTGTTTCATAGCTGCTTATATCACCTTGGGCTTCCAAAGTGAATTGGGGCGCGCATCAGATTGTAAAACCACTGTTGAGCCTGCCAACTGATTATCTACGCAATTACTGGCCCGTACTTTCCAACACAGAGGTTATTGAGATGAAGGATAGTAAACCAAAGGTAACTGGACGAACATAGAACATAAGCTGTTCCACTGAAATGACCGCACATTGCCAATGTCAATACATTTTAGACTTGTGCAAACATTTTTTTCGGATTCCTAACCCTTGCTTAATTAATCTAATTAACAAGGTTATTCACCGAATGCACGATTTTACAGAAAATCTGCCAGCTATATGGAGTACACTAAACATGTTTTATCCGAAACAGGATAGTAAAAGCTATTTCCACAACTGATAATATAAAACAAAATTACAAACAGATAAGGCAAAAAACGCCTAGTCCTAAAAACATCATTCAGAAATGTTAGAGGTCAAAGACTATTAGGGCTCCTAGTATTCTAACATTTCCGACAACTTTCAAAGATTTCTTCCAATTCCAGTTGACATTTGTTTCTCACAGTGTCATTGAAATCGCCAGATATTTTGGCTTCCATTTCACCAGTATATTCAAGAAGGCGCGCACACGGCAGACTGGTAATTCCCAGCAAATGGTGAATGAAATTTGTAAACAATAAACTACTAGCAGAACAGCTGGATGGAAAATCTTGCTGCATGCACTACAGTCAAATTAGCACTGTTTCTTTTTCTATCCTTGAAAAATAAGAAACGGTAGATGTTAAAAATTTCCCTGGTATGTGTTTAAAGTATGAATTACTGGAGAAAAAAAAATTGGGGGGGGGGGGGGCAGGGGGGATTTTTTATATTCAATGAACTAAATGATTGTATAATTGTATATGACTGTATATGATAGAGAACATTTTAATATGTAGAATAGACTAGTAGAGAGTAGGTAGCCTTTAAAAACCTGCAGCATTTTGTGTGAACTTCTACAAAACACAAATATTTAATATGTATTGTAGTTACAGTATTTCTCACACATCAGTTTGCAAAAACAAATCTTCTAACTAGTAGTTAAAATTTAAAACTTTTACAACGAAACAAAATTAACTTAAACAAATCAAAAGCAGGATTGTTGACAACACTGCCATTACATATGTCACTCAAAAAAATCATGTCTTGAAACTAACATTTTGAGATATTTTTTGTTGAATTTTTGTATACAGAGGAACTGGGTTGTGGTTGTACTTTAATATTTGGTATCAGATTCGAGTGAAATACCAATGACATACTACTCTGTAGAATACCATATCGGACTAGACTGAACATACATTGACTAATAGACCATAATTCAAATCAAGCAAAAATAATAGGTCAAATAAGTTAAACAGAAGGAAAACTAATTTTCTATCTTCTGTATAATATATTCTAATTTATTCTAGCATTTAAGGCACAAAACTCATATACATAATAATACATGTCGTGATGATGACTGAAAGCATCTATAGTAATTAGTATAATAATAGAGTAGAAGATGTTTATTTTTATTATAAGATAGGTTAAGTTTGCAACAGCTTGCTTTTATTTCTACTTTCTTTTTCTGTAATGTAACTTTAAAATCCAAAGTCAGGTGATATCAACATACATTGCCTGACATAAAGTCATTTACTAAAAGAATATGATGCCATTATATTGGATAAAATGCATAATATGCTGTCTAGTGATTAACCATACAAATCCGCTTTAACCAGGCTCCAAGTCACTTGTTCCATGTCAGACCATTGATTTATCCTTCAAAATTCCTTCAAATGTAGTATATATCATTATGATGACATATTGTGTGATATGGAAAAGGTTTAATTTCAATACCAGTGATTTCATGATCAGCCAATGGCGGGAAATAGCGACAGGGCCTATAAGCATGGGAACTATGTTGTAGTTAGAAATTAATGAATAAAGAAACGACACTTCTCTAGAATAAATTATTAATATAATTGTAATCTGCTGTTATGGAAATAGACTATGAAGCAATTTCTATTTTTGCCAAACCCACTTAATATTGCTAGTTCATGCTTAATCATAGTTCAAACACTAAAATATACCAGCACTCAACATCAAGAGGGGAATTAACACATTTTAGCAGGAAAAAAATCATGCCGAACGAAGGGAATGGAGCCCAATTTAGCTTTTTTTGTAACACTTCTTCATAATAAATGGAAGCTGTTGGGTTAATTTGGTGTACAAAGTGGTCGCTCATTTTCTCAGCACCAAAAAAACGTCCAGAGATGTGATTTCAGAAACAATACATAGAAGGAAACTGTCCTACTCCTACACAAGATTGCACACAAATTTAGCCCTTGAAACAACCCACTAGTCAGAAGCCCAGGACAAATACAAACCTATTTGGACAAGTTGACATTTTGACTGGTGTGTCTATGCAAACTTACGAAATTATAAGATTCATTTACCGAAAAAAAAACAATATCCAGAAATTTTACTATAAATGTATCATTGCCACCTGATTTTCTTTCCATATGGCTACAGTCATGAACATCAACACTAACATTTGTATGATTTTAACTGATTAGGTGATGTCTAGATATTATTACCATGGTTCGGACAAGTTCAGGTGGAATTTGGGCAAGTTGGAATTGTATGCAGCTTTACCGGAATGGGCTAGTCTTTCAAAAAAAAACTGTTGTGAAGACAACCAACTCATTTCCAAATAGATCCAGCACATTGAAGCAAAGTTTGGACATAAAATTTGGCAGTCAAAATGCAGAGATCAACTGAAAGAAGGAATAATCATATCCCTGCCTCCTAAGAGAGCCTGTGTAAATTATGAAGATCTGTTGCAACATGTACAAACCTAAGCAGTGGGATTCCACAAAATAATGGTTTTATTAACACTTGCTTTATTTAAGCTTTTATATCTATACATATGTCAAAATGAATGGAATTAAATTAACGTATTACAGAACAACAGCTAAAAATCAGAAATTTTAATGTCAGTGTAAAATACAGTTTAATATCAATTTACACATAACAATATGATTACTTGTATCTATGTTAAGCCTTAGTTAGAAAATCCCATGTGTTTCTAGTCTGAGCTCATTAAACCATATATAATAATAATTCTAGTCTGATCTTCTGTAACAATTGCACGATAAATTAGGAGACTGCCCACAAACAGAAACGGATGTCACTTTTCGTTACCATATGTTAATTTAAACCATTACTGGCGCATATGTACCTAAATCCGCCACATTTGGGAGGTATTTTTATGATATTTACAAAAGTTGTTTACCTATTGACATGAAAATTCACAAAAAGTCAAGTTAGATTTAATGTGCATTTGCTGGCGTGTTTTGCTTACATTTCAAATACTTGGCAAATGAACAATATTTATTGAGATTGAAGGCTTAAACAGTGTAAAAAATTAGCATCGGAGTGCCTAAATCCGCCACCCCTCTTTAAAATGTTCAAATTGCTTGAAAATAATATTTTTTTATCAATTCTGTTTTCAAAGCAAATTCTATTGACTTCTGTTGACAAAACTCCCACTTTTGTTTATTTAAGGTTCATTTTCTTGTGTTTAAAAAAAAACACTGTGATCCAAAGTTATTTGTTAAAATCGTAGATCAGGAAGTGTGACGTGCTTATTCCACATTTGACTATTTTTCTTATAATTTAATTTTCTAAATTAAGCAGCTCGTTGTCTGTTGTTAATACAATGTTTCAATTTCTTCAAATACTCATTTGTATTTCTTAAAAGAGCGCTGAAACTGAGGCCCTGCGTGCACGTGGGACAAATAATGAGGATTTTGAGTAGCGAGACTTTCGCGCTCTTAGTTCCGCATTTTATTGTATGTAATGCCAATGAATAATGGTTATTTTTATGCTGCACATGCTGACATGGATATAATATTTAAACTAGATAATTTAATTGTATCATGGACACCATGCGGGGCCTCAATATTGCGCATGCGCAGTATGAAATACATTCCCCGCATGCAGTTTGTTTGCATTTTAGGTGTTATGTACAAAATAATTGGGTTAAATATTCAGTTATGCACAAATCAAGATGAAAACTCGTCAGCGTTGTTAAGGAAGAGTATCTGATTGATCGAGATCAACAAAATAGAAATGGCCCGTAAAAAACGCTTATTTGGATGGGGTGGCGGATTTAGGCAAGTGGTGGGCACTGCGCAAGTAGGCATGAAACAAACTGCAAAAGACCACAGTTATGTCAGGTATTACGAGTTCTTCTCATGAATTAAATGTAACCAAAGTACATGCATAAAATCATGCCTTGGCCAACCATGTACTGCAGTCTGTTCTGAAGACTGTACCCTCGTTTTTAGCCATTTAGATCTAAGTACCTTTATAACAAACTTGGCAATTAGGCACACATTCCCTGGTTCTATTAATCAGTTTCCCTTAATGTAAAAATGTCAAATAAACAATGTGTTCCAAATAATGGACATTTGCCCGATATTCATCAACCAGCGAAATGTATTTTGACAGTTTATTCTTATAGAATCGTCAAAGCCCTGGTAATTTATCCTAAACAGCACAATACTAAGTAAAATCTGAGCTAGTCAGCCGATTTCTTACCTATTTTTCTAATCCCAACGAACACTCTTTTAAAATACACTCCTTCTATTTCTAACTGGCTACCATTTTCAACGATGAACTAAGCCGCAAACAGCTGATCAAAGACCATGACCTTCCGATTTTCCGAGGGAGTGAATCAAACTGAGCATTTTGATTGGTTAAAACCTCCGGTGATGTCACCAAAATCTTCATAAATTACCCTAAATATGAGTTACCGGCTGTTTCCGTAACAAAGAACTGAAATTATTTCTCGAATATGTGCAAAACTACAGCGTGTCAAGAGAAAATATATTCTTCCCTAAATGCATTTACAATACACGTAGTTGATGCAATCAAGTGTCCATTCAAGATAATAAGCAAAACGTTGTAAAATAGCTCGAAATTGCCCAAATGGGTCACCGACTTTATTTCTAAATATAGAACATGCAACTATGGGAGATCACTCTAAACGCTTGGAAAAAATTATGAGGATACATACCACTAAACAAATCGTATCATATAATGATACTGGATTCACACAGGATAGAGCACCTTGAATATGCACGACAGAGAAATTTAAGAGTCATTATTGCACTGAAAAGTGGTTTGCGTGACTGATCTTTCTACACATTAAGCTGCTCAAATAAGTTTATTTGACTTCAATATATAGTCTTATAAATATGAACGAAAATTAAATGGAACAAGGCAGTCCAAAGGACAGCTATATCCCCCGCCGTGATCCTTCATAAGATTTTAAAGGTGACTTTGAAGTATCACACTGACCTTAATCTGCCACAGTGGGACCAGATATGAGAGTACAGTTTCATAAATTTAGATATGGAGCTGAAAATGGAGGCTCAAACATTTGACCTTTAAGTGTGACCTTGACCTTGAGGTGGCAAGACGGCTCCATGCCTTCTGCACATCGCCTCAATGTGATAAACATTTGAGCCAAGTTTTATGAAAATCCTTCAAAGGGCATAGGAGATATGGAGCAGAAACAAAAATGGAGGCTCCAACATTTGACCTTCAAGTGTGACCTTGACCTTGAGGTGACGTGACTGCCTCATGCCTTCTGCACATTGCCTCAATGTGATAAACATTTGAGGTAAGTTTCATAAAAAAAATCTTTTAAAGGGCACAGGCGATATAGAACGGACATGAAAATACAGGCTCAAACATTCAATCTTCAAGTGTGACCTTGACCTTGAGTTGGCGTGACAGGCTTATGCCTTCTGCACATGGTCTCAATGAGCAAAACATTTGAGGCAAGTTTCATGAAAATCCTTCAAAGGGTATAGGGGATATGGAGCGGACACGAAAAACGGACACGAAAATGGAGGCTCAAAATTTTAACCCTCAAGTGTGACCTTGACTTTGAGCTGGCGTGAAAGGCCAATGCCTCGTCTCAATGATCTAAACATTTGAGCCCAGTTTCATAAAAATCCTTCAAAAGGCATAGGGGATATGGAGCGGACACGAAATGGAGGCTCGAATATTTGACCTTCAAGTGTGACCTTGACCTTGAGCCGGCGTGACTGACTCATGCCTTCTGCACATCTTCTCAATGACCTAAACATTTGAGCCAAGTTTCATGAAAATCCATCAAAGGGAACATTTGAGCCAAGTTTCATGAAAATCCTTCAAAGGGTATAGGAGATACGGAGCGGACACGAAAATGTTACGGACAGACAGACGGACAGACGGACGGACGAAGGGCATTCCTATAACCCCCCTCCCGCTTCGCGGCGGGGGATTAATAAACGGTTGTATTCATAGTGACAAGTTTTTACATGGTGAAGCCGTATAATGCACATTAACAACGAGCAAATAATCATGTTAAGTACATTTACATTCAGACTCTTACAGAGCGGCATGAAAGTAGACACATTCCCAAAACGGTACAGTGCACATGAGCAAAGTAGGTTTAATGCGTAGAAAACGCCGCTTACCAAACATCGTAGCATTTGAGTGGTCAAATAACTGGGAACTGTTCATGTAGGGTTCTAAACCAATATTCTGCCACTGCCAAGTCTAACAGCTTGTTATTGGCCACTGCCAAGTCTAACAGCTTGTTATTGTGCGTGATTGAAGCCATTAATATATTTATTGGCGCTATTTCGGTGCAATAGGTAATGCGTGTCTTCAGCTCCTACTATATATAGGCGCAATCAGCCAAAGCACTGGAAACTAGTCTTTCTATATAATTATATTAACTTCTAGGAATCAAGCTTCAAACAGTGAAAGTTTTGTTTTGGAATGGGGTTCCGGAGTAAATGTATTTCAACTACGGCATGACGAGGTAAAAGAAGAGTGCCATTTTGACGAATCGCGGACAACAGAAAATGCAAAAGATGCAGCGAAAAAGTGCCCCGGCAACGCTCGTATATTTGCATTTAAGGAGATGTCTGTGTACGTAATACAACCGAAATGCATTACGTTAACGCCGGGCCCGGCTAGCTCAGTTGGTAGAGCGCTGGACTGTCAATCCGGGGATCGTGAGTTTGAACCCCAGCCCGGCCACATACCTTGAGTGGGGATTGGTCATGAAATTATTTCTGCGGCCATTCTCCCGTAGGCTCTGATTCAAGTAGCGCAGTTTTCAGTTACTGGCATAAGTATGTGCACTTAGTACTGCTTAGATCGGCTAAGCTTGCCCAGGAAAAGTGTGACCGCCGTGATATGACTGAAATACTGTTATTTCATTTCGTTTTTACGTCTGCATTTGTGCGCCTAGACAAGCGCGCGTGTGCATGTGCGTGTACTTTAATGTGGGCTGGTAAAGATTAGTCAGTAATCATCGTCAGTCCGTATATGTACTTGCATGGAGATCAGCATATAATCCTTTCTGCGGAACTCTGAATGTCACCGAAAGTACACTCACTTTATTGTTCCACAGCAAACCAGCGTTCTACCATAGATGCATACGAACGATTTCGAACACGATACTACATTTGTTTATATTGTCTCCAGTGAGAGGGAAGAAATCGTCTTTAATTTTAAAAGGACATACTAGTATTTTCAAAGATTGTCAAATTTACAATTTCCTACATGTTTGTCAAAATATTCCAAAAAGAAATACACATTATAATATAAAGGAGCGAAATGACCCTCCTGTAACACAGACATAGATTCAAAAAATGTGTCGTTTATGAACCCCACATGAAATGGTAAAACTTATAAAGCGTTTGAATACACCCTTTTCGTTGACATTTCCAATCACTTACATATAACGTTCAATACAAACGCCTTTGCATGCAAAACCATTTCAGACAGCGCGAAATGTGTCAGACTGTCAGACATACAATTTCAAAATCTCTGACAGATCCAAAGCGCTTGCCAGATATTTTGTCTGACAGAATTGTTTCTGTTCAACTCATTTCACAGTTTGCGTCTGACTTTCAATCTGGTTGTCTGACAACATGTTGAAGGCTGTCAGACAACGTGTCTGATGAGACCCTCTTAATTTTCGCGATGTCTGCCCTTTTGGCCTAGTAGTTTATAACGTGACTGAATTTTGAACCGGAGGTCACGGGTGGAGGCATATTTTTTCCCCATTTTATGTTTTTCTTCCGCGTAATGATCAAAATGTTCGTTGAAAAGCACATGACACATGTATATGAACTTTCGCCGCAACAGTGTTGTCGCACATGAACATTTTCGTCCGGCTTTTTTTTTTATAAACAAGTCTTTTCATCCGGCTTTTTTGTAACAATACGTCTTTTGAAAGATAGACATAATTATTACGGGTGATTGCGCCACTCCAGTCTGAAGTCTGCTCGGACACTGACCCTGTCCAACTGCTTTAATCCGCAACACTTTCACAGACGGCCAAATGGCCTTCATATTATGTCCGCTTCCAGCGGTTATGCAAACACTGCGCTTAGACCATTTATTTGTTATTGTTTAACGATTTGTTTGTTTCAAAAGTGTTGACTGGGTGGTGGGGAAGATCATATACAACACTGCAAGAAGTTAACGTTGACAATCCTTTCCGGATACAACCAGGAATTATTAAAAGCACATACACGGAAAGATTCGCATTGATGCCAGCTTCATTTGTACAGTAAAAAAATCTCTCAGAACGTTTGGTAGTACCGGTACTTTTACTTGTTTTACTTCGAATGCATTTCTCATTGATTACATATATGTGACACAATTCAGCCATGCTGTTTGTGACTTTTGATATGGATTTGTAAACATGTAGAAAGGGGGAGGGGGGGGGGGTCGGATCCGTTAAACAAGTTATAAACACTGAATGGCCTCACAATACGGCCATTGGTACACACATGCACAATCGGGTAGAATAGAACATGCGAGGTAAATGTCCGTGCATTGACCGGGAAGGTCAGCAGTGAGTCCCGATCGCGGACACTGATAACAAGCTTGCATAACCTAGATCACAAAACATGAACTGTGAAAATGGTAAGCAACCTCAGAAACCTGCGGCTTTTATTAAGTAACGCGAACCTTGCATACATATTTTATATTACATAAGGTAAGTCCTGAATTATAATAAAAATACTGATACCACGAAGAAAACTGCGACCATTGGCAACCTCTTTGTCAACGGGAGACCAGATTGCACAGAAGTCGACATTTGTTGCAAATAACGCATGGTAAATGTATGAACACGGTTCAAACACACATAAAACAAATTAAGTTTACATAATTATATACCTGATAAATTAATGAATAATACGCCAACTCTATCAGTACAATAGAACAGAGCAATGTATGATCATATTTTTCACAAATAATATTTTTCACACACCTGTGAAGAATAGGATCTCATTTGTCTCATTTTTAAGTTCGATGAATGCGATTTGCCAAAACGGGGTGTGCGTGATGGTCATATAAGAATATGATTACATTGCATGTCAAAAACTGGATTAGATCACAAACTTCACAGAAATGTGAAGACTAAGACTGTGATGTGTGAAGAATAAGATCTCAATTTTCACACCAGTGAAGAATGAGATCCTATTTTTCACAGATATGAACAAGAAATGTCTTTAAAAAAATCGGCGTTGAAATTAATATTGAGATGTCATTTAAAGATTACCTAAACTGACGGCCAAGATGATCGGTTACGTGACTTCTCAGATCCCAGATTTTTTGGTCCCCACCAATATTAGGGGACTTATTGGACCCCAGATTTTTCGGGGTCCAATAATTAAAACTTCTCAGACCCAAAAGTTAATTTGAGATAAATTTATAAATTTAAAAATTAAATAGAATTATAATTAATATCTATGCCGTGAATAAACCAATCAAACAACTCCATGTTTCCACCAGTGATATATGACTAACCAAAATAATTTAGGTTAACATAATTGTTATCTGAATTTGTCAAGCCAATTTAACAAATTAACAATGTAAGAAAATAATTTCGGGAATGAATTAAAATTATTATGTATCAGACGAGTCTATATAGTTATTTATAGTACCGGTAATATACCATTCATGTTAGTTATCTAATATAATAACGATTTGAAGTCAAATAAGCATGTACCCTGTGTATCCCAATAAAAAGCAATAGTCAGGGAACATTCAGCGATTTTTGAAATGTTAAGACTTTATTTTTTGATAACGCGAACATAAAAATTCATTAGACTATGACGATTTTAAATTATATCAGTAGAAATATGATATATCAAGGGTTCCTGTGCATAATTAGTATTGCAAATTGTGTATTCATGCTACGCGAATAACAATTCGACATATTCCGAATCTTCTTTCATAACATTTTATCTATAGAAAATGTAGCATCTTTTTACAGATTAAATAACATCTACTGGAGAAGTTGATAGAAAGATGCAATTATAAATAATCGTTAATAAATCGTAACCACAATTTTTAATCAAACAGTAAGTTTATAATATACATTCCACATTTATTGAAAATTTTAGGTTTATGATTCTCTGAACGCTATTATTTATGCATGTACGAGTATATCAACACAGCTATACAGCCGTTGCTAGAATCAATGGGCTACTTGGAACGGCAACTCTGTGAGTGAGATTTATGCATGGGAACATTGCACACTTGCTATTTATAGAGCGTGACGCTTATATAAATGTAGGCTAAACAAAATAGTTATTTCGTTACGTGAATGAATATATCATTCTGTTTATGGCATATAATGAGAAAATACGTTCATAATTAGCCTCAGGATATGTTTATAACTTCATTTTAACCGCTTATGTAAACAATTATTTAAACTTTTATTCCCCAAAAGTATGCAACAGTTATTGGTATACGTTAAACCATTGTTTGAAGTTTGCATTCCCTAGAATTATAAAATTTGCCCAATTCTAGGCATTCAATTTTCCCGCTGCATAATTATCGCAAGAAAATCTGGGTCAAAAGTGATCTTAGACAGCTACGCCGAAAAATATGATATGTGAAAAATATGGTAGACTCTGCGCTGGTCGATGAAATCACAGTTAGATTGGCGACATATTGCATGTTGACTAACCTTCCTCTGTACAGGTAACGCACGAAAGTACATATCTCGAGTCGGTTATCATATTGTTTACACGCAAGTACAAAGATAACGCGCTAGTATCTGCACCAGATGTCGACCAAAAATAATCACACTAACGTTGCTGATTTCGCTCGCGCTGGCTAGCAAATTGTGTACCGGTAGCTATTGTAGCAAAAATAAACGCTGAGCAGCATCCCACCACGCCCTATGACTAGAGAAGTTCTCAAAAGTTAACTTATTAATATTGACAAATAGAAACGCTTGTTACAAATGAGTTTTGATTTTCATTGGCTAATTTTTAAGATTAACAAATCCTAGGTCCAGGGACCATTAATACGAAAGTTCTCAATCTGAAACTTAGTCTCAACTAAAATATTGGCCAATGAAATTAGAGGCTGATATGCGACAACCTGGCCCCAAGAACTACGAACGACCTTAATGTTGGCCTCATGAACAACGATCTTCATGTTTAATTAGTCCTAACTTTAAGTATTGACTATTTAAATCGCCTGTTACATAAATTTAAATTTCACTGGCTAATATTTGAAGTTAATTCTAAGTTTACGATTGAGAGCTGTCGTAGTTCTCAATCTCAAACTTTTACTTAGTCTCAACTTAAATTATTGACCAATCAGAATGCTTGTTACATTTGAGCTTTCATATCCATTGGTGTAATATTTCAGATTAAGACTTAAATTAAGCTTAAGAATGTTTGTAGTCGTGGACCTGTTTAATTGTCTGTAATTTTCGTTAAGATTAAGAACTTTTGTAGTCATGGGGCCCATGGTGTTTTTACGAGAACATTTCTCGTAGAACACATTAGTATCCATTCCAAAATAAGATTTAGTTTCGTATTTAATTCGGTCATTTTCCACTTAGGCCCGTGTTGTTTAAGATTTTTTTTTTTTATTATGCCTTCAACTGGACAGTTGTTTTTAAAAAATGTAAGAGAAACTAAAACAAATCTGACCTTACCGCACTGTAGCTGGTGTATACTAGTAGTGTTCTTTTAGGTACTGTCGTACAGTCATGCAGCCGTGGTTTAGTCCGCTGCCAGCATAAATTCAGCGTTGCGTGTCGACCTGGTTACATGATAATTTTCCATAAAGACCCTTAAGACTAGTAGAAACACATGTACATTTCTGAAAATTATTAAATTTCTTATAATGTCATCGACTATTTCATTTAAAGTTGTTTATTAAACGTTCTTATTTTGATAAACATTACATTTAATTTTTAAAATATTTCAAGTCATTATAAATTTTACATTTTTAAATGAAACAACTGTATCTGAAATGTTCGCTTATGAAATGTTCGCTTAACTGGTTTTGTCTGTTAACCGTCTTAATATTTAAAGTAATACAAGATTAAGAAATAATGTTCGATTTATCGTTGTTTATCGGCCAGCAAACAACGATTTGGAGTTCGGATCCGTAGGAATTAAACCACGAGGGCGTTAACCCGCGTTGTTTAATAGCCACGCATCAGAACGACGAAGAGTTGTTTATTGGCCGATAAAGAACGATAATGCGAGCATTATTTCGATTCTAACATGATTTGACATAAATTTTTGCAACTGTTATTGGAACTACTTTTTACAATGCTCCGCTCAGAATAGGCACTTCTATATGCGCTGTTTGTTGGGTAGTTAAACATCGATAATTTTGTTCTTTGTCTATAGAAAAATTAGCGAGTATTATGTTAATATACACGTTAAACAACATTTTCTTTCCCAGAGTTGTCGAATGTGTTAACTATATAGAGAGTGGGATAAAAAAAACGGTTAAAAAGCAGAGGCGTACCCGTGTCGTTTTGTATACTATACGCAATGAATATTGCGAATACAAGTGTCATTAAAACCTTTGAACAGTGGTAATAATAAATTTATATAAAAATAATTATCATCTTGCTTTAAATGGACGTGTTCACAGATTGACGAATTGACAGTTTTTAAACCTTTTGTCACCGATTCCAAAAATAAAAGAACAGTGTATACAAGGGAGCAAAACAACACGTCGGACATAGAAATATACAGTTAAAACCGTTTTAGTTTATGAGTAATCATCAGTTGAAATTGATAAAAGTATAAAGCGTTTGTAACGCTAAACGATGGAATAATTTGGAGTGTTTCTGTTGTTTTCGTTGAAATTGTTTACAACACGCGGAACACTTACATTAAGTAAATAATGCAGGGCAAAATTTAGATGTCGGAATTGTTGAGTGGTTACGCACCTATAAATATTTTCCCACAGGGGGGAGCGGCGGGCAACCCAGGGGAATTTGACTAATTTTATTTTTGGGGGTCTAATTCCCCTACCTAGAGCCAAGCATTTTTGTCTAAATCCCCACAGTGGGAGAGGTCTGGGGGCCCAATATTATCGGGATCTGAAGTCCGACCAAATATATTTCCCGGGTCCCGGAATCAATCGGCTTGTCAAATTCCTGCCTGCCGGGAATCGCTTTCAGTCTAAAGTCCCGCATATGCCCGCCGCTCCCCCCCCCCCTCCCCGGGGGAAAATATTGATAGGTGCATTATGGCAATAGCCTTTTAATCCGGAGGTCCCGGGTTCGAACCCCGTTAGGATCTTTGTTTCTTTTCTTTTTTTCTAAATACATATTTTGTGAGTACAGCCTTTTAGCCTTTTAGTTCAGATGCTTAAATTCGTCAAGTTAAGACAATTACTGGCATACTTCAAAAATGCGAAAATCTGTGAACAAGTCCCTTTAAAATAAGTTTAATTTAAAGCACATTCCAGGCAAGGGCGTATCTAGGCAAACTACCATACGCAAGTGCGTATAAATCGATACGTGCAATGGCAGTGGAAAGGGCTGGAACATTGGGGGAAACCCTTTAAAAAGGTAAAATCGATGTCACAAAAAATTAGAAATAATATCAGCACCATCCAATGGACAACAATGTATCCGTTTAACTGATGGAAATGTTTAATAATTTAATACATGGCACTTAAATTCAGACACGTCCCTATGATATTACTGTTAACATTACTTGTATCGCTCTGGTCGCCAGTATTGAGCTTCTTTTTATATGGGCGATATTGTTACAGCGAATTTAGCTTAATATAAAAAAATAACACTAAATTCGTTGCACATCTTATTAATTAGACTATGACAGGCTTATAACACTGCATGGTTGCATTCAGATTAATGATAAAATCAGTCGGTTAAAGTTGATGTCATGCCGAAGATCTTTAGACTGTTGCTACATCGGTTGTTTTTTACTCGTTGCGAAATAGTTATTTCGTGTATACCGATTGTTGTTCTGAATTTAAAAAAAATACTGCAATGTGTTAATTTTAAACTGTAGTTTAGAAAATAGTCGTATACTATTGAATAAGAAGCAAGACTCAACATTATCCAGTTTAAAGGTGGGAGAAATATTTAAACAAAGTATTCCTTTTTGCCCAAAATGCACTCATAAAACACATGTTTTTAGTGTCTTTTGTCGCCAACAGTCTCTTACCGCTGTCAGCGTTTTGATTGTATATTCTATCTACAAGCATGCTTTATGCCCGCGTGCGGTGTACGACTAGTTACGCCCCTGTTTTAAATGACCACACAGAAGAACATTAATGCGATCCTTGTTTCGAAGTTGTAACTTTGTCAGTAAATGTACGGAACAATGTGGGCACACGTCTTACATAACTAATTTGCACCCGAAAGTACACAGGATGACATTTCGCTGTATCTCTACTTTCGCTATCGATTAACTATAATAAACTGAAAGGTGCACATGCAAACATTTGCTGCACAGATCCGATAACATGAATCAATTAACAATGCCACAGTAATGATAACGCAACGATATTTGCCAATCGATATTGTAATAACATTTTACTAAATGTTTAGTGGTAACTTTTGTTGTGTTTATGGACTTTATGGCCGAAAAACCAATGTATGCTAGTAGCAAGAACAAAGTAGTCGGAAATGAATACCGCGTGCCTTTCGGTACACCGATAAGAGATACAGCAGATAATGTGATATTTTTAGACAGAAAACAGCTGATCGCAGTGTTAATGAAGAATTACTAATACTTTGTGTGAATTCCTATGACTGAGAGTTGGAATTTAGTCAACCGTCATTTAAAGGTATGCTTCATTTTAAATTTATCCATTACAATATCAACATTAAATGTTTATGTACCTGGAATACGGGAAATGTACATGTATTTGAAGAATTGTACAATTTTCGTTATTTACTCGATTAACCTACGCTATATACGAATTATAATTGGTATTTAATTGTTTTATTAGAAAACCGTCTTCACCGTACATCTATCAGAACGCTGGTTCCGTAAAACGTATTATTTTATTTTTAATGTTGGCTGCTGTATTGATTAGCAGATTTTAGAAGAAAACTTAACTGGTAAAATCTAGTTTCACTGTGCTCTGTTGAATGAAATCATATCGACAGTGAGCTATGCTTATGCGGATGCACATTGCATTTGAAATCATGTTAGTAACACCATGCATAGTCAAGTACAAAACATTTCAACTTTTTTGCATTGCAACAAGAGGTTTAAAAATCAAAATCCAATGCGACTTCGAAATTCGCATTAAAATCGTTCCGTGGAGTGATTTTAGGCCATTTTATGATATGACATGCATGCTGTAAGTGTAAGCGTCGGTTCAGTAGACATGCAGTACTTAAACATACCAGACAGTCCGTCGTGGCGTTAGCTAATTTCCCGAAAAAAAGTTTGAAAGCAAGCTGTGCAAATACTCGTAATGGCTATAATAATGTACATGAAATTCATGTTAGGCGTAAAAAAATGTGTTTGTTTCAGGTTACATGCCCCTAAAAATTAGGGTAGGTAGGTCGGGATTTTTATTTGTTTATTTGGTGAATGGTCAACTTGAAGAATCTAAAACTGAATGAATATGCAAAACATGTCGGAAATATCATGAAACATTGTTTTAAAGTGGATGCTATCAAAACAAAACACTTATTTATCCAAAACATTTAATTATTGAAAACAAGTAAATAAAACCAACATATATCTGACACACTCAATGAAATGTTATAGGGTCGGGGCATTTTTTTTAGGGTAGGACGGTAACCTGAAACAAACATAATTGTTTTTACGCCCTAGTGCCGGAAGATAATATAACAGTAATGACATAATAAGGGTGAGCCCGCAAAAGCAGTCAGAAAAAATCCAGATTTTAATATTACAAAATACGCCTCTATGCAATGTTAGAAAATGATAACTACATAATATCATTTTCAATCCACTGGCTATATGAGTCATCGAACCAATGGCCCGATTGAATGTATTTGTTTGTCAACAATTAAATGGTAAATATAGTCACAAATTGTGACTTACAATCCCAGTTCAAAGCATTTAAAGGGTACCTCGTGGGAAATATCAAACTAATAACATGATGGGAAAGAAGTGAACGAACTATTTCAGATTTCCACCTGATCCATGGGTGAGCACCATTTACCTGATCTGATCTTATTTATTTCCCTTTTGTCAGTTCATGGTGTCCCCGCCGTTGTTGTTCCCATGGCGAGCAAGATACACTGGAGCTGAAACGACCAACAAGGTGTGGGACATTGTTGCGTGTGTGATTTATTAATCAGCAATGCATCTTTCTTTTTATATTTTCTACACAGGGCTATTTGCGAGCCAGATCCATAGAGACTTGGAATTACCCGATTTTGATGTCTGGTACAAAATCGAGAACCAATGTAAAGGTATGAACCAGGCTGGCGTATAATTATGGCGTTCTTATTGGTTGCAATTACACTATTGCACACTATAGTGCACACTACTTGGCAGGTTAACAAACATGTCGGGGCAATAGCCATATTATTTTCCGCGATATTCGATATTGTTCGAGTAAACAGGTGCACTCTTGCGGATACAAGATATTGTTCGATTAAGCAGGTGCACTCTTGCGGATACAAGATATTGTTCGATTAAACAGGTGCACTCTTGCGGATACAAGATATTGTTCGATTAAACAGGTGCACTCTTGCGGATACAAGATATTGTTCGATTAAACAGGTGCACTCTTGCGGATACAATATATTGTTCGATTAAACAGGTGCACTCTTGTGGATACAAGATATTGTTCGATTAAACAGGTGCACTCTTGCGGATACAAGAACCTAGTCCAAAACCGCAGTGATAACTTCCCATAAATACATGTATCATGTCCGTCTATTGTACCGGTTTGGATAGCTCTAGGATTAAAAAAAGTAGTAAGTGCGGCTTAAACGGGTCATTGAGGAAAGCCTGACTAGTTCTTAGGTATCGAAAGTTCCATCCTTATCCGGGGAGCGTTTAAATACCCGTTCTCAAAAGACACCAAGTACTGGTTCTTCCCAGGAAACGGACTCGAACGTGTCTCAATAAGCCTCGGGCTTTCGACGCAATCGAGTTAAATACAAAAGGTTGAAAATAAATTGGTATGAATGTAATTGTGGTCTATTAAAACTGCTGATACAGCCCGATTGATTTGAAGGCAACCTATTTTCCCGTAGGTGACCTGACGGCGGATCATGAGTCTGTGACTCATGCTCATTCCAGATGTATTCCATGCCGTAACTGACCAACATTCGGTGTAGAATTATGTCAGGGGGTTATGTGGGCAGTTCTGTTTATCGCTGATTAGGAACGCGATATCTTTAAGTGTGCGTGAAGTTCGAGGTAGGTCGTTGACACTGTTGGAGTTCCTAGTACATGTATAACACTGCATGCTATTAATGCATGGTGCTATAATTATAATTATATACCTAACTGACATTATAATAAGACTTCTGGCCCGATGATTACGAAAGTTCTCAATTTCAAACTTTACTCTTAACAAAGAATATTAGCCAATAAAATTCAAACCCGATATATAACAACTTATCCCATTGGTCAGTATTTAAAGTTAAGACTAAGTTAGAATTAAATTAAGAGTTTTCGTAGTCGCGGGGCCTGTTCGATGCACTTGAAAGTGTCGCGTATTCAACATTGTAACTATCATAGGGCATGACAATTTATTTGATGCACTTGACTGTTGGCACTTGAAACAAGTTGACTGACAACATATCACTGTCAAGTGGTAAATATTCCTATAAACTGTAGTAAACCCATAGCGAACGAACGCGTATCATATCTGCAACACGGTGAAGGCAATTACGCTTGTGGATATATTTCCGAAAACCATTGAAAAGAGACGAATATATTTTGTGTCATTTGTAAGCGGTCATACATGCAATTAAGGCAAATACATGATGATATTGACTGGTTTATTACAAGGGTGGTTCAGGTCCCTAGAACATGGAAATTGTCAGTTTTGTTTATTATTAACCAATAGCAATCACACCTCATGTGTTACGCGCGTTTTCATTGGTCAATATTGTTGTCAGATGTTTTGAATTATTAACCAATGGCAATAACAGTTAATGTGTTACGCGCGTTTTTATTGGTCAATACTGTTGCCAAGTGTTTTGAATTATTAACCAGTGGTAATCACAGTTCATGTGTTAAGTGTTTTCAATGGTCAATATCGTAAGTTCTAACCAAGTTTTAGATGGAGAACTAATGGGGCCGAACTAATGAGAAACAAGACGTAATCTGGTCACATGACAGTGCTGTTATATAAATGGATACAATTTAACTAGGTAATCTTAATTTGACGGCTGACCTACATTGGAGGAGCTACAATTGGGTCAACTAGTATCAGTTAATGAGGAGCTCATATATTGTATTTGATACAATTATCTAACATACACCGATGTTCTTTATGAAAAAATAACATTATAAAAAGTGTGAGTGTTCTAAAATTAAAAAAAAATGTATTCGTGCAAATGTTGTACCGCAGTAAAGATGAGTAAACGGACATTTAATCTCTATATAAGCTCAATTTCCAATCACTAGAATGTGTTATTTATTTTGTTTGGTTAGCGACGCACTAGTTTATTATTTGAAGGCATTCAACGGTAGCTAATTCTGTCACGGTGACATTCCAAATACTCAGTCATCTCGTGGTACACGCTTCTACGTTTGTCTACGTTTAAGAGTGACCGATAATATCACAATAATGTTACAATAATATGTTACGGTAACATTTGGTGACCGAAATTTTCAACTTATCATGTATGCGTAATATGGGGAACTATTTCAAGACACTTACCTTTTATCAGCCGACAAGAATAACACCATGTTTACTGGAAATGCCGTATGAGTGTATTCATCTTCGCGAAGTATTTTGCCTGATATGCACTTCGCACTTCACAAATTGCTACTTCCATTTGTACCTCGTATGGTAACGGGACTTGTTGGTGGAAATCGTTTTGACGTCAACGTCGGTTTGGCGCCAATTGGTTGTTACGTGTATACTTTGAAAACATGATTTATCGGAATTACATTTCCGACTTACTTTGCGGGACTTTTACATGGTATAGTCGATACATCTTCATAATGAATTCTTTAAACTCATGCCCGTTTGAACTAAAGTTGATTTAATATTTGGTATGTTTGACCTCCATAACCGAATTTGATACGACATTTTCCCCAATGTCTTATGTCCCTTTCCCACCCCATGTGTTGAGACACTGTCGATTTAAAACATGAAAACAAGTGTATACATGTACATGCATATATTCTTCTACAGTATGTTAACTTGGAGAACCACTCAGTTTTGAATTTTGGACCTGAACTAATAGTAAATACATGTACTATATACAGCTCATTGTTCGAGAGCGGAGATTGGCATGGCGAGTCAGCTAAACTTGATCTTTGTATACAGCGGAGATTGGCATGGCGAGTCAGCTAAACTTGATCTTTGTATACAGCGGAGATTGGCATGGCGAGTCAGTACACTTGATCTTTGTATACAGCGGAGATTGGCATGGCGAGTCAGCTAAACTTGATCTTTGTATACAGCGGAGATTGGCATGGCGAGTCAGCTAAACTTGATCTTTGTATACAGCGGAGATTGGCATGGCGAGTCAGCTAAACTTGATCTTTGTATACAGCGGAGATTGGCATGGCGAGTCAGCTAAACTTGATCTTTGTATACACTCGTACATACGCTTTTAATAGTTGTTATTTACGACGGATGAAGTCATCTTTCCCAATAGCACTGTAACAGTGCGGTTAACCGCTCGGCTGTTATATGGCACCGTTCATCTGTAAATGCTTATCTAATCAAGCTTATTTCTGGATGTAATCTTTTATTTTCTTTGTGAAATAGTATACGCATTGTCGCACAAGGAAAATGGCATGTAATTTCGGCTCTATGCTCATCGACCATGGCGATTAGTGCTTATGTCACTGACTTCGTTGGATTGTTGTTAGCAAAAATACGAAAATCAGATATTGTTATGCTGTGGTGTTGTTTTGACCTGACATTTTGGTGTCTGATTGTTTGTTTGTTTTCTCACTGGCGAATGTACTCAGTACCCGGGCTATCGGTTAACGCAATCGGACCAAAATCGCAACTATTCCTTGATGGTAGTTTCGGGTACCGGACGGGACTTTTTATAGGTTGGCACGTTGGTAATTTTCAAAAGGTTTGTTTGCGGATGACGCCTACTGGAAATTCTTGTTTGTTGTGTGTTTGATACCAAGAGAGTCTATACATAATCAAGTGCATTACTCGAGTATAGAAATAAATGTGTTCCAAGATGTTTTACTGGTAACTCTCAGTCATCGCCGGAACCCACTGCCCCTGAGGTCAAAACTGGCCACACCCTGGGGGTCACATGGTTTATACAGACTTAAATAGCCAAATGACTTTAAAAATCTTCTCCTCTGAAACTGCAAGGCCTAGAGTTTTCATATTCGGTTGGTAACATTGTATAATGGTCCTCTACAAAGATTGTTTAAATGATGCCCCTGGGTTCAAAATTGGCCACACCCCAGGGGTCACATGGTTTATATACATTTAAATAGCAAAATGACTTTAAAAATCTTCTCCTCTGAAACCGCAAGGCCCAGAGGTTTTATGTTTGGTATGTAACATTGTATAGTGGTCCTCTACAAAGATTGTTCAAATTATGCCCCTGGGGTCAAAAATGGCTACATCCCGGGGGTCACATTGTTTATACTGCAGCACTTTAATTTCAATAAGCCTCTAACACTCAAAAATCAATACAGCAGACCACATTCCAGCCAGGTGTATACCGTGTGCTATTTTTAGATCTTATGAAACCAGCTAGCCAGTTAGTGTTGTGAGGGTGCTTTAGAGAATTGTTGGAGATGACCATTGAAATGCATATAAAATGTTACCCACCAGCATCACCCCCTGTACGTCGGTAAACACATTTGCAGATGATAAATCAAATTTCAGAGAAAACTTGTCGGACAAATTACTTATGACAGTAATTTATTTACAAATACTCATATCTTTAAGGTAAGTTTCAACATTTAAAATATCGCACAAGATACAATGATATTTTGTACGTATAATGCGCTGTTTCAAACGAGTCCTAATGGCAATTATTCGGCCAGATTAGTATGAATTGGGTTAAGAATGTAGAAAAATCAGTAAAGTTGGCAATATTTTATGTAAAATAATTTGGCCCCATTTCCCTGCTAAAAATTATATATTTTTTCCTTATATTTTCCTTAAAATTCCCCTCAGAATGTAAGCTTTATTTTGAAAAAAATTTGACCAAAATCGGACAAAATTGACTAAGATAGAGGCATTTTCGTAATAAATCCCAGCAATCTTTCATGAAACCAATTTAGTGGGATTGCTAAAGAACAATTAAAATGTTCTTCAAAGGAATCAGGTTGAATTATAAGTTATAAATGTTTTAATAAGCAGCTCCAAGATCTTTTAAACAACCTAAAGCCTAACGGAAGTCAAATGTGTAAAGAAACCTCATTCCGTGTTGCTACATGTACAATGGTTTAAATGGTTAGTTCCTGAAAAGAACGTGTCTCCTGGGCCAGTATTCACAAAGCTCCTAAGGGAAATCTTAACTTAAGTTGTACTTAGGTGGAAATTTCAAATCAAATTTTCTATCTGAAATCCAATTTAGTGCATAGTCTAAGTTATCATTTCTAGCAAAACAGTTGATTAATTTGTTATAAAAAATTAAAGTATGTAATAATGCTTTTCTAAAAAAAATAATTCCCTTTTTGCCGTAAAATACCCCATCTGAAGGGCCCCGCCACCTTTCCCCCAAAGGTGAAAAAAAAAACACTGACATTGTTAAGGTTGTTAAGGTTCTTATCACAGTAATACTTTAATGCTGGAGACTTATTCAAAGGGACTGCCAATATAAAAACTGGAACAAATGCGGGACCAGATCTGATCTTAAATGAATTTATAATAAATGGCAGAGATGAACTTCCTCCGTATTTGCTTAAATTGTTCCAGATAAATGGACCGAATGTTTTATTGTACATAAAAAAGGAGATTTAAATGACACAAATAATTTTAGAGTGATAACTATGTTAAGTGTCATAGGTAAATTGTTCACAAATTTGATTAAAAGTAGGCAAACTGGGCTGAAAGTACCATGTATTGCTGGCAGCACAAGCTGAATGTCGAGCGAAAATGGGAACAACATATAACGTGTTTGCCCTTCACCGTCCGCATACATGAGTAGGAAGCATTTTAACATGACTATATCAATACCACTAGCACCTTTTGAGTACAATATATCCTCCATTCCATTGATATACAAAGAAAATAGAATCGGGAACAAAACACTCGCCTTGTCGTAGACCTAAATGACTCTCAAATGCAGTTCCGATATTATTATGATGTCTTACTTTTGTGTACACATGAGTATGCATTGCTTTTATAGCTGTAAAACGTGATCCTCAAATACCGAGTCTGTATCTTCTGTACCAAGGATATCCCTTACAATGTAATCAAATGGCTTTGTAATGTCTACAAAACAACAATAAAATTGCTTATTTTAATTTAAAATATGTTATTAAATGGTGAAGGACAAATAGGTGTCAAAATCAGCACACATAATGATTTTATATTATCGGAGACAGGGATACTTGACTTTTTAACTATGAGTAACATGAATATAATAAAGTACTGGTTTAAGGTGATCTGTGCTCCAGACCATACATTCATTAAAATGATATATAAAATTATGCTAGACGATATTGATTATGTTTGTTTGTTTGTTTGGATTTTTCGCCGTATTCAACAGTATTTCAGTCATATAACGGCGGTCAGTTTAACCTACTCACACTTTTCCTGGGTAAGCTGGTTTACTAGTACTAAGTGCACATACTTATGCCAGTAACTGACAACTGCCGTACTTGAATCAGAGGTAGGGGGAGAATGGCCGCACCAATCCCACACAAGTTATGTGGCCGCGCTGGGAATCGAACCCGCGATCCTCGGAATTGTAGTCCATCGCTCTGCCAAATGAGCTAGCCGGCCCTAGACGATATTGAAAGTAATCCCCTAAAAAACAAATGGGCAAGTCAAGTGAAATGTATTCTAAGTTCATTGGAATTCTATCATGTCTGCTTGGCACAAGATGTTGGTGATCTCAATAGTTTTTTTGTGTGTTTAAATTACTGACACTTTTGTCCAAGGTGTAGAACGACGCACAAATGGCTATTCAAGGGCATTATTTTGTAGAAATATCTTCTGTTTTGAACTTCAATTTTACCTTAAATGGGTTAACATCGAGAAGGTAAGTGAATCGACATCAGTCATATAGTGTTTGCCCAGTTTGCCCTGTTCTCGAAGATGAATATTATCTTTTTTTTTTCATGTAACATCTACTCACAAACGAGACAAAAATACAATACATATATCAGTATATTATATACGTCACCCAAGCTCGTTAAAAGCCACAGAGTTATTTTCCTCACAGAATCCAAATACTACCAAGTTACTAGCTGTTTACGCATGTAGAGCTTTTGAAATTACAAATATTGTCAGTACATGATGATTAATACTATTTAATGCTAAGTTACAAGCAGTACATATAACTTTTATGAATACAGTGCATATTACTTCAATGTTTAACTTAGATGCACATTATTTTTGCACAGCATGATAATACAGTACCGATAACTTGAACGTATTACTTAAATATACATTATTTTTGCAAAGCATGATAATACAGTACCGATAACTTGAACGTATTACTTAAATATACATTATTTTTGCAAAGCATGATAATACAGTACCGATAACTTGAACGTATTACTTAAATATACATTATTTTTGCACAGCATGATAATACAGTACCGATAACTTGAACGTATTACTTAAATATACATTATTTTTGCAAAGCATGATAATACAGTACCGATAACTTGAACGTATTACTTAAATATACATTATTTTTGCAAAGCATGATAATACAGTACCGATAACTTGAACGTATTACTTAAATATACATTATTTTTGCAAAGCATGATAATACAGTACCGATAACTTTCACGTATTACTTAAATATACATTATTTTTGTAAAGCATGAGAATGCAGTACAGATCACTGTTATGTATTATTAAGATAACAATTATTTTTGTAAAGCATGAGAATACATTAGAGATCACTTTTATGTATTACTAAGATATAAATTATGTTTGTAAAGCATGATAATGCAGTATAATTACTTTTATATAGTACGCGCAGATAAATATAAGTAAATTTAATTCTCTTTCTTAAAGCGTGATAATATTATTTGTTCCTATTTGTATAATTGTTATTCATGACAATAATGGGCCATGTTGGCCTTATTCGTTTTTTATATGCTTTATTGTAGATCTACAATGTTTGAATAAACTTTATTTTTCTTCTGTTACATATAATAAAAATATGTATATGTAATGAAAGTATGTAATGAAAACTAGCACAAAATAAACCTTCCTTTGCAAAAAAATAATCATTTTATCGCGCAGTTTGAGCTTTATCCAGTTTAAGTTTGGACTTTATTTACACATTTTCTTCAGACAGTTCGGTTTTATCGCATACCATTCCAATATATAATTGATTTTAACCCAGAAACCACTACGGCATCAACTAACAAACGTTTAAATGCCCTTTTAGATAGATTATATTACTACTCTGTAACGGTTTAGTTTACTAATGTGTCGATTTAGATGCCAAAAATTAAATAAATACGTACACTTTGTGAATATTTTGTATTTCCCCAAGACAATTTTTCTATTTCTTCTTAGAAAAACGTAGATTTCTGGCAATACACTTAATACATAATGGCTTTGGACATAACTTTATACATTTGTACAATAATTTTGTATATATACTGACTTAAATCGCCGAAAAATTCAAAATAAGTACCTACCTGTCAATTGCGGACGATATGTTTTCTCTGAAATTTGATTTATCATCTGCAAATTGGTTTACCGACGTACAGGAGGTGAGCATGGTCAGTCATGTTGTTGTGTAAATTAGCTGGATGTAATGTTCAGGCAATGTGTAAGAAATGTAGTCAATCAGTCTTATTATATAAGACCGTCTTATATCATACATTTTCACTTTAGATCTACTACATTGAATTTGTTTACGGGCGAAGTGTATATTTCTAATTTAATAATGAAATGCCAAATATGAAATGATAGCGTTAGATCTATATCTAGTTTAGCTTAGGTGGAACTGCACAATTTTTGTAAGACAAAATGATGCAGCAATCGCGTCTGTGGCTCTGACACTGCAGTCTGTTTCATCAGCATGTACAGAAGCACGTAGCCTAGAGCCTAAAGTCTAGTCATGTACTTTAAACCTTTCATTTGTACAGTTTAATTAAATGTGTGCAGCACACACAAAACTACACACAGATAATGTCTCTCCAACAAAGTTCTTAATGCTTTGTTGGCAGCCTCCACCCAAGGACCTCTTCTCAGAAGAACAACTTTTTAGTACCAGATATTGGACATGAACACTATGCCTCATCAGTATGTGGGTGGACATGTGGCACCAGCAGAAACCATGAAGGACTGCTTTCTAAATGTGTGTACAGGGCTTGCACTATAATGAAATGTTTGTGTTGGATACAAGTGTTGGATAGTGGAAGACCTGAACATTTCAGACATGAAATGAAGTATAAAATAAAGCTTTGTTTAAAGTCATTTCTGATAATTTTGTGATAATATGCCAATAACTTCATTGAAAGAGGTATACATTTTATAGGTAATCCGCGTCATTATCTATTTCCAGGTTACATTACTTTTGCCACTTATGTTGTTGTGTTTCCTTGATAAATTTTATAGTGTGTGAAGTTTATGATTATGTTATGTCATTGGGAAACAAAAGAGAGAAAAAAACTGTATCAAAAGGCTGTTTATTGTTGTGCTTCTGTTAGCTCTGAAGTACTGTATATTTTGATTTAGTACACATAAAAAGTTTTTAAAAATCTAACGTCGAAGGGGGTACCCGCCCCCCTCCCACCCCCTCCCCCAACCGCAGTTATTTGCCCCTGTGCCATAGCAAAATCCTGGGGAAAGGCCTGGGTATGTAACATTGAATAGTGGTCCTCTACAAAAATTGTTCAAATTATGCCTCTGGGGTCAAAACTGGCCACATCCCGAGGGGCACATGGTTTATATTGACTTGAATAGTAACATGACTTTAAAAATCTTCTCCTCTGAAAGCGCAAGGCCCATAGGTTTCATATTTGGTATGTAACATTGTATAGTAGTCCTCTACAAAGATTGTTCAATTGATGCCCCTGGGGTCAAAACTGTCCACACCCTGGGGCTCACATGGTTGATATAAACCTAAATAGCAAAATGACTTTAACAAACTTCTCCTCTGAAACCACAAGGCCCAGAGGTTTCATATTTGGTTGGAAACATTGTATAGTGGTTCTCTATAAAGATTGTTCAAATGATGCCTCTGTGGTCAAATCTGTGCACACCCCAGGGGTCACATGGTTTATATAGACTTAAATAGCAAAATGGCTTTAAAAATCTTTTCCTCTACAACTGCAAGGCCCAGAGGTTTCATATATGGTATTTAACATTGTAAATGACTTTAAAATCTCCTGAAACCGCAGTGGTTTCGTATTTGAAAGGTAACATTGAATAGTGGTCCTCTTCCAAGATTTTTCAAATTATGCCCCTGGGGTAAAAAATGGCCATGACACGGGGCGTCACATGATTTATATGGCAAGTGGGCCTTAAAAATCTTCCTTGTTGAAACCGTAAAGCCCAGAGATTGTATATTTTGCGTGAAACATTGTGGAGTGGTCCTCTACAAAGATTGTTCAAATGATGTCCCTGGGGTTAAAATTGTCCACCCCCTGGGGGTCACATGGTTTATATACATTTAAATAGCAAAATGACTTGAAAAATCTCCTCTGAAACCACAAGGCCCAGTGGAATCATATGGGTTTGTAACATTGAAAAGTGGTCCACTACACGTATTGTTCAAATTATGCCCTGTGGTACAAGGTGGCGATGCCCTGTGGGTCACATGGTTTATATAGACTAAAAGAAGATCTGAAACTGCGAGGCTCAGATCTTTATACTCAGGTAAGGCGTTTAGTGCCATTTTTCCCTCTTGTTATTAGCCATTATGATGCCTTAAACTCAGGTGAGCGACCTAGGGCCATCATGGCCCTCTTGTTTAAAGTATGCCATTAAATGTCTTAACTTGACAGATTTAAGCATCGGAACTAAAAAGCTCAAGTATAGTAACAAGACAAGTATTAAGAACAAAAAGGAAAGAAAAAAAATGGAACCAAGGGGTTCGAACCCGGGACCTCCGGATTCCGACTTCTGTATGTAACCCTGCATTATTTACTTCATGTAAGTGTTCCATGTGTTGTCAACAATTTCAACGAAAACAACAGAAACACTCCAAATTATTTCATCGTTTAGCATTACAAACGCTTTATAATTTTATCAATTTCAACTGACGATTACTCACGAACGAAACGGTTTTTGCAGTATATTTTTAGGTCCTTAGTGTTATTTTGCTCCCTTGTATACACTGTTCTTTTGTTTTTGGAATCGGATACAAAAAGTTGAAAAATTGTCAATGCGTCAATCAGTGAACAGGTCCCTTTAATGAAAGTGACTATAATACATCATAAAGAATGCCAAACGGGTGTAAATATTACAAAAACAGAAGAGATAAGGATCGTTTGTTTGGCCATTCATATGCTCCATTTTGTCTTCATATATCTGAATATCTGATGGAACAATAGTTTGCCAACATAACCACGCAAAATGACGTAGATGTAGCAACCTTAAATGGTAACGCATGTTTGTCCGTGATCCCTGGTTGGAATTTCTGCATTTATGTGGTTTTTATGCTCAAATATTTTATATCGTACATTCATTTAATTTTTGTTTTACCCATTTTAATCACTTAAATTATATGAGGCGTGTCGTGGGAAAATCGGGCTGAATGCATGTGCGTAGTGTCGCCCCGGATTAGCCCGTGCAGTCCGCACAGCTACTTCGGGACGACACTTTTTGCCTCCAGTGGAGTTATGTCTATAAAAGACTTCCTTGAAACAGAAAATATCATAAAAGCGTAAGTTCGTCCTGGCATAACCCGGTTTTAAACACATTAAACACTCAATTCAATCAGTAAATCATACGTGAAGGCCAAATAACAATGACTCAGATGTAAATCATCTTGATCGCGAAGTGAAGTGCGAACAGACGATATTTTCAGGCGCGGTTATACGAGATTTTGGGTTGGGGGGGGGGGATATAAGTAACTACCTACAAAACGTTAGAATGATGTTTTGATTATGTGATATTTATGCTACATGGGTGGTACATTTGGTTTTTTTTAAAGTAAAAAAAATATAAATAGCCAATATATTTTATTCTCCTTTCGATTCAATTAAATCTTTTTACGCTTTCGGACATTTCCCGTAGTCCTTTGTTAATATCCAATATCAGAAAGATGCGTACGTGTGATAAAAATTTAATTGGCAACAGAGTAATTTTGAGGTTTTAAAAATTGAAACTTGAATCCGGCTGGATAATTTTACGCGGGGGGGGGGGGCGTATGCCGCTTCCGCTCTTATTTAAAGCCGCCTGTGCTTGTCAGAAAGATGCGGTATGGACACATGAACAATTTACCGATATACCACAAAACACGTATACGTGTGATGAACATTTCACTGGAAGTGGAGTAGTGATGTGGTTTTAAAAATTGAAATTGAATCATGGACACTTTTACGGAGGACGGACGCCACCGCCCCCTTAAAATCCGTCTATTCTTTTGAGGGCTTTTTGAGTTCGTCTGCACTGTGTGTTGTAGCGCTTGATTATTGCGCGGTTATTGGAAATTACGAACGCGGATTACCGGTGATCAATAATGCAGCGTTCGCAATAATTGCTGAGGCAGCATGAAATCAGAACGTCACTGTTAGTTACGATGTACATGGATTGCCGATATAGAACATAACCGCTGTTAATGAATATCGATACGTGAAATCAATGTATATTTATAATATTGTACTACTAAGTATTAGCAAATTGAAAACATGATAACATCGTATACCGGAAAGCATACACTTGTTTAGTTATAAACATCATTCATTTTGTATGGTTGTTGACAAGACCGCATCAATATTTATTACATCTCTCGAGCAACATGTTTACAAACGTAGCAAGCGTAAACTGTTACTCATTCTGACCCCACGATATTCAGCTTTAGTGCGCACCAAGGCTGACAAGATCCTTGGTAGCAACACGGTTGTTACTCGGTCTGTAATTTAACTCGGATAAGACTTTGTGGAGCCCTGTTGGCGAGGATTGGAGCGGTATTGTGTTAATCGGTCACGAAACAGGCACTCACCATTAACCTCTCGTTTTGCTGGCCATGGTGCTATTTGTTTGTGTACAAAATGTAATCGAACGGTCAGTAAACAAGCCTGTCATATTGTCTGCTTTCCCGCCTGTCTGTCCGTCCGTTCATTATTTCAACCATCCGGTCGTCCGCCAATCCGTCCACCCGCCCGTCCGTCCGCCCACCCTACCGCCCGTCCTTCTGTCCGCCCATCCGTCCTCCTGACCGTCCATCAACCCGTCCGCCCGACCGTTCATCTACACATCTGTCCGTTCACCTCTCCGTGCGCTCATCCGTTCGCCCTCCCATCCGTCCACCCGTCCGTCTGACCATCTATACATTCGTTGATGTGCCCACCAGGTGTCGCTTATCGTCGTACATGTATTACATATTTTATCATTTATCATTCGTATCGGTATTACCGGTACATGGAATGCGAAACTGGCGGGTTTCAGTTTCTATTTACTTCTTGGTACGCTTGCTAGTACATACCGGATTCCTTGTGAAGTTCGACGTGAATGTCAAGCCACTAAGCGGCCAATTTGTGAATGTTCGTTGAAAATATCCGCCTCCCATTTTATCAGAGGTCGGTGTATAGAAACTGTATATACTATAGATAAAGTTCTATATAAACTACGTTCGTAAAATGGTCGGTAATTACTAGATGATTTATTGATAGTAATTGCCAAATTGGATTAATGCACTAAGTACACGAGCATTCGCACTGACAGTTGTCTCCCTTGCCTCGCTGTATCGATATCGCAGGGTAGATAAGTGTGGGGAATATGAATGCCGAATCCACCGTTCTTTTAATTTTACCCCTGTTAATAGCCCCCGCTTCATAAACGAAGAGGTAAACCTATTTTGACGAGTATTAATATGGTAATACCAACAATACAATCTGATTAAAATAATATGCGTGAATACGTCACACATTACTTCCTTAAGGAATACCGTGCATTTTAGTCGGATTCCCATTGATCAGTTTATATTAGAATATAATTACGCCCCTTCCACGTGTTTCCTGGTGCATTGTACAAATCATCACATACAAAAACTGTGCAGCAATGAACACAACGTGCAGAACGCTTCGTGGGGAAAATTTTGTTTGCACTACATTTGAGGCGTATCGTGGGCAAACCGGGCTTAACGCATCTGCAGAAAATTTATGTTTGCATGGTTCCTATAAATAAATAATAATTCCATTTTCTGTTATCTCGGCATGAAACATGTATGTATGAGTTTAGGTTTCAGTATACTAGTATTTGATATGCAGATTAATTAAAACCCCGTATGTTCACCCTGTATAGTCGATCGAACACAGCTGTCTATTTCTTCTATTGCCTAGGAAAGTGCTGTATTCACGTATAAGTCACTCACGTGTACACCAGTCGTTTTTTGTCGAAGGAAAGGGGAGGTTTCTACTTCTAATGTTACAATGATACTGCCCAGGGGCGGCTACTCTAATGTTACATTGATACTGCCCAGGGGCGGCTACTCTAATGTTACATTGATACTGCCCAGGGGCGGCTACTGTGTTTTGAGTTAGGAGACGGACAATCAGTATCTACCAGCGAACAAAATGTATGTTTCAATACATGTGTTAGTTTGATTGTGTGATTCTACGCTAGGAGCATAACATTTAATCCATGGTATTCTTTAGTTAAGTGTTGATAAATTGCTACAGAAGGTGTTCTATTCAATAGAATCCACGCTTTTTCCGCTTTCGTACATTCTACATTTTCCCGTTGTTCATTGTCAAAGTACCAGAAAGATTGGACATTGACAAAAAGGACACCTATTGTCGAAAATACCACAAAACCTGTATGATCACAAATAATACGTTTGTTGAATGAACATAGTATTATAAACGGAGTAATGGTGACATTAAAAAAGAAACACGTCTTGAACAACTTTACGGGGGGGGGGGGGTGCGTTCGCCGGTTCCCCCCTCTCGGAAGCCGCCAATACAACCTACATACCAAGTATTTCGCGATGAGGTAATGCGTTGCGTGATACAGCCGGTTTCTTGATAGGAGATTGTACAGTGGTGTTAAAATGTACATATGTGTGGATACTGTTCAGTGTTTTAGTAAGATTTCTCTGTATCTTGACTCGTTCTTCTAAACAAGAATTACTCGATTGTTCGCTGTTTTAAGTATTATTGTACGTTTTCCTATACTAGTAATTATTTTTGTATTAATGAGAGAGAAGAGCCAGCGAATTTGAATTATGTATAATGTAGTATTATGTACATGTAGTAATAGTGTATATGTAGTATTATGTACACGTAGTAATAGTGTATATGTTGTATAAGTGTATATGTAGTATTTTGTACATGTAGTATTAGTGTATATGTAGTATTATGTACACGTAGTAATAGTGTATATGTAGTATTGTGTATATGTAGTATTATGTACATGTAGTATTAGTGTATATGTAGTATTATGTACATGTAGTATAAGTGTATATGTAGTATTATGTACATGTAGTAATAGTGTATATGTAGTATTATGTACATGTTGTATAAGTGTATATGTAGTATTATGTACACGTAGTAATAGTGTATATGTAGTATTATGTACATGTTGTATAAGTGTATATGTAGTATTATGTACATGTAGTATTAGTGTATATGTAGTATTATGTACACGTAGTAATAGTGTATATGTAGTATTATGTACATGTTGTATAAGTGTATATGTAGTATTTTGTACATGTAGTATTAGTGTATATGTAGTATTATGTACACGTAGTAATAGTGTATATGTAGTATTTTGTACATGTAGTATAAGTGTATATGTAGTATTATGTACATGTAATAATAGTGTATATGTAGTATTATGTACATGTAGTATTAGTGTATATGTAGTATTTTGTACATGTAGTATTAGTGTATATGTAGTATTATGTACATGTAGTAATAGTGTATATGTAGTATTATGTACATGTGGTAATAGTGTATATGTAGTATTATGTACATGTAGTAATAGTGTATATGTAGTATTTTGTACATGTAGCATTAGTGTATATGTAGTATTATGTACATGTAGAAATAGTGTATATGTAGTATTTTGTACATGTAGTAATAGTGTATATGTAGTATTATGTACATGTAGTAATAGTGTATATGTAGTATTATGTACATGTAGTAATAGTGTATATGTAGTATTATGTACATGTAGTATTAGTGTATATGCAGTATTATGTACATGTAGTAATAGTGTATATGTAGTATTAGTGTACATGTAGTATTAGTGTATATGTAGTATTATGTACATGTAGTAATAGTGTATATGTATAATTATGTACATGTTGTATAAGTGTATATGTAGTATTTGGTACATGTAGTATTAGTGTATATGTAGTATGATGTACATGTAGTATAAGTGTATGTGTATTATTATGTACATGTAGTATAAGTGTATATGTAGTATTTTGTACATGTAGTATTAGTGTATATGTAGTATTTTGTACATGTAGTATTAGAGTATATGTAGTATTATGTACATGTAGTATAAGTGTATATGTAGTATTATGTACATGTAGTATTAGTGTATATGTAGTATTATGTACATGTAGTATTAGTGTATATGTAGTATTATGTACATGTAGTATTAGTGTATATGTAGTATTTTGTACATGTAGTATTAGTGTATATATAGTATTTTGTACATGTAGTATTAGTGTATATGTAGTATTATGTACATGTAGTGTTAGTGTATATGTAGTATTATGTACATGTAGTATTAGTGTGTATATAGTATTTTGTACATGTAGTGTTAGTGTATATGTAGTATTATGTACATGTAGTGTTAGTGTATATGTAGTATTATGTACATGTAGTATTTGTTTATATGTAGTATTATGTACATGTAGTATAAGTGTATATGTAGTATTATGTACATGTAGTGTTAGTGTATATGTAGTATTATGTACATGTAGTATTAGTGTATATGTAGTATTATGTACATGTTGTATTAGTGTATATGTAGTATTATGTACATGTAGTATTAGTGTATATGTAGTATTATGTACATGTAGTATTAGTGTATATGTAGTATTATGTACATGTAGTATTTGTTTATATGTAGTATTATGTACATGTAGTATAAGTGTATATGTAGTATTATGTACATGTAGTGTTAGTGTATATGTAGTATTATGTACATGTAGTATAAGTGTATATGTAGTATTATGTACATGTAGTATAAGTGTATATGTAGTATTATGTACATGTAGTATAAGTGTATATGTAGTATAACTTATTGTACTTGATACTCGGTTTCGCTAGTAGTAGTAGTAGTAGTAGTTCATGAGTTGCTGTTTTATGGGAGTATTATGGGTAGTACTAATAGCAGTAGTAGAGATTTTAATGAATGCGAAATGTGAATTTGTAGTATCACATATACATGATACACAGTTTTCAGTATTATAAGCATTTTAGTGGATATAATTGTTGTTCTTCTTGCTAAAATTAGAAGTTGTAGTAGCGATTAAATAAGCAAATTGACCATTATGTTATTCCATACGTTCTTTGTAAGTCAATATTTATTTAAAACTTGAATGTAGCACACATTGAAGGTTATACGTCTTATACATTTACTTTAATTTTTAAGTTTGTGTGTATGATGATACAGTTTACATACAATATGTATTCGTTTTTCCTCAAATGTATCTAAAGTAGTACATACGTGACACTACCTTGCAGGGAAGTCTAAAGTTTAATTGAAACTAGTTACAGCCGGAAATTTATCATGGACTGTACATAGATTAAAGATTAACAAGTGTGTACTTGAATAACAATTATCGTTGTGAAGCAATCTGTTGAATCATAAAACATTCACAGTTGTAATTACTAGTTAGGCTCGTGAATACATTCAGCTTAACTGACTTCAAAGTGTTAATGCGCCGTGTAATTAACTGATTGGAATTGACAATAAGCCGTATACGTGCGTATGTAGTTATTTGTTTAAAATCGTTATCTTGCCTTGCACTTCCTCGCGTTCACGTACAGATACGTTTAATTTTTTCTGTAACAGCTCATACAACAGACAGATTACTGTATACAATCTGATATTTCGAAGATTAAACACGACATGGTGATTTTGTAGCTATACTTGTAATGCACCTATCAATATTTTCCCGTGTGTGTGTGTGTGGGGGGGGGGGGGGGGGGGGCGGGCTGACCCAGGGGAATTTCACAAATTTTATTTTGTGTGGTCTAATTCCCCATCCTAGAGCCAAGAAGCATATATGTCTAAATCCCCTCAGTGGGAGATGCTATATGTCTATCAGATAGGGGGCCTATATTACCAGGATCTAGAATCCGACCAAAGTCTATTACCCCGCGACCCGGAATAATTCGGAATGTCAAATTCCCGCCTGTCGGAAATCGCTTTCAGTCTTCAGTCCCGTATACGCCCGCCGCTCCCCCACCTCCCCCGGGGGGAAACATTGATCGGTGCATAAGCCATGGACAAACATTGAGGTACTTTTGTATGTGGGCAATGTTTGCTAGACGGTCAATTTAGCCCTATATATGAGTAACACTTAATATGCTGCACGGCTTATTAATTAGACTGGGTGATTTTGCTACTTCACAACTATATAACAGTAAATTATATTTTGACAAAGTAAAATTATACATATTCAAAATTTGATTTTAAGACTTTAAACGTACGGTATTTATAGACGTACAGAACGTGTTTTTAATAGAGTTTGTCTTTCTGTGTGTTGGTATCTAGTATTGCCAACAAGTCTTTGTTCGTACATATTGCTGCCAGCAAGTCTTTGTTCATATCTAGTATTGCCAGCCAGTCTTTGATCATAAATTTTTTTCCCAGCTAGTCTTTGTTCGTATCTAGTGTTGCCAAAAAGTCTTTCATCATATCTCTTGTTGTTAGCAAGTCTTTGATCATATTTAGTTTTGTCCGCAAGCCTATAATCGCGCCTAGCGTTGCTAGGAAGTCTTTTTTCGTATCTACTGTTGCCAACAAGTCTTTATTCGTATCTAGTGTTCCCAACAAGTCTGTATTCGTATCTAGTGTTGCCAACAAGTCTGTATTCGTATCAAGTGTTGCCAACAAGTCTTTATTCGTATCTAGTGTTGCCAAAAAGTCTGTATTCGTATCTAATGTTGCCAAAAAGTTTTTATTCGTGTCTGGTGTTGCCAACAAATCTTTATTCGTACCTATTGTTGCCAACAAGTCTGTATTCGTATCTAATGTTGCCAACAAGTCTTTATTCGTATCAAGTGTTGCCAACAAGTCTTTATTCGTACCTATTGTTGCCAACAAGTCTTTATTCGTATCTAGTAATGCCGACAAGTCTGTATTCGTATCTAGTGTTGCCAACAAGCCTGTATTCGTATCTAGTGTTGCCAACAAGTCTTTCGTCGTATCAAGTGTTACCAACAAGTCTTTATTCGCACCTAGTGATGCGTTCAAACTTTTGTTGTCGCAGAATACTGCTGCGTTTGATTATCCTATAAGGAACTGCGAACATGTTCAACGTTAAATCTATTACTGTTCGAAAACTGACAACAATCGATAAACTATTTAGTGGAATAAATTGCTTACGTAGTTACATCAAACGGAATACACATACAAAGTTACGGTTAACTTTTGATATGTTAACCACTGTGGATATATACTTAATACCAACTGTATGTATAGCATTCCATGTTATAAGTCTACTGTGCTTTTCTGCCAAATGTCGGAGAGAAAAAGAGAACGTAGGCGAAAGACAGGCAGTTTACTGTCATAAAGGTTACGTGGTTTACACTGTTTTTAGATAATGTTTTCGTACTTGGATAAGCTTATCAGCTGCATATTTCCCTTGGTATGCATATTTCCCTTGGTATTTTTCAGGGTCAGTCACACGTACGTTTGTGAGTCGAACGCCATGGTGGATTAGGGGGACACATCTGTGCGGTTAGTGACTCTTCGTCGAGTGGAGATAGGGTCCAGAGGTTAACGAGTTGGCGAGAGACAAACGGTTGGAAGTAGCAAGTACTGGTTTGCAGTACGATGTGTACGGGGAGTATGTGGCTATGTGCAGATGCGATTGTTTAAGATAGATCTATTGAACGCTGTACTGTTACAGAAAGATACGAGACGTCAGTTTTGTAGGTGACAACTGGTATGTTCTGATCATGGAGGTGTAGAGCACGAAAACACGAACCACTAACAGGTGCAGTTTATAGAGCTGTGGGTTGGTAAAGGTTAAGGCGCGTACTAAGTGATCTCATTCTGTAAAATCGTACAATCACAATGTCGGAGGACACTCGGGTGAAAGAAGTGCTGATCTCAGATGTGGAGGACAAAAATGGAAAGTCAAAGACCAAGGCTGGCAAAGGTCACAGAAAGGACTCAGGGTCGAGTATCGACTCGGACGACAGCATCGGGAACTATATCCCGACCCCTCCGGACGGCGGGTGGGGCTGGGTGGTGGTGTTCGCGTCCCTCTGCAACAACATCATAGTGGACGGCATCGCCTACTCGTTTGGTATCTTCATGCCGGAGTTTGTACTCTATTTCGGCGAGTCGAGAAGTAAGGTGTCGCTCATCGGTTCGCTGCTGTGTGGAACATACCTTTGCGCAGGTGAGCTATCCCGATTTGGTTCATAATTGATAACGCTTGTCATATTTATCGGCCAAAATATGTCATAGCCTGGTTTTAGGTACTAGTGTTATATTTCGCATTAAAGCGATTGCGTCCTAGGCCTGCAGTGGCGTATATTGACATTGTCAGTGCATTACCCTCTGACACGTTTACCAGACTTCTAACGTGTTTGGATATTCACATAAATCCTTCCTTTTACTATTGGAAGATGTATGGTAGATTTTAGAGTCCGTTCTTATAAATTTTTCCGGTATCCACATAAATCTGAATACTATTTCAATATTTATGCTTGGTTTAAGAGTCAGTCCTGATAATCATACACTAGTATTTTACTATTTTAGTCTCCATTGTAATCTTTATACTTTTCAATATATATTTAACATTTAAGAATCCGTCCTTATATATTTCAGTATACCTACCTGTAAATCTTTATAATATTTTAAGTTTCATGATAGACTTTAAAATCTGTGGCAGCGGTTAAAGCCATCTGACTTCGTCTGGTACCCTGTGTTAAAGCATAGTGATTAGATAACCACTACTGTGTTCATTGGGGTTAGGGAGCCACAACTGTGTCCATTAATGTTAGGAAACCATTCTTTTTTGAGTCAGCACACAATAGCAATATCTGATATGTTTGTACGAGGACATATTGTTAAACCACTACTAACATTTACAGTTAAGAATGCACAATTAGCGCGAACATTTGTATTTTCAGGTCCAATAGTGTCCGGACTGACCAACAAATTCGGATGCCGTCCCGTCGCTATAGCCGGAAGCATAGTCTCGACGATTGCATTTGTTCTGGCGCGCTTTTCACCGAATATCAACATCCTGATTTTAACCTACGGGATTATGGGAGGTACGTGCGGACATATTAAACATATTTTATGAGATGTAATATGAAAAGCATTGTCAACGTGTTTGTGAAAGCGAGGCCTAGCAGATACAATGCATGGTATCAATAGTAAATCGTGCGTTGAAAGCCAAAAAGTGTCATCAGCTTAGGTGCTAAGAAGGCTAATAGCCCCATTTTGGCTTTCAATGGACGTTATGTGTTATCGAAGTTCAACAAAATATATCCCCTTTTGGCTTTCAAAGGACGTTTATATCCTCTTTTGGCTCTCAATATAAGTTATGTGTTTATCGAAGTTCAAAACAATGTAGAACGTCAAACACACTCCACGCATTCTCAAAAGTATATAGTCCTTTTTCCAGAATAAACGAGTTTAATCTGCTATTTATTAGAGGCTTTAGAAAGTCGATGTTGACTCTTTGTTATAATATATTGTCTCTTTGAAATATATTATGATATATTGTCACGACACAATAGCAGCTGTCTCTTTTAACACATGTTCAAAATGTGTATTAATTTGTGGATTTTCAACGACTCATTTTGAAACTAAATAACCTTATCAGTTGTTACAATGTAATAATATGCTACCCATTGAGCTAGGCCACTTACATAATAATAATAATAATAATAATAATAATATAATCCGTTATATATTATATTAGTATTTTATCAGGACAGAACACTTGAGTGTATCAGTTGATGTTCAGTCTAATTTAGTATAGTTACCTTAGGCGTAAAAATAAGTTTGTTTCAAGTTACCCGACCTATCCTAAAAAATGCCCCGACCCTAGAACATTTTATTGAGTTTGTCAGAAATTTTTTTGTTGTATTTACTTTTTCCCAATAATTCAATGTGTTTTTGTTATAGCATCCACTTCAAAACAATGTTTAAGGATGTAACTAGTATGTTTTGAATATTTATTCAGTTTTAGCATCTTCAAGTTGACCATTTACCAAAAACAAATAAAGAAATAAATCCCTATTTACTCACCCTAATTTTTGGGGGCATGTAACCTGAAACAAACATATATGTTTTGCGCCTTACTGATTTTTCATGTATCACCATGTTTTTAACTTATCGTTTAACGTGTGGAAATTCGTTTGTGTTATCTGTTAATTTATAGATGTATGTCGTTAATACACTTAAATGGGCATATTTTATTATCTGTTAAGAATTCATATCTGTTAAACTTTGTATATATGGTATCGGCCTACCTTACCTATAACGAGAAAGTTTGTTTTGTGTCTGTTAATACTTACCTCGAACAAATATTACGAACATAAGGTATCCAATACCCAGTTCATATTCAGCATCCATGTAACCTTGTCTCGGACTCAATTACATACATACTCAACGTTCCTTTAATAAATTTTCGATTTTCAAAGTTCAAACCGTAATTACTCGTAAGTTTCCGGACACTCTCGTTTTAGACCCCAAAAATATTATTGTGTACCTCTTTATTTTCGGACAGCCAGCTTATAACCCATACGATTTTTGTAATTATTTGTAAGTGTCCGAAAATTTCGATTTTCGAGTAATTACGATAATTTGCTTCTGAACAGATTACTGCACTGTCATACAAAACCCATGAATAACAATATTGAATGTTTATTTTATCTGCGGTTTTATGGCTTATCTAACAACTGTAAACCTTATCCGACACCTTGTCATGGAGTTACGAACGCAGAGGTAACGGTTTGAGGTACGAATTGTTCGGGGTACAATAAACAACATAATATGAATATAATAAATTTATAATAATTATTTGCTTTGCATAACAGTGAATTTGCTAAGGCTTACTCGGGGCGATCTAGATAAGATTTGTCCTCTTATTGTATGACTTTACGTTGAGTTATGTGTCGAGTACGCCACTATGTCTAACCTTAAGTTTATATTGTTGTAATACGAAGATTTGAACGGTTTATTTATCGTTGTACGATGACTACAGCATTTTCTACTGTTAAAGTTAGTACATGGATACGAAGTTCTAGTATTCTATAAGTGAACATCGCAATACAGAATGCAATAACTGTATTTTTACCATATTTCAGCGAGTTTTCTTTGTTTTTCGGTGTTCAATAACTCTGATATCAGAATGGTAACAGTTGGGCGGAGACTAATATGCAAGCTTATCGTACAATAAGTAGCGTGCGGTATATTGAAATTTAGTTGCAATTTATACGCACAACTACTTGTTGCACGGTAAGCTTACACATTTCGGATCGCATCACGTGACCTTGCGTCAGCGCTAAATTTAGAAACGACACAGCTGCCAAGCACGTCAGACATAACGTGACGTTAGGAACTGCCCATGGGATCGGTATCGTAGAAAGTTGCAATGTGATTGTTAACTATAGTATAAAACACTTGTAGCATCCTTTTACCTAAATATGTTAATTATTTAACCTCGCACTGCGGGTTCGTTAAATAGTTCGGTCCACGTATGCTATACCAATTACTTGTACCGTACGAAGCCTCAAACGTATGCTATACCGATTACTTGTACGTACGAAGCCTCAAACGTATGCTATACCGATTACTTAAACCGTACGAAGCCTCAAACGTATGCTATACCGATTACTTAAACCGTACGAAGCCTCAAACGTATGATATGGTATCCAAGATATCTTAAGTGTTGTAATATGAAGATTTGAAATATATATTAGGGCCCACCTTCAAACACGCTATCATTCGGGGCCCGCTGCTACTCCTGTGACAAAGCTCTAGTTTATCTAGTTTTAAGAAGAATCAAACAACATCTGCTGTAAACGGAACAAACAATAGACTATCTTAAGCATAAAGTGGAAAAAAACAACATCAACAAACAAACAAACAAGCAAATCTCTGTTGTAAAAGCTACACAGTTATAGACTTCCTATGCCTAAACGAACCCTTTATTGAATGATTATCGGTATATACTCGTATAGTTGTAAGAAGGACCAAACATTGCATACTGTGAGGGTTAAGCAATATACTTTAAAATACCGTTTGATATAATTGTCTACACAAATTACTCATTTAGAGAAATATACAGAAACAGGCAATGGCATACATTTATTTTGTTATCTATTATCTCGTATATCATTATGGTGGCAAGAGGTTAGTTTTCATGTGGATAATTTATTTTTGTTTTCTTTAATAGTTAGGGCAAAACAAATTTGATTCCGTCAGATTATTATTTTTCAAGGGAGTTAATCGTGATTAATTAGATAATCGATGTCCAAAATGCATTTATATTATTAACTGAGTATTCTGGACCTCTTCATGGATGAATAGTGTTACCGATTTAGTGTTTGCGATTCGTTTCTCTTTAATGGATAGACCAAAAAAAAAAAAAAAAAAAAAAAAAAAAAAAAATCAGTCCCTACCCTACCTAACTTTTTTTGATACCGTTGCCCGAAACACAGATTTTTTGTGTTGACCTTAAAGTCGCGTACTATTAACTTTTCTTCGCTATTCCTGTGCGTGCTTGAAATAAACATTTGTATTATAAACCGTGTTACCATGTATAGTTGTATTTGCACTTAATATGTGTATAGACATGCATGCCCTCGACTCCAAACACCTATTGAGGAAGGCAAATAAATACATGTACATATACATGCATGGAACGAACACGTGTTTAAAGGCCCATTATATATGTTATTATAATGTGTAATAAATTTAAAGAAAATCGTTTAAACGTACGAGTTTTCCGTTGTTTTCATAAAAATAAACCAATTTAATAGTTGAATTTTAATTGATTTACTTAAACGTAAGTAAAACACCTATAAGTTCATATCGACAGTAGCACTGTATAGAGAGATAGAACGCCCCCCCCCCCCTCGACGCTTTAGTGATTCTGAAGGCTGTCAAACGATTCCTATATTCCTGTGTTTTCCTATATTTTGGAAAGAAATCCTATATTTTGAAAAGAAATCCTATATTTACTATATTTTCCTATATTAAGGATTATTTTTTGGCGAAATTTGGTCATAAATAAGTCTGAAATTGGTCCGTGAACAGTGTGTTAAGAACCTGTAATTATGTTGAATTTTTTTCTCTCTCGATTCGCTCGCATCGAACTTAAATACTCAGATTATTGTTAGGTCATGGCATGCATATCTCTGTTGCCAATTGATTAGCTTGTATTTGTTTAGCCAATGTTTTATTCATTAAAACATAAGCTGTAGGACATAGTTTGCCCGAATATGATCCAATATTATCCTTTTAGTGAAGTATTTTTATGATACAATGTCTATATTTTGTCCAAAAAACGGCAAAAAGTCCTATTTGAAATCGAACTGCATGAAGTCATTTGATGAACAAGGCTATGTATTATCGAACTAACTGGTGCAAAACAGACATGTATGAATTATTCCTATTTGAAAACGTTCTCCTATAGTTCACTGTAAAAAGTGTTGAGATACACGTACGTGTATACTAATAGCCTGGCTAATGACGGATCTAAATAAATAGTGCAAAACAGACAGGTATGAATTATTCCTATTTGAAATCTTACTGCCTTAAGTCATTTGATGAACAAGTCTATGTATTATCTTTCATTGAACATAATTTGTACCATTAAAATTTAATGTAATAGAGTTCAGTGGTTCAAGGGTTTTGATATCGGCCAGTAGCTGGGTTTGATACAGTGATATAGGCCAGTCCGGGTGTGTGGGTTTAATGTGGTTTTCAATGTGGAACAGTAGAAGTTTGGGGTTTGGGAGATTTGTCAGTGGGTATGTACAGTAACTGGCGTATCAAAGACAAGGATGTGTGTCGCCAACGGTTTAGATACGAGTAAGGCAACTGCCTGACAATTATTGAACTCGCGTGTCTCAAAACTCGTTCACCCACTAACGCGTGCACACCTCGCTTATCACCAGAGCCTTGACAATGTAACATTTCTCGGCTATTTATAGTCCGCGTTTGACTGACTTAACGTTACGCATATACCCAATCTGGTTACTAATTAATAGGTTACCATTTGTATTTAGTCACAAGATAAAGCCTCATCTACTATTGCTTGTCCCCTGCTCGCAGGTTAAATTATCACAACAGTATTGATCGTAACTGCTGCATGTACCAGCACTCAACGAACATGGTTTAATCTAGATTATCTTCTGCGTCGAAGCGCGGCGGTGACATTTGGTTACACACAAAGCACTAAAATAAGTCGACTATCGTATTATACACTACGCAGTTCAAGCGGACAGAAAGCTATAACCGGTCGCTATTCGTGACCGCGTTTCTAGACCCAGTATTGGTTCGCAGATGTAGGGGTTGTCGTGTGTTACAAGTCGTAGAAAGTAAATGCACTATTAAATCTGCTGCGGGAATGGACGACGTTATTATCTCCCTTATTTTATCGCTTCGCATTACGCGAGCGATGGATTCCGGTTGCGTTAAAACTTCTTATATTAATGCTGCCTTTAAAAAAAACGTTGTAATATACATCTGGAATTACCATGGAACATAATATATGCAAATATATCAACACTCGTTCAACTGGGAGCAGTGATCTAGTGGTAGGGCGCTGGTTTTGGGATCGTGAGGTGCCTGGTTCAAGCTCACCCAGACCTCTGGAATATGTATGAGCCACAAACGTATCTTACGTTTGCTCCTCTCCATCCAGGTGTATAAATGGGTACTGTGACGGAATAAGTTAATGTGCCGTAGTTGCATACTGCGCCGATTTTTAACGGAGGACTTATGACTCAGTGATCGGGGTGTAAATGTGAAATTCGAATGAAGATGTACATGTGTATATCAATATCAGACTATAAACATATGAGGAATGTCGTGGGAAAACCGGACTTAATGCATGTTCTTAGTGTCGTCCCGGATTAGCCTGTGCAGTCCGCACTGGCTAATCCAGGACGGCACTTTCCGCTTTTATGGTATTTTCTGTTTCAAGGAAGTCTCTTCTAAACATAAATCCATTGTAGGCGGAAAGTGTCGTCCCGGATTAGCCTGTGCGGACTGCAAAGGCTGATCTGGGACGACACTTTACGCACATGCATTAAGCCCGGTTTCCAACGACATGCCTCATATCATTTACCTTTCCCTTTATCTTTTGAAATCTTACAATGTATACATTTGCACTCACATTTGCTCCATGTGTACTTACCATTTTCCTCGAAGAGTGTTTCAGAATTTATGTATTATTCGTTTATTCCAGGGTTTGGGTTTGGTATGATCTACTTGCCGTCAATCGTCAGCGTGGGCTACTACTTCGAGAAAAAGCGAGCCCTGGCAACTGGCATCGCCGTGTGCGGTTCCGGTGTAGGCACCTTCATCTTCGCTCCCCTGTCGCGCTTCCTGCTGGACCAATTCGACTGGAAGAACGCCATATTCATTATCGCCGGCTTGGTGTTAAACGGATGCGTGTTCGGTTCTCTCATGCGGCCGCTGGAGCCGAAAAAGAAGCCGAAAGATCCGGAAATTCCGCGAGAAAAGAACATGATGGACCGATTCAAGGAAGAGGCTAGAGCAAAGCGGAAGTTGCAGAGTGGAATTACGTCAGAATCCTCCGGTATCGGGCCTACGGACACTACTGATTTTTTAGAAAAAGTCAAGATGGCGAAATTAAATCGTGAGAAAATGATAGAAGAAACGGACTCGGACATAGCTTCCCTGCCTAGCACGTATTTTGTTAAAGATAAAGATGGGAAGATGGTGCACCGTCAAGACAGCCGTCTCAGTGACGTCAGACCGCATATACAAAAGCTGTCATTTTCTGACAGAGGTGAAAACGAAAGTCTGCGGTCACCTACCAGAACACCGAGGATCACACTTGATGGGAACGAGTTAGGTTCGGGGTCTATCGGCCCCGTATCCGAACAAGATTGGACCCCCGCGTCGTCGCCTGGTCATTCCGCAAAATCCCCGCAGAAGGAAGAACGTTCCGGATCGTCTTCGATGCGAACGTCGACTACAAGCCACGACAGCCAGAAAGAGCCTGGGAAAGTGACCATAACAAACGGGGTTCAGTGCTATGAGATAGATCCCAGTGAAAAGTCGTCTCATCGGCAAAACGTCGCCAAGGATCTTCTGGCGCGCGGGGGCGCTTCACACGCGGGCGGAAGTAAAGCACTACTTGCAGGATCAATGCGTAGTATTTCTAGTAAGGACTATAAGAGACCCATGTACAGGAAAGATATCTTCTACAGCGGCAGTATCAAGAACATCAACGAATACCAGTATCAGCCGGATATGACCAGCTACATCACCAGTGTCACCAGCATCCCGGGCGATCTGGGCGACATGGACCCTCGCGGGGAGACCTGCTGCCATCGGATATTTCCCTGCCTCCCAAAGCCGCTCGTCGACATCTTGTCGGAGATGCTGGACGTCTCGCTGCTGAAGAACGCCGGCTTCATGTTCATCTGCCTCGGCAACATCTTCGCCATGGTTGGTTTCTACGTGCCTTACGTATTCCTCGTGGATAGGGCGATGCTGGCTGGGGTCGATCAGACCCAGGCTTCATTTCTGTTGTCTGTGATAGGTCGGTAGTCTTGCATTTTCTCGTTTATTATAATTTGTATTTCTCTCTATACACAAATCAACCGGAAAACTGTACTGGACTTTATTTTTAGACAAGAGCTCACATTTCCAGTGTAGTTTATTTACATATTAATCAGGCGTGTCGTGGGAAAACCGGGCTTTAATAGATGTGCGTAAAGTGTCGTCCCGGATTAGCCTGTGCAGTCCGCACAGGCTGATCCGGAACGACACTTTTTGTTTTTATGGTATTTTATGTTTTGATTTAGCCTCTTCCAAACATAAATCCACTGGAGGCGGAAAATGTCGTCCCGGATTAGCCTGTGCGGACTGCACAGACCAATCCGGGACGACACTTTACGCACATGCATTAAGCCCGGGGCACTCGCTTAGACCGTTTTCTGGATAGAAACGAAGATAGGGTAAGACAGCTGTTGCATGTTCATGGGGACTGGAGTTTCTTTGCTTGTCCGCCTTTCATAGGCCTTTTTAGCACAAATATTATTAACCGATTGCCGATCAGATCCATCATTTAAAATCATGAGAAAATCGGTTATTTTTTCAGAACCTTAAAAATTGTGATAGGTAATATCACAAGGGGGCCTACTAGATCCTGGCCAAAGTGCTTAGATATCACATATTTCATTTGATAATGACAACCGTGCAGTTTCTATGTGCTGACTTACCGTAATTGTCATTCCCAAATGCACATATTGAACCTTAAACTCTCTGTTTTAGAACAATGACAGGCATCGTGGCAAATCGTCAAATGCTCGTATCGAAAATTGTAGTCTTTATCTCCCCAATTTTGACATGTGCTGAAATGCCATTTAATTCCTTGTTCTACCCGTCCGCAGGTATTACGAACACAATAGGCCGAGTGATCTCTGGGCTACTGGCGGACAGGAAGTGGATGAACAGCCTGATGCTGAACAACGTGTCCATGCTCCTGGCCGGCATCACCATCATGCTGACCCCCTTCTGTAACACGTACGCCACCCTCGTGCTGGCGGCGCTCATGTTCGGTCTCATGACGTGTAAGTATCACAGCATCTTCTATATGGTTTACCTTATTTATGTGTGTGGCGGAAGCCTTAGGCTTATCGAACCTGTTTCTGAGGTAGAACCAGTAAGCAGTTTGATCACAAGGTGTACACTGAATAACATATGCCGTATGTGTATTGTGTGTGCTATATATCATGTTTTAATCATCTGTAAATACATGAATATTTTGTTGAAATATCGACTGTCTTTGACTTCGAAAATTTCGATTGAGCCAGTGGCTTATTTAGACTTAAGCGTCTGTTTTCTGGGTAGAACCAGTACTTGTCGTATTGATTTCATTGAGCAAAACCACGTTCCTTGACGACAGCACGTGGCTAATTGTGACACTAGAGACTGTGTTTCTGGGTAGAACCAGTACTTGTCATGTTGATACTGCACAAGACAGACCGCTAGAACGCTCCCTGGGCTGGTGTTTATCAAGAATCTTAGTCGAAAATTAAGAAAAATCTTAAAATTCTCAAATTTAATTATTGGATTTTTTGACAAAGTAATGCATTTTTGGAAGATTTTGACACATAATTTGCAATGTAATTCAAAGTGTATTAATATCTAGCATTAGTCGTGCAAATGTTCCAAAGCATAGTGTTTTAAACACAAAAATTCTAATTTTGACTTATGTTCAACTTAAGTTAAGAATGCTTAAGAATCTTTATGAATATGGGCCCTGGTCAGAGGTCGATCGCGGTGAATTCCGACACTTTGGCCGACACAATATACATAATACAGTTCATTGATATTTATTATTAATTACTTTGAACCGTAACTAATACAAAGGATATAATAATTTTAAATATGCGGTTTTACTAACTTTGAAACATATTCGTCTAATTAATGTTTGTTTTTTGTGTGCAAATAGGTCATCATGTATGAAGTTTATTGATGATCTTATTATTGTTGTAATACATATACTTATTTCAGCAATCGACATAATTTTGTGATTTAGAGCCTGTTGTTTCGCAGTTTTGTGTAGACAGTCACATGATATCAGTTCTCTGAGTGTTCATTCTTATCTTGTATCCCGATATTATTCAAGTAGGCATGCATTGTGTCACTTTCTTTTTGTTGCCGTTGTGTGCTTTTTTAAAAGATTATCCGTTCTCGTAGTGTTTTTTCTTAGCGTTATAAATTTGTATATTCCAGAAATGAGAGCTGTTTTTCATTGGTGGCACAGTACATTTTCTATAAAGGTTTCGGGGATCTTTAGTTCGAAACCCAGCCCGGCGACATAACTTGTGTGGGGATTGTTCATGAAATTATTTCTACGGCCATTCCCCTCCTACCTCTGATTCAAGTAGGGCATTTGTCAGTTACTGGCATGGGTATGTGCACTTAGTACTGGTACACCGCTTAAATCGGCTAAGCTTGCCCAGGAAAAGTGTGAGTAGGTTAACTGATCGCCGTGATATGACTGAAATACTGTTAAAAACGGCGAAAAATCCAAACAAAACAAAACAAAAGTTTTTCATTTGTGGCACACTACATTTTTTATAAAGTTATTTTTCAGTATGTTGGCGTTTATGCATATATGCCTTGCAGAAAGGATCGGTACTTGTATTCACACAGCTTCTAACACAAATCTTAACTTCAAAATTGTACCTAAGTGAAAATTTCAAATAAATGTTTCTGTGTGAAATTCAATAGCATATGTTTACGAATGGGTAAAAAAACTAAACATCTAAGCAAGATTTACTAGTTAGAACCATCTGCAAAAAGACATATACATGAAACAGTCAAAGACATATGGAATTTTATGAATTTTAGTAGTTTATATAAGTTTTCCCTAAAGAGCTATGTGAATACAGACCCAGCACGTCATGACACTGTGGCACCACGTGCTGCGCCACAAGCACTTCCTGTTACTCTTCCGCACGGCGTCTGTAGGACGCTTTCACTGTTGTCATTCAGTGCTGAATAGACGTTTCCACCAATGCCAATCATATGCAAATTAATCTAATGTTTTAGCCAATGATTGCACTCCGATAGCACGTGTCAACTGTTAACCTAGTCTACAAGAAAGAACACGTGGTACAGCTTGTGAAGCGCTTGTGAAATTTGATGAATAGAAATGAGTCGTGTCGTGTGAAAACCGGGCTGAATGCATGTGCGTAAAGTGTCGTCCCGGATCAGCCTGTGCAGTCCGCACAGGCTAATCCGTGACGACAATTTCCGTTTACAGTAAATTTATGTTTAGAACATACTGTATTGAAACAGACAAAAACAACATAAAAGCGGAAAGTGTCGTCCTGGATTAGCATTAGTCTGTGCGGACTGCACAGGCTGATCCGGGACGACACTTTACGCACATGCATTAAGCCCGGTTTTCCCACGGCACGCCTCAAAATAATTATTGAACACTTAACAGAGTAGGTGGAGGATTTTTTTAGAATCTTTTTATTTAATAAGTGAAATGCATGTCGATTAACCATCGGTAAATGTACATATTTTACGTCCATGTCATTTGGAAAGTATAGTAGCTGATGTCGTTTTGTACATGCAAGTTCGGTATGTACCGCTTATTTTCTTATAAGATGCTATATATATAGTCAGTAGTGAATAGAAAATCACGCAGGACAACATCCTTGTTATTTTACTGCATCATATTTGCAGTATTGTACATACACATTTTAAAGAGACGTGGTCACATATTTCTGATTTTAACGGGTTGTACATACAGCTATTAAAACAAAAGCAAAACCACCTCGATTTATTAAATGAAACGACGATTCAAAGCACGAAAACAGCCCCTTACCCGCTAGTCCCACTCATGTTCAACGTATTTCTATGGCTGGACAGATAGCCATTTGCTAAAATTATATTATGAATTACCATTTTTGGTTACAAAATAGGGAACTGCATTAAAGTCTTCTTACAGTAATATATAGAACGGGTTCCCGCGAAATGTGTTACCAGACCCGATACCCGTTGTACTCGGGTACACGTCCGAGTCCTTCCATGTAGTGTGTAATTTTCTTTCCTTGGCGCTTTTTGTGAAAATAAAATGCAAATAATACAGTTTGCACAATATGTGAACACCTCCCTTTAACGGTCAGTTTCTTACCACGGTGTTAAACCGCACAGCGCTGGTAGCGGCCGTTACAGGCGAACTGACCACGGTGCTGGGTGGATACTGTGAATAGCGACTTTCCATAATACCAGATGTCGTTTTAATACTGGATTTCTTGACGACCATTTTCATTGTCGTTGCTTTCAGCGGCATATATTTCTCTTACATCGATAATCATTTGTGATCTACTGGGACTTGAGAAGCTGACAAATGCTTTTGGTTTGGTGACGCTTGCGAGGGGCGTGTCTTCCGCGGTGGGCCCGCCAATAGCAGGTAACTAACGAGGTTTGATTGACGTGGGACGCCTGAACAGCTAGTCACGTGTAACCTTGGTGTAGCCTTGTTGTGTGTAACCTATGCTATGCTGCAGCCGCACATTGCGCTGACGTATCAATGCGAGCTGTTACATCATCCGTGCAAAAGCTTCACAGCCTGTGAAACATATGGTTCAAAAGGTTTTTACCAATTGGTTCGTTTATTGAACCGCGAGTTTGTTGTTGCTGCATGTTTATTTTTCTTCGGTCATGACATGTAGAGCAAGCAGTGACTCAGAGCAATGTGTGGTTGCATGCACGAGTGCTATATTGTAACGCTGTAGCACTTTTCAGCCGATGAACGACCGTCACGCAGTATTCCCACATATTACGCAACGTACTCAGTAGAGACGCTAGACTCATGTATAGTGTAGGTCACGTAATTAGATCTAGAAACCAACTCACATTGCACCCGTCTTACGACGATATATTTAATGAATTTCAGCGGCGTTTATTTCCCTAACCTCGATCATACTGGTCGATTTGTTAGGCTTGGATAAGCTGAGCAATGCCTTTGGCCTCTTGTCCATGGGGCGAGGCATAGCGGCCGTGGTCGGACCGCCCCTAGCAGGTAATTGGAACACTATTCCAGCTGTTATTCAAGTGTTTTACAAATGAATGTTCGGGCTCGAACCCTTTGGTGCTTAATACTAACTCGTAAGCGATATCTGCAATTTAAGGTCTATAATACTTCCTGAAATCTTGTATACTGCCCCTATGCCTCGTAGTAACTACTCATTTATACATATGAATGTTCGGGACCAAACCCTTCGGAGTTTAACACTAACTCATGCTCAGCGATGTACGTATCTACGCATTGACATACGATTCCACGAAACTGTTTGTCTCCTGTACGCCTTATTTACTACACAGTCTGATATTAAAAGGAATTCTAGGTACCAAAACCCGTTGGAGCATCATGCAAACTTATCAGCTACGTATATACGCAATGTCAAGCCTCATGTACGATTCCACAAAACTGTTTGTGTGCTGTACGCTTTAATTACTAAACAGTATTGTAATTTTAAAAATAAATTCTCGGAACCAAAACCCTTTGGAGCTCAATACTAACTCATTAGCAATGTATCCATGTCAAGTCTGTACGATTCCATGATACCTATTGTGCCCTGTACGCCTAAAACAACTATAGAGTCTTTGATTGTACAAATGAATTCCAGAGCCCAAACCCTTTGGAGCTTAATATGAATTTATGAACAACGTATCAATATCAGGTCTATACCAGTTTACGAAACCTTTTTCGTCCTGTACACATTCATAACAACCGGTATACAGTGTTTGTTTTTACGAATGAAAGTTCGGGCCCAAACCATACGGAGCTGAATACTAAATCATGAGCGATGCATCCATGTCATGTCTATACCGTTACGACTCAACGAAACCCGAACCATTTGCGTCATCTGCGCATTAATAAATACATGTATTCTGTCTTTGCTATGCAACCATCACTCTTTGGTTATGTAATATTTGCAAATACATGTATACTGTTAATTGAAACGACTGTGGTTTCGTGTGTGTAGTTTTGTTAATGCAGAACTGTATTGGTGGTTATTCCTTTGGGCATTGCACCGTGACTGTGAAAGTCCTCGTACCTCTTATGTCAATAAGAAAATATATTGTTGGTAAGATAACCTATTGATATTCGAAATATATTGCAAGTTTTAGGCCAATATTTCAGGTTAAACTCTGTTAAGAGAATATTTTGTGGAGTTGTTGTATAATAATTATTATGTACATTTGAGTTTTGTGCGAATGAGTTACAATTTCTTTTTAATTGCGCACCTAGTGTGTCAACCCTTTGATGCATACAACATGACTCACAACAATGCAATTCTTTTTTATAAAACCGAATAAAGTGAAGGCCTTTTAACAAGAAGTGTATGGTTTTGAATCGTGTATTTCACTTGTTCGGTCTGGCTTTTTGTTATTCAACTATACATGTACTTTAGCATATTGTAGTATTTGTTGAAAAGGATTTAAATTCGCTTAGCTCATAATTCCCGCAACGCAGATTCTATACTACGCTTAATTCCTCGTGCATATGTAATTATTTTTGTTTGTCCTAGTTTAAAAGAATCCGGCATGTCATGGTGTTTTCTAGACTTAAATGAAGAAAAGATATTTTCTGCAAGCTTTTTGCATTCATTGACGGCAACTATAACGCGTCTTTTGTGGTAGTCCTTAGTGGCTACAGTCAGTCCGTATACTGGGAACCTATGGACGCGTGCTAGTGCCACTGTCTTTTTTTTGCATTCCATTTTCTCATAATTAGGAGTTACTAAGTCCTAATTAGGATATATTAAGTCCTATTTAGGAGATAATATCTCCTAATTACGAGGTGGTCAGTCCTAAGTAGGAGAAACTAAGTCCTTATTATAAGTAAGTATCTCCTAATTACGAGAAACTAAGTCCTAATTAAGAGATACTAAGTCCTAACTAGAAGATGCCAAGTCCTAATTAGGAGATACTAAGTCCTAATTAGGAGATACTAAGTACTTATTATGAGATAATGGATACAAAAATAATTGAGATTGTGACACTAGGGCGTTTCCATAGGAACCAGTGAATTCAAAATGCACGTAGGTCGATATTTCAATTAAAATAGTAAATGGCTAAAAATGAAAAAGTATTTAGCTTAGTAAGAAACTTGCTAACAAACTACGTGTAAGTATAAACAAACGCTAGCTGTACCTAAATTACTATATATTATCTGACTAATCAACTAACCAACTTACTAACTAACTTGACCTTGTTGATGCTAATAAACTTTAGATATAAAGATATTTGATGTACTTTAAAAAACCTTTTTGTTTGCTTACTTTTGTACAGTTATAGGGCATTGCTGTATAATAAAATAGCACCAGTTCCATGTTCCTCAATGCCTTAAATACTACAATCATCTAGTAGGGTTTAAGTAATCTCTATATGTGGTTGGTGTTTGTTCTATTAAATATTACAATGAATGATGTATGTGCATTTGTATTACAAATTTAACTGTAAACACAAACTACATTTCTAGACAACGCTTGTTAGAAAAATGCTCACGTTTAATGTTAATTTGGTACGACCTTTGTTGATACTTTGCCCCATAACTACACCTGTATGAAGTTATCAATCTACAACATTAGCTTGAAATATAAGCCACTTAAAAGGGTTGTTACATTATGTGAATTGAATTTCATCGGTATTGAGTATAAAAACTAAAATTAAATTAGAGAATCCCAATGACTGTTCGGCTAGCGCGGTGGTTGTCTCCCTCGCTCTCACCACTGCGATTGGGGTTCAATTCATAGTCCCGACGCATGTGAGTTTGATTGCTGGTTACCATACCGGACAGGTGGGGGTTCCTCCGGGTACTCCGGTTTCCCCCCACAGCACAAGACCACAATAAAATTGGATATTGCGGCTATGATTAAAAATTCGTCTCAACCATCGATGAGTCTGTATAAAATAAATAAATAGACACACTCCGGGTACTCGCATAATGCTACTACGGCGGGAAGCGATCACATTCACTTTGAGATACACTCAAAGTGAACGTGTGTATTGTAGTCGTGGGGCCCAGGTATTTGTGTAGTTGTTCCTAGCGATTTCATTCTTTAAATACAACTTACGACCCTGCTGTGTGTTGTTGCCAGGTGCCATGTTCTCCGCCACCGGAAACTACGACGCCTCGTTCTTCCTCGGCGGCGCCCTCTTCCTGCTGGGAACCATGATGCACTTCCTGTTGTTCCTGCCCTGCTTCAAGGTACGCAATTCTGGAACGTATCGCGCTTGTCTGGAGTTAACTCCCTTTTCCATAATCTGAAACCCGTAGTCACCAATTGTTCTTAAAGGCTCTGTCTGTCAATAAGACAACAACGCAAAACATTATTATTATTTGCTATTAAAATATAAAATTGCATAACGCATAGCACAGACCATGAGCCATCATGGATTATGTAAGATTCTACCACGGCACGCGGCTAGTGGTGCATAGATAAAGAAAAATAACGGTTATTCTGCAACAAATAATGGGCGGAGCCTAATGTTTTGAAAATAGTTCCGGACATTTGAAGAAATTGTTCCGTAAAATGCACGTGCTTAAACGCGCGATAGCAAATTGTGACAAACAAATCATTTTCTGCATTATGTAGCACAATAAAACCACACTTGTACTACACATTTCATACTTAAGTTCACAAAAACGTTTACGTTTTGATAATATGCTTTTAATTTGCGCTTTTTAGCATCATATTTTCACTGTGTTATATCGATAAGTAAGACGTCATTCGCTCAATGTGTATCAATAAAGCTGACGTCATTTTGAATTGTTATGATTTATTGACGTCACTGAAACGCACGTGTGAATTCTCTTCTCGGAAAATGGGCGGAGTATAGATAAATATAGTTCTCGTTCATAACCTTTAAAAATACGAATTTTATATAAGATCGTGATAGAATCGAAATAATTAACGGGTAACAGTTCCTACGCATCGGAACTCCAAACAGTTGGTGATTACCGCAATAACCAACAGTTACCCGTCAATTATTTCTTAAATGTTCTGGAAATCATATCACATGGCATGGTTGGAATTTTCAAAAGATTTCTTCATTCTTAATTCATGTACTATTCTGTAAGAAAATGCTTTAGTGAATTAGACTTAATATTTTTCTGAAGTCCATACATTGTTCTGAAGTCAGAGAATACATAAAGAATGGCTTGAGTAATAAGGGCCCTGGTCAAAAGTAGCAAAATCCGCACGAGTATCTCCAATGCTACTATACGATGTACTAGTATGCCACGATGCAGGGGAGATCAATGTTAATGGTTTGACTAGGAGTTTACTTGCTTTGCATGTAGAATTAAATTATGATTGGCCCAAATATGTCTTACTCCGTCGGAAAAGATACAATGGTGTATTAAGCTCATGCGTACATGCATTTTTTTTTCTAAATTGCTTTGTATAGCCTATTATTATGAAATATTGGTGTAATTTGTAATTAGCAGTATTTATCATTAATAACGTTAGTTAAACTTATTGCTGACTGTATATTTCAGCGCAAAGAAGAACATATCATTTCCGACAAAGACAACGAGATGACGAAAATGATGCCGAAGGCGGACCCTGAGAAACCGGAAAGGGTGGAGCTTTAATCGAAATGATCTATGCGCTGACTAATCAGAAAAGCGCTACCTAAATGTGTGATTTTAAAAATGAATACGTCTAGTTTTGGATGGTTTATTTTGTGAAGTTTATAACTGTTATTCTAAAACATATTATTATATACATGTATTTTACTTTTTAGGTTTTACCTATTAAGTTTTAATAAATAGGAACTGTTTATAGTTGTATATCATGTTGAGAGTGTTGAATAGGTGCTGTTGTTGTTGTTTTGTTGGCCAAGAAAGTACATAATGCATCAGTGTTGGATTTCCGGGTTTATGAAGTTGATAATATTTATTCATTGTTCTTCATGATTGTATGTTGTTTAAATTATAATTAGTGAATGTATGTTTTATTTATATTAATTTTATAACAATGTGTTCGGAGAATTTTTAATTGAAATATTTGATAGATTTGTTTGTCACGTGCACCTTCCATGCACGTGCTTGTTTCTGTGTCATGGTCCCAGTAGATTGGCAAACTCGTCTGTTACTATTTAGTAGATTGGCAAACTCGTCTGTTACTATTTAGTAGATTGGCAAACTCGTCTGTTACTATTTAGTAGATTGGAAAACTCGTCTGTTACTATTTAGTAGATTGGAAAACTCGTCTGTTACTATTTAGTAGATTGGAAAACTCGTCTGTTACTATTTAGTAGATTGGAAAACTCGTCTGTTACTACAGGAAACGTATGTTTTCTGTATTTCCGGTCTGGAAGGGAACTTCCGTGTTATTGCATGTATTTCCGGTCATGTTGGGAACTTCCATTTTATTTCATGTATTTCAGGGTATGTAAGGAATTTCCATTTTATTTCATGCATTTCTGGTTATATAAGGAACGCGTTAATGCCAATAATGCGCATTCCATTGGTGTATAGATTATGAGAAAAACTTGTTCTATTTATTACGTATGATATCCTATTATGAAAAATATTTACGTATTTCCAGGATAATTACTGGTATATTTAGACGATAAACACATTTGTTCTGTTGTTGATTTTATCACAATTTAGAGTCCTTTTTTCACATGGTAACAGAAAACTCTTTGCCTGAAAGTTTGTACGTATTTTGATTGTTAATGATACATTTGTACAAATATGCTTTTACTTTCACTTAATTATAGTTTGTGTTTATGTATATTTGATGTCATTGGTTACATTGTTAGGCATACACCATCCAGCTTACATTTTCGCTAACGGTGCAATCGTAGTTACGTATATATAAAGTGTATGGTATTTAACTTCAAATATACATGTAAATTATATATTGACCAGTATGGTAGACGCCACCTCGAAATACAATATATGAACTATGTAAAAGAACGTTTCTAATTGACAGATCTTTAAATTGATTGCTTGAACGATAATTGACATTGCGCTACTTAGGACAAACTGACAAACACCGTTGTATACGAATGTTTTTATAAGACTTGTTCGTTAATCAGTTAAGTTCAACCATCATGAATGGTTAAACACAGTGTCAATTCCGGTTCTTACACTGTTTCCTCTGATTTTTAGCAATACCGGCTTTTTTCGCTTTGAGATACTCACGCAGCGTCCACTTTTGTTACGTCAATGACGTAGTTGACGTGACGTTACTCCCTAGGACGTAAATGTCTCCGGTGTTAACGTCACCGCTTGTTACCGTCGTGTAACCCACCAGCGTTCATGATTTTATTATGTATTTGTATTAGACATGCCTGTTTTGTCTTTGTTGTAGATTTTTAGCTCACCTGAGCACAACGTGCTCATGGTGAGCTTTTAGGATCGCCTTTTGTCCGTCGTCCGTCGTGTGTCAACATTTTCATTCAAAGAACATCTCCTCCTAAACCGCTGGGCAGATTTTCACCAAACTTCACAGGAATGATCTTTGGGTGACCCTCTTTCAAAATTGTTCAAATCGTTCCGGTCCGCTGCATATGTAGGTAACAATATCTAAAATAGATTTAAAATCTGAAAACTTTAAAAATCTGCTCTGAAACCACAAGGCTTAGAGCTTTAATATTTTATATGTGACATCCCCTAGTGGTCCTCTACAAAGATTGTTCAAATAATGCCCCTGGGGTCAAAACTGGGGCCACGCCCCTGGGGTCGCATGGTTTACATAGACATGTATAGCAAAATGACTTTAAAAAAATTCTTCTCTGAAACTGCAAGGCCTAGAGGTTTCATATTTGGTATGTAACATTGTATAGTGGTCCTCTACAAACATTGTTCAAATTATGCCCCTGGGGTCAAAATTGGTCACATCCCCGGAGTCACATGGTTTATATAGACTTTAATAGCAAAATGACTTTAAAAATCTTCTCCTCTGAAACCGCAAAGCCCAGATGTTTCATATTCGGTATGTAACATGGTATAGTTGTCCTGTTCAAAGATTGTTCAAATGATCCCCCTGGGGTCAAAACTGGCCACACCCTGGGGCTCACATGGTTTATATAGACTTAAATAGCAAAATGACTTTAAAAATCTTCTCCTCTGAAACCGCAAGACCTAGAGGTTTCATATTTGGTATGTAACATTGTATAATGGTCCTCTATGACAATTGTTCAAATGATTCCCCTGGGGTAAAAACTGGCCACACCCCGTGGCTCACATGGTTTATATAGACTCAAATAGCAAAATCTCCTTTGAAACCGCAAGGCCCACAGGTTTCATATTTGGTATGTAACATTGTATAGTGATTCTCTACAAAGATTGTTCAAATGATGCCCCTGGGGTCAAAACTGGCCACACCCCGAGGGTCACAATGTTTATATAGACTTAAATAGCAAAATGACTTTAAAAATCTTCCCCTCTGAAACCGCAAGGCCCAGTTGTTTAATATTTGGTGTGTAATATTGTATAGTGGTCCTTTACAAATATTGTTCAAATTATACCCCTGGGGTAGAAAGTGGCCACGCCCTTTGGGTCACATGATTTATATAGACTATACAAATCTTCTCCTGAAACTGCAAGGCCCAGATCTTTATACTGAGGTAAGTGCTTTAGTGCCATTTGGCCTTCTAGTTATAAGCCACAATGATGCCTTTTACTCAGGTGAGCGACCTAGGGCCATCGTGGCCCTCTTGTTTATCTATGCGCATAATTTTATATCGTCTACATTTTAAAATTGGTCTTGCTGAAATGTCTATAATCACAGTGATACAACACCCACTCCCCGGCTTGTGGGTGAAGGGTAGGATCTAACAGTTGGGTGTTTCCCAGGTGCTGCTTTAATGGATAGTCTCGGTGATTTTAGCCCACTGAAGGCCACGCGGAGGCTGAACATGATGTGTGATTCTGCGTTAGCTCTTCGTGCCAAGTATGGACGCTGTTTTATTTGCTGTAGTGTTAATGGATTGAAAGTGTTATCAAATGTTTGTGATAATTATGTGGTACCGAGCCTTGATTCGTGGATATACCACACGTTTACTCTTTGCCTTGTAAGACATACACATGGACTCCAAGGCAGGCTTGTAGTAAGGCTTATAGTAAGGTGCAAATACTGGCTGAAGATTATACTGTGAAAAAAACAACAACAGCAACGCACCCCTTGCAGTTGTGTACACCGGGTGCTCGTTGTGTTGAAAAAAACAACACATACATAGATAAAATAACCATAGTGTGTAACTGACTTACTGAGCCTGAACTCATAGAGACGGCACAAGTTTATTTGCTGTTGTTAGACGTACACATAGGTCAACGGCTCCCATGCATGCTTATTGTTTGGGTGCCATGGTTTGAGTCTGTCATTACTGGCTGCTGTTATTGTGAACATACGGATAACCCGGGCTTAATGCATCTGCGTAATTTGTCGTCCTGGATCAGCCTGTGCAGTCCGCACAGGCTAATCCAGGATGACATTTTCCGCTTTTATGATGTTTTCTGTTTCAAAGAAGTCTGTTCTAAACATAAATCCACTGTAGGCGGAGAATGTTGTCCAGGATTAGCCTGTGCGGACTGCATATGCTAGTCCGGAACTGCACTTTACGCACATGCATTCAGTCCAATTTTCGTACGACACGCATCTGATGTATAATTGCTGGTCGTTTTGTTGAAAACTAAATGACAAATGACACAGTGCATTGGTTTTCTGTGTTTGGTAAAGTTCAAGTATTAGAGCGTTTGCTATAGTTCGTTAAGTACCGTTTCCCTTTTGTATATATTTTTCATAAAAAAACTGCTAAACTGTTGTGTGATATTTTTGTCTTGGTAGTAAGTTTTTTTTATTGTTATAACTTTTAAAGTAAATAGTACATATCTTTGTGTGTCCTATATATTTTATAGAAATCCCAGCTCTATATTGTCTATCATTGTACATGTAAAATATTCATTCATAGAACAAAAAGATGTTTTATTGACCAAACTTTTATTTGATATTAAAATGTACGTTAAAAATAACGTGTTTGCTTGTCGTAAAAAAATTGGCACATATAATGTGAGCAATTGGGTAATGATTAAAACAGCATTATAATAAATGATTTTCGGTGTCAGTATCACACATTTGGTGTGACAGCGTGCATTTGTATCGTCTCACGCAGTGCGTCAATTCTTATATGTTGTAAGTAGTGCAAGATCCGGGGGCTGCACCGTGCTACTTTGTGGTCCCCCTGCCGCCCCTCTGGGCTGGTCAACACAAACATGTTAAATATCTTCTAAACGTCAATATATGTTTGCAAATATTCAATGACAAGTGGATAGACTATGTTTAAAAAACTTGATCAGAAGCTTTTAACTGATAAAACATTGCATTTACTAAATTGTTAGAAAATCTCAAAGAACTAGTCCGGCACCCCCCCCCCCCTCCCCCCTTGCTCCTTTTGAGCATCTGTCTGTACCCTTTCTATCCGAGATCTTTCCCTGTGTAAGTTACATACTGCACAGAAACCAGCGCAGGAGTCTCTACTGAGCAATAAAACATTACAAAATGTATTTACAATTACACGGACACCCTATGTCAGTTCTGGGACAATATCCGTAAAGCTCGTAAGTAAAAAAAAAAAAGGTAAAGTTCTTAAAATCTTAAATTTGCTACAGTTTCATTTTTTTTTTTTTCATTCAGTTTGCGTTAAATGAATTATTTTTTTATGTTTAACAACTGCTTCTTAATTTAATGTTTATTTACATTTTTTTTCCGTAAATTTTTGATCCGAAGTTTTCACCTAATTGAAGCTTCAGTGAACATTTTCCTTAGGATCTTGATGAATACTGGCCCTGTGCACTGCAAAATTAAACAATTCACACAAATGAGTCGTGTTGCACTTCTTCAGCATGGAAAGTTCGGGGTGGTTTACGTAAAACGTTTGGCACGGCGTATATGGCTGAACGGTCCGCAGGATTGCCCGGGAAATGTGGCGGCACTTTCTGCTGCACAATCGGAGCGGTTTTGGCGGGCTTTTTAAAGCGGGAACTGACGCTAGGTCGTCTGCTGTCGTGATTTATACGGTAGGTTCTAAACTGCTGAAATCCGTCGTTTAAGTGGCGATACGAATAATATCTCAAGATGGCGGCGTGTTGCTGCGAGGTAGGGGTCGCGGAATCACGTGACATACCCGGAAGTTCGGTCGGAATGTCGTTTGGTTCCAAATTGCGGTTGATACTTCCGTTCGACTGTATTGACATTACAGACGACGAAGTGCTAGGGCGGCGGGACCGCCTCACTTTAATAACGCTGTTTTCGTGCGGCAAATGCGACTTGAGGTACGACAGCACATCTCGGTTACCGCCCAGGTTGAAAGATTGCACTATGGACTCTGCTACACTGTCGGTGTTGGAGTTTGTCTCGTAGACCCACTCTGTTTCATTAAACGTTCGTGCCATGTCCAGAGACAAGGAATTTCTTAAGTTATTGTTAATGCACTGGACATTATCCAGCTCTGCACTCAATGATTTTCTGATATCTGTAAACTCGGCTACAAAACTCGGCTTACTGCAGACACTCTGCATGCTGGACGCTCTTGTCGGTATCTTCAAGTCTGTTTGACAGAACATTTCATCGTCGCTGTCTGTCAGCTTATCTTTGTCCGTTTTAAGTTTGTATATATCGCTTACGTCATGTATGTCTCGTGTCTGAGGCGTCTGCAGGACGTCATAGTCTCCATCCGGGATCTCGTGAGTTCCCGACGAGGCGTCGCCGGCGTCGGAAATGTGCGCGAATTCCGACTCGGTTGGGAACTTCGATAGCTGTTCTTTGGCGAGGTCAAGATGGCTCTGTAGCGCCGATATTAAGCCTTCTTTCTGTAATTAAAAAATAGTCGTAGAACTAATTACAGTTCTTGCATTATTACATCAGTACTTGCATCATTACAAGCAGACATTTGCAAATCGTGTAGTCTTATTAGCAACTCAGATTAATAACTTCCCCTCTTAACCGGACTTCTTTCTAAATCGGACTTTTTTCACGGTCCCAAGGGCGTCCGGTTTAGAAGGTTTCTACAGTATTTATTTTGAAGTCAAAATAATCTAAGTATAGCATAATTTAAAAGATACAAAACACATGTTACTGGGTTAATGCATGGTATAATGAAACGTAGTTGTTTCTGATGCATTAAACTTTAATATGTTTCGCGTATATTGACTCTTATAGCTCTCGACATTTTGTGAATCTAGAACAATATTAGTAACTCTATGCGTATACAAACGCCTACTGGTGGAATATCCTGCTCACATGAACTTTTGATGGCCATCAGTTTAGTCGGTCACTGCTTTTATATGGCCAATTTATTATTTAAGAAACATAATTATTGAGTTATCGTTGTGTATCGGCCAATAAACAACGATTAGAAGTTCTGATGCGTAGGAATTAATAGCCACGCATCACAACGACAAAGAGTTGTTAATTGGCCGATACACAACGATAATGCGAAAATTATTTCGATTATAACATGAATCGACAAACATTGTAGTGAGAACTAGATTGAACTATGCTCCGATAATTATGTTCTTTGTCTATAGAACACATAGCGAGTATCATGTTAGCATAAATTATAATAAGTTCAACAGCCAGTGGCCCATGTTTTACTTAAGTAGAATACATAAATAACAGCTACAATCAATCGCCATCTCACCTTTGCAATGGACTCCTTCAGGGTCTTGTTCTCCTCCACAATCTCCGCAATGCCGTCGTCGGGGAAAATGTTGCCGTTGAAATCGCCGACGCCGACCTGAGGAATCACCGCACTCGCTATCTCCTTGAGGGACGACGTGGAAATCCTCATCGACCTGTCGTTTGGCGTCTTCCACCAATAATGTACCTGTAGTAATGCATGTAATCAAAGCATTCTGCAATGCATGTCTACTATGAATTATGTTTTTGGATAGCAAGTAACGATGTAGAAGTACAATACAAAAGTAGCAAGTTATTCAGACAGCGCTTGTTGTTGTTTTTTTACAGAAATACTGAAATAAACGAAATATTATGCTAAAATTCTAATAATCACTGTGAACATAACAGCACTCAGAAGTTGTGTAACAAAAAAGATTATGATAGCTTATATCAGTTTATTGCGTGGTGTTTGATAGTCCTGTAGCAACAGAGTTGTAACATACAGTGGTATACTTCGACATTTTTACAGACAAGAAGATAATTGCCTTGGGTAGGAACAGTATCAGCTGCACAAATGCGGCACACGATGATAAAACGATGGCAGTGATGATGCTAACAGCGTTCAGTGCGTCATGAAGTCCTACGCGCATCATCGCTGCGCATAACGTCACTATCAGACAAACAAATATGGCCGTCACAGTATTTTTGGCCTCATTCAATCCTGGGACGGACACATTTTTCGTTTTCCATGCAAAATAAAGACAGGCGACGATGATGCACATTTTCCAAAGTACATGCAGGCTTATCCATATTGCATATTTGGAGCATGCGCATTCTGGGACGGAAGTAGTTTGAGGCTGTTGAGTATCATTGGCGGTATGTTCTGTGACTGCCTGCAATGAAAGGAAAATCAATGTAAATAAATTGGTTCAAATTACTATATTATTCCATTTCTTACTTGAATCGTTATCCTAGTTGTAGATTATTCTATTTTAGAGTGAAATGTGCCTGAAGCCGTCTTGCTTTGAAATTCCGCGACCTGTCCTTTTCATAGGACTAAAATCTATATAATGATAATGAATAGGAAAACTACTATGAAAAAAAAGCTATGATATAGCTATTTGTATAATATAGGGTCGAATATTTAGCACTTTATTTCATAAGTTTCAGCATAATACTATCAAGATACAAATAACAATGTGTACACCCATAAACGTGGCGTAAAAAAAGTTTCCGCTTAACTAAACCCCTCCCCTATTCCCGCTCCCCCAACCCTAACACTTTTTTGTCTACCGATCATTAACTTATTCGGTCAAAAGAGCGGTTTATGCTTATATGCGGCTTTCGTTAATTCATATTTTGAATAAGTACATTTCCAACTCATATTGTGAAATATCTTTTTCTATGACCTTATTTATAGCGAAGGTACAGTTTCTTTGATATACCTAGGCTATGTGGTGAATATGTTGCGAAGAAACGAAAATTTACAGAAAAAATTACACCCACCCCCTAGATTTTTGTTTGGAGATGTAAGCGGAACCCAATATATTTTGGCCTAATTTATTTTTTCAGTTGAGACTAATTCTGAGATTACGATTTTTCGTAGCCATTGGCCAGATAACAGTTTGAAAGCATCTAAACACCTACCGAGACAGTGATGGTGGTTAGCCGCAACTTCAAGGGGTCTATAGTCTGCCACAGCGCCATCAGCAGCGCGTCCACCGCCAACAGCGCTAGCAGCATCAGGAACAGACGCCCGTCACGTATAACCTGCAACACGGGAAAAGGGGTGAGGCGACGTGACAGTTACGTGATAGGTATATGATTGGTTGACGCATTCATTTAATAACAGTATATGTTTGTTTGATTTTCTTTCAATGATGTGACTTATAACAGGTCATTATACATAATATGTCAAAACATCACAGTACATGTATCTTCATAGCATAGCTCTGTTCTGGTCATGGACGTAATTCCGGCCTGTACGTAAATATTCGGTCACCAATCAAAAAGCGTGTTTGCGATATATATTGTTTTAAAACTGTTAGCAAAAAAACTTTCTATAGCAACAGATTTTTACAGATTTTTCGAATCCAGTAAGAATATAGTTAGTATGCTCCCCTTCGAAGAAGTGGGGGTATCTTGCTTTGCACCTGTCCGTCCGTCCGTCGGTCGGTCGGATGGTCGGTCTGTCCGTAGACCATTTCGTTTCCGCACGATATCTTGAGAACGCGTTGACCTACGATCATGAAAGTTGGTATGCTGGTTACTTGGGAGGAAAGGAAGAAGCCTATAAATTCTGAAGTCAACAGGTCAAAGGTCAAGGTCATCGTTGCTAAAACTATAAAAACGGTTTCCGCTCAATAACTTGAGATCGCATTGAGATATTTTCATGAAACTTTATAAATAGATACCTTACATCGAGACCTTGCTTGGGATTGCACATGGGGTGGGTGAGGTCAAGGTCACCGTTACTAAAAATAGAAAAACGGTTTCCGCTCAATAACTTGAGAACGCATTGAGATATCTTAATGAAACTTTAAGCATAGATACCAATCACAGAGACCTCGCTGGGGATTGCATATGGGGTGGGTTGGATCTAGGTCAAGGTCACCGTTACTAAAAATAGAAAAACGGTTTCCTCTCAATAACTTGAGAACGCAGTGAGATATTTTAATGAAACTTCATACATAGATACCTTATATTGAGACCTCGCTGGGAATTGCATATGGGATGGGTGGGGTCAAGGTCAAGTTCACCGTTACTAAAAATTGAAAAACGGTCTCCGCTCAATAACTTGAGAACGCATCGAGATATTTTAATGAAACTTCATACATAGATACCTTATATTGAGACCTCGCTTGGAAATGAATATGGGGTGGGTGGGGTCAAGGTCACCGTTACTAAGAATAGAAAAAACGGTTTTAGCACAGTAACTTGAGAACGCATCGAGATATTTTAATGAAACTTCATACATATATACCTTATATCGAGACCTCGCTTGGGATTGCTTATGGGGTGGGTGTGGTCAAGGTCACCGTTGCTAAAAATAGAAAAACGGTTTCCGCTCAATAACTTGAGAACGCATCGAGATATTTTAATGAAACTTCATAAATAGATTCACAACTTGGCTGCAAGTCGGGGGGGGGGGGGGGGGGCATACATGTTTTACAAATATCTCTTGTCTACTTTTGAAATCTCAGTATCATAACAGGAAAAATTGAGTCACGCGGGGAAACTGACGTCATCATACGCACGCAACGAAAATATGGTGTTGCATGATTACAGGTTTAAGTTTATTATTTCTTCTAACGTGTTAACAAATTTTCACAAACAATTTTGACGAAATATGAAACACCCGCTACTGTTTAAAATATCACATCACTATTTTGTCCAGACGTGGTTTCTGTTTAAATTCGGTTATCTCAGATTTTCTAACAATTCTCGCTGAATTTCATACCAACATCATTGTAAACTCTAGATAGTCCAGGTAAGTTTATGTTGTAGGACTTTACTTCAGCCTAGGGGTTACATATGGTGTCAATAATATTCGGCATCTGGATTTTCCGTTCCCATGTCTAGTTAGCAACTCAGTAGAAAAATCGGCCCCATTGACTATTTGGCCATTAGACCTCTCGATCCGACACACGAATGACGTGTTTGTTATATTTAAGAAATTTATATTCATATTAATAATATCTATATTTAATTGAATCATGTATTCTCTATTTTAATCATTTCAATTATAACTGTGTTTGTTCTCACATAAAAGGCATAAACCCGCACAATATAAACCAGCAAAAGAAAAGAAATCATTTGCAGTTTACCATTGCCAACATTGGTTTAAATTATACAGAATTTAAACGGGGGGGGGGGGGGGGGTACCGGTTAAAGAAAGTCGTTTTTGTAGGAATTTTTTTTAGTCAAAATTGTAAACTTTGCTCGTTATTATATAGATAAGGACATTTACAATGCAGAAGAATCTAACAAGTGGCCGATTTTTTACGTACATTTGAGCTAGGAAAATGGACTTTTTATACGTTGTTTACACGTTATGTGAGTTTTGAACCCAGGGTTATTGATGTGAAGTTTAATTTTGATAAGTTGTGTACAAGGTAAGATTTCAAACAAACAACCCTAAAAGTGGCCGGAAGTACGTCCATCAGGCCAACAAAAAAATTGTCCCGTTTCTGGTCTCCCGACCTACCCTTTACTTTTGCTGCCGACCATGCATATTTTTGGTCCAAAAATAATGTATTTATTTCCGCCGATAAATATTCTTATTCATTTTATCAAACAAGATTTTAATTGGCTATCGCGTTTCATAAACCTGATAATGATTCACTGTTGCACATGGCACATATTTTACCAAATTTTGTCCACGTTTTTTATTGTTATTTTATGGAATATTGAACTAAATTTACTTTAATAAAAAACGTAATTAGTGTATATTTAGATACGGATACATAATTACCTTGTGCGCGAAACACATATTAATCCAAATTGAATGCAAATATTCATGTTACTATTCAATAAATTTTATGTCGTAACACAATCTCCATGTTAATTTCAATATAGATTTCGTCACACCCATTTAAATCTACAATTTATCCGATGGAACAGAACAACTGTCTATTTTTTTCACACCCTTTACATTTCCTCGTGAACGCTAATTCATTAATGCCCTATCGACAATGCTTGCATTGTTCAGGTAGAAGAGTATTGATGCTTTTTCACTGACCACGTGTTAATCGTGTTACACGCTTAGTGCTTCAAACTGCTCGACAATGGCCCCAGCACAGCAGTCACATCAAAGACTTTTTGAAGTCAAACCGACACCGTTGCTATGGTTGTTGCTAACGGCTTGCAGATTTTAAAGACCTAGCTAATTGATGACGTTGCGCTTTCAATCTTTTCAGTTGTAACAGGTGTTATTATCCATGACTGTATTTTAACGGATGTTATTGTTTGTTCAAATTAGAAATATGATTGCAAGGTAATTAGGATGCAATGTATCAGTAATAAAAAAATATGAATTAAATAAAAAATAAAATATCACTAAAATTTCCAAAACAAACTGACTAAAAAAGACTGTACCGTGTTCAACGCGCAATGAATTTTCATAGCCGAATTTTAGGGTAAAAATGTGCGCATAATACATGGAGTACCATAATACACGGTACTCATCTGAATAGAAACATATATGGCACACGCACACCAAGCTCCCATCATAAAAAATAAAATAAAATAAATTCCCTACCTACAGACCCTTACTTTTTGGGGGCAGGAGACCAGAAACGGAACTCTTTTTTTGGGCCTGACCAGTATATACGTCTAATTAAGTGTTGCGTGGATAAACTTCTTCCGACCATTTAAACTAGTACAACGATGTGACATATTTTGCAAAAAGTGAACAAAACCCGAATCTGTTAACAACACAGCAGAATTCATTCTACATTTGAAATATAAGCCTGTTAAAATGCATAATGAAGGAAGTATTAAAATACAACTTACCAGTCGTTTGCCCAACCCATACTTGAATATCTTGTGCACCCTCCACGCCTTGCTTGCTACAGGTCCGAACACCAGGGTCACTGCATGCACTATCAGCCACACTCGTACCTAAACAGACACAACAGATGGGGGTAAAGCGTAATGTTAAGTGTTGGTAGTGAGGTCAAGGTCGATGTTGTTGTTGGTGGTGATGGTGGCAGTGGACCTACTACTAGTGGTAGTACAAAAGAAGCAGTAGTTCAAGCAGTTATAGTACAAGGTTAAAGCAGTTATAACAGTCGTGGCAGTAGTTGCGGCAGCAGCAACAATAGCAGCAGTATTAGTAGTAATAGTAGTAGTAGTAGTGGTGGTGTAGCAGTAGTGAAGCAGCAGAAGTAGTTCCTGGTGTTCTGTAGATTTCATCTTTTGTTGTATTATTTATATATGTAAAAGTACATATATTACGCATAGAAATAGGTATTTACTACTAGACTGTTGCATAATACTAAGTGAATTAATACCCATGCACGTGTACTAATACTCATCGTGCACGTGAATTGCCACCTGACAGAGCGCGTGCAGCTGATCCAGCCGGTCCTGCAACAGGAAGTCGAGTCCGTACAGGAAGCAGACGACACACAACAACATGGCGCCCAGGCACGTGACAATGTTCATACTGGAGCTCGTCATCTTTACGATCCTGTTTCAGTCGTACATAGATTTAGTCGCAAGGTAGTAAATGATTGTTGCGTGTACAAAAATGTACAATCTACTTGCGAAAATGAACACAAAAAAAGATGTTTGCAAGAAATCTGGTTTAAAAACAATGCCTATGCGAAGGGTATTTTGCCCATGCAATAAAAATCTAGTATTTAAACGCTTCACGTGAAGATCTTAACCCAGATGTATTTAAATGGAATATGAGGTATTTTGTGTTTGTTTATAAATGTGTAACTGTTCAAT